>OU452316.1:16890700-17490700 GCA_911728475.2 Pterostichus madidus | reverse complement strand
TTTGTATATTAGACTTTTCTTAATAAGTTTGATTCTAGCATTTATTCCTGAGGAGTAACGATGTTTTATTTCTCTGGAACTAGAAACGAATATTTTATTTTTCTCGCATAAATATTACGATAAAATTAAATTGTAAGAATATCCCTGAGTAACTTTATTTGTATATTAGATTTTTCTTAATAAGTTTGATTCTAGCATTTTTTCCTGAGGAGTAACAATGTTTTAATTTTTCTGGAGCTAGAAACGAATATTTTAGATTTCTCGCTTAAATATCTCGATAAAATTAAATTGTAAGAATATTCCTGAGTAACTTTATTTGTATATTAGATTTTTCTTAATAAGTTTGATTCTAGCATTTTTTCCTGAGGAGTAACGATGTTTTATTTTTCTGGAACTAGAAACGAATATTTTATTTGTCTCGCATAAATATTACGATAAAATTAAATTGTAAGAATATCGCTGAGTAACTTTATTTGTATATTAGATTTTTCTTAATAAGTTTGATTCTAGCATTTTTTCCTGAGGAGTAACGATGTTTTAATTTTTCTGGAGCTAGAAACGAATATTTTAGATTTCTCGCTTAAATATCTCGATAAAATTATATTGTAAGCATAGCCCTGAGTAACTTTATTTGTATATTAGATTTTTCTTAATAAGTTTGATTCTAGCATTTTTTCCTGAGGAGTAACGATGTTTTAATTTTTCTGGAACTAGAAACGAATAATTTATTTTTCTCGCATAAATATCACGATAAAATTAAATTGTAAGAATATCCCTGAGTAACTTTATTTGTATATTAGACTTTTCTTAATAAGTTTGATTCTAGCATTTATTCCTGAGGAGTAACGATGTTTTATTTTTCTGGAACTAGAAACGAATATTTTATTTTTCTCGCATAATTATTACGATAAAATTAAATTGTCAGAATATCCCTGAGTAACTTTATTTGTATATTAGATTTTTCTTAATAAGTTTGATTCTAGCATTTTTGCCTGAGGAGTAACGATGTTTTAATTATTCTGGAGCTAGAAACGATTATTTTAGATTTCTCGCTTTAATATCTCGATAAAATTAAATTGTAAGAATATCCCTGTGTCACTTTATTTGTATATTAGATTTTTCTTAATAAGTTTGATTCTAGCATTTTGTCCTGAGGAGTAACGATGTTTTAATTTTCTGTAGTTAGAAACAAATATTTTAGATTTCTCGCTTAAATATCTCGATAAAATTAAATTGTAAGAATATCCCTAAATAACTTTATTTGTATATTAGATTTTTCTTAATAAGTTTGATTCTAGCATTTTGTCCTGAGGAGTAACGATGTTTTAATTTTTCTGGAGTTGGAAACAAATATTTTAGATTTCTCGCTTAAATATCTCGATAAAATTAAATTGTAAGAATATCCCTGAGTAACTTTATTTGTTTATTAGATTTTTCTTAATATGTTTGATTCTAGCATTTTTTCCTGAGGGGTAACGATGTTTTAATTTTTCTGGAGCTAGAAACGATTATTTTAGATTTCTCGCTAAATATCACGATAAAATTAAATTGTAAGAATATCCCTGAGTAACTTTATTTGTATATTAGATTTTTCTTATTAAGTTTGATTCTAGCATTTTTTCCTGAGGAGTAACGATGTTTTAATTTTTCTGGAACTAGAAACGAATATTTTATTTTTCTCGCATAAATATCACGATAAAATTAAATTGTAAGAATATCCCTGAGTAACTTTATTTGTATATTAGACTTTTCTTAATAAGTTTGATTCTAGCATTTATTCCTGAGGAGTAACGATGTTTTATTTCTCTGGAACTAGAAACGAATATTTTATTTTTCTCGCATAAATATTACGATAAAATTAAATTGTAAGAATATCCCTGAGTAACTTTATTTGTATATTAGATTTTTCTTAATAAGTTTGATTCTAGCATTTTTTCCTGAGGAGTAACAATGTTTTAATTTTTCTGGAGCTAGAAACGAATATTTTAGATTTCTCGCTTAAATATCTCGATAAAATTAAATTGTAAGAATATCCCTGAGTAACTTTATTTGTATATTAGATTTTTCTTAATAAGTTTGATTCTAGCATTTTTTCCTGAGGAGTAACGATGTTTTATTTTTCTGGAACTAGAAACGAATATTTTATTTGTCTCGCATAAATATTACGATAAAATTAAATTGTAAGAATATCGCTGAGTAACTTTATTTGTATATTAGATTTTTCTTAATAAGTTTGATTCTAGCATTTTTTCCTGAGGAGTAACGATGTTTTAATTTTTCTGGAGCTAGAAACGAATATTTTAGATTTCTCGCTTAAATATCTCGATAAAATTATATTGTAAGCATAGCCCTGAGTAACTTTATTTGTATATTAGATTTTTCTTAATAAGTTTGATTCTAGCATTTTTTCCTGAGGAGTAACGATGTTTTAATTTTTCTGGAACTAGAAACGAATAATTTATTTTTCTCGCATAAATATCACGATAAAATTAAATTGTAAGAATATCCCTGAGTAACTTTATTTGTATATTAGACTTTTCTTAATAAGTTTGATTCTAGCATTTATTCCTGAGGAGTAACGATGTTTTATTTTTCTGGAACTAGAAACGAATATTTTATTTTTCTCGCATAATTATTACGATAAAATTAAATTGTCAGAATATCCCTGAGTAACTTTATTTGTATATTAGATTTTTCTTAATAAGTTTGATTCTAGCATTTTTGCCTGAGGAGTAACGATGTTTAATTTTTCAAGAGCTAGAAACGATTATTTTAGATTTCTCGTTAAATATCACGATAAAATTAAATTGTAAGAATATCTCTGAGTAACTTTATTTGAATATTAGATTTTTTTTAATAAGTTTGATTCTAGCATTTTTCCAGAGGAGTAACGATGTTTAAATTATTCTGGAGCTAGAAACGAATATTTTAGATATCTCGTTTAAATATCTCGATAAAATTAAATTGTAAGAATATCCCTGAGTAACTTTATTTGTATATTACATTTTTCTAAATAAGTTTGATTCTAGCATTTTTTCCTGAGGAATAACGATGTTTTAATTTTTCTGGAGCTAGAAACGATTATTTTAGATTTCTCGTTAAATATCACGATAAAATTAAATTGTAAGAATATCCCTGAGTAACTTTATTTGTATATTAGATTTTTTTTAATAAGTTTGATTCTAGCATTTTTTCCAGAGGAGTAACGATGTTTTAATTTTTCTGGAACTAGAAACGATTATTTTAGTAATCTCACTTAAATATCACGATAAAATTAAATTGTAAGAATATTCCTGAGTAACTTTATTTGTATATTAGATTTTTATTAATAAGTTTGATTCTAGCATTTTTCCAGAGGAGTAACGATGTTTAAATTATTCTGGAGCTAGAAACGAATATTTTAGATATCTCGTTTAAATATCTCGATAAAATTAAATTGTAAGAATATCCCTGAGTAACTTTATTTGTATATTACATTTTTCTAAATAAGTTTGATTCTAGCATTTTGTCCTGAGGAATAACGATGTTTTAATTTTTCTGGAGCTAGAAACGATTATTTTAGATTTCTCGTTAAATATCACGATAAAATTAAATTGTAAGAATATCCCTGAGTAACTTTATTTGTATATTAGATTTTTCTTATTAAGTTTGATACTAGCATTTTTTTCTGAGGAGTAACGATGTTTTATTTTTCTGGAACTAGAAACGAATATTTTATTTGTCTCGCATAAATATTACGATAAAATTAAATTGTAAGAATATCGCTGAGTAACTTTATTTGTATATTAGATTTTTATAAATAAGTTTGATTCTAGCATTTTGTCCTGAGGAGTAACGATGTTTTAATTATTCTGGAACTAGAAACGATTATTTTAGATTTCTCACATAAATATCACGATAAAATTAAATTTTAAGAATATCCCTGAGTAACTTTATTTGTATATTAGATTTTTCTTAATAAGTTTGATTCTAGCATTTTTTCCTGAGGAGTAACGATGTTTTAATTTTTCTGGAACTAGAAACGAATATTTTAGATTTCTCGCTTAAATATCTCGATAAAATTAAATTGTAAGAATATCCCTGAGTAACTTTATTTGTTTATTAGATTTTTCTTAATATGTTTGATTCTAGCATTTTTTCCTGAGGAGTAACGATGTTTTAATTATTCTGGAGCTAGAAACGATTATTTTAGATTTCTCGCTTTAATATCTCGATAAAATTAAATTGTAAGAATTTCCCTGAGTAACTTTATTTGTATATTAGATTTTTCTTAATAAGTTTGATTCTAGCATTTTTTCCTGAGGAGTAACGATGTTTTAATTATTCTGGAGCTAGACACGAATATTTAAGATTTCTCGTTTTAATATCTCGATAAAATTAAATTGTAAGAATATCCCTGAGTAACTTTATTTGTATATTAGATTTTTCTTAATAAGTTTGATTCTAGCATTTTTTCCTGAGGAGTAACGATGTTTTAATTTTTCTGGAGCTAGAAACGAATATTTTAGATTTCTCGCTTAAATATCTCGATAAAATTAAATTGTAAGAATATCCCTGAGTAACTTTATTTGTATATTAGAGTTTTCTTAATAAGTTTGATTCTAGCATTTTTTCCTGAGGAGTAACGATGTTTTAATTTTTCTGGAGCTAGAAACGAATATTTTAGATTTCTCGCTTAAATATCTCGATAAAATTAAATTGTAAGAATATCCCTGAGTAACTTTATTTGTTTATTAGATTTTTCTTAATATGTTTGATTCTAGCATTTTTTCCTGAGGAGTAACGATGTTTTAATTTTTCTGGAACTAGAAACGATTATTTTAGATGTCTCGTTAAATATCACGATAAAATTAAATTGTAAGAATATCCCTGAGTAACTTAATTTGTATATTAGATTTTTCTTAATAAGTTTGATTCTAGCAATTTTTCCTGAGGAGTAACAATGTTTTAATTTTTCTGGAGCTAGAAACGAATATTTTAGATTTCTCGCTTAAATATCTCGATAAAATTAAATTGTAAGAATATCCCTGAGTAACTTTATTTGTTTATTAGATTTTTCTTAATATGTTTGATTCTAGCATTTTTTCCTGAGGAGTAACGATGTTTTAATTATTCTGGAGCTAGAAACGATTATTTTAGATTTCTCGCTTAAATATCTCGATAAAATTAAATTGTAAGAATATCCCTGAGTAACTTTATTTGTATATTAGAGTTTTCTTAATAAGTTTGATTCTAGCATTTTTTCCTGAGGAGTAACGATGTTTTAATTTTTCTGGAGCTAGAAACGAATATTTTAGATTTCTCGCTTAAATATCTCGATAAAATTAAATTGTAAGAATATCCCTGAGTAACTTTATTTGTTTATTAAATTTTTCTTAATATGTTTGATTCTAGCATTTTTTCCTGAGGAGTAACGATGTTTTAATTTTTCTGGAACTAGAAACGATTATTTTAGATGTCTCGTTAAATATCACGATAAAATTAAATTGTAAGAATATCCCTGAGTAACTTAATTTGTATATTAGATTTTTCTTAATAAGTTTGATTCTAGCATTTTTTCCTGAGGAGTAACAATGTTTTAATTTTTCTGGAGCTAGAAACGAATATTTTAGATTTCTCGCTTAAATATCTCGATAAAATTAAATTGTAAGAATATCCCTGAGTAACTTTATTTGTTTATTAGATTTTTCTTAATATGTTTGATTCTAGCATTTTTTCCTGAGGAGTAACGATGTTTTAATTATTCTGGAGCTAGAAACGATTATTTTAGATTTCTCGCTTTAATATCTCGATAAAATTAAATTGTAAGAATTTCCCTGTGTAACTTTATTTGTATATTAGATTTTTCTTAATAAGTTTGATTCTAGCATTTTGTCCTGAGGAGTAACGATGTTTTAATTTTTCTGTAGTTAGAAACAAATATTTTAGATTTCTCGTTTAAATATCTCGATAAAATTAAATTGTAAGAATATCCTTAAATAACTTTATTTGTATATTAGATTTTTCTTAATAAGTTTGATTCTAGCATTTTTTCCTGAGGAGTAACGATGTTTTAATTTTTCTGGAACTAGAAACGATTATTTTAGATGTCTCGTTAAATATCACGATAAAATTAAATTGTAAGAATATCCCTGAGTAACTTAATTTGTATATTAGATTTTTCTTAATAAGTTTGATTCTAGCATTTTTTCCTGAGGTGTAACAATGTTTTAATTTTTCTGGAGCTAGAAACGAATATTTTAGATTTCTCGCTTAAATATCTCGATAAAATTAAATTGTAAGAATATTCCTGAGTAACTTTATTTGTATATTACATTTTTCTTAATAAGTTTGATTCTAGCATTTTTTCCTGAGGAGTAACGATGTTTTATTTTTCTGGAACTAGAAACGAATATTTTATTTGTCTCGCATAAATATTACGATAAAATTAAATTGTAAGAATATCGCTGAGCAACTTTATTTGTATATTAGATTTTTATAAATAAGTTTGATTCTAGCATTTTGTCCTGAGGAGTAACGATGTTTTAATTATTCTGGAACTAGAAACGATTATTTTAGATTTCTCGCATAAATATCACGATAAAATTAAATTTTAAGAATATCCCTGAGTAACTTTATTTGTATATTAGATTTTTCTTAATAAGTTTGATTCTAGCATTTTTTCCTGAGGAGTAACGATGTTTTAATTTTTCTGGAGCTAGAAACGAATATTTTAGATTTCTCGCTTAAATATCTCGATAAAATTAAATTGTAAGAATATCCCTGAGTAACTTTATTTGTTTATTAGATTTTTCTTAATATGTTTGATTCTAGCATTTTTTCCTGAGGAGTAACGATGTTTTAATTATTCTGGAGCTAGAAACGATTATTTTAGATTTCTCGCTTTAATATCTCGATAAAATTAAATTGTAAGAATTTCCCTGAGTAACTTTATTTGTATATTAGATTTTTCTTAATAAGTTTGATTTTAGCATTTTTTCCTGAGGAGTAACGATGTTTTAATTATTCTGGAGCTAGACACGATTATTTAAGATTTCTCGTTTTAATATCTCGATAAAATTAAATTGTAAGAATATCCCTGAGTAACTTTATTTGTATATTAGATTTTTCTTAATAAGTTTGATTCTAGCATTTTTTCCTGAGGAGTAACGATGTTTTAATTTTTCTGGAGCTAGAAACGAATATTTTAGATTTCTCGCTTAAATATCTCGATAAAATTAAATTGTAAGAATATCCCTGAGTAACTTTATTTGTATATTAGAGTTTTCTTAATAAGTTTGATTCTAGCATTTTTTCCTGAGGAGTAACGATGTTTTAATTTTTCTGGAGCTAGAAACGAATATTTTAGATTTCTCGCTTAAATATCTCGATAAAATTAAATTGTAAGAATATCCCTGAGTAACTTTATTTGTTTATTAGATTTTTCTTAATATGTTTGATTCTAGCATTTTTTCCTGAGGAGTAACGATGTTTTAATTTTTCTGGAGCTAGAAACGAATATTTTAGATTTCTCGCTTAAATATCTCGATAAAATTAAATTGTAAAAATTTCCCTGTGTAACTTTATTTGTATATTAGATTTTTCTTAATAAGTTTGATTCTAGCATTTTGTCCTGAGGAGTAACGATGTTTTAATTTTTCATTAGTTAGAAACAAATATTTTAGATATCTCGCTTAAATATCTCGATAAAATTAAATTGTAAGAATATCCCTAAATAACTTTATTTGTATATTAGATTTTTCTTAATAAGTTTGATTCTAGCATTTTTTCCTGAGGAGTAACGATGTTTTAATTTTTCTGGAACTAGAAACGATTATTTTAGATTTCTCGCTAAATATCACGATAAAATTAAATTGTAAGAATATCCCTGAGTAACTTTATTTGTATATTAGATTTTTCTTAATAAGTTTGATTCTAGCATTTTTTCCTGAGGAGTAACGATGTTTTAATTATTCTGGAGCTAGAAACGATTATTTTAGATTTCTCGCTTTAATATCTCGATAAAATTAAATTGTAAGAATTTCCCTGTGTAACTTTATTTTTATATTAGATTTTTCTTAATAAGTTTGATTCTAGCATTTTGTCCTGAGGAGTAACGTTGTTTTAATTTTTCTGGAACTAGAAACGAATATTAGATTTTTCTCGCATTAATATCACGATAAAATTAAATTGTAAGAATATCCCTGAGTAACTTTATTTGTATATTAGATTTTTCTTAATAAGTTTGATTCTAGCATTTTTTTCCTGAGGAGTAACGGTGTTTTAATTATTCTGGAGCTAGAAACGAATATTTTAGATTTCTCGCTTTAATATCTCGATAAAATTAAATTGTAAGAATTTCCCTGAGTAACTTTATTTGTATATTAGATTTTTCCTAATAAGTTTGATTCTAGCATTTTTTCCTGAGGAGTAACGGTGTTTTAATTTTTCTGGAACTAGAAACGAATATTTTATTTTTCTCGCATAAATATTACGATAAAATTAAATTGTAAGAATATCCCTGAGTAACTTTATTTGTATATTAGATTTTTTTTAATAAGTTTGATTCTAGCATTTTGTCCTGAGGAGTAACGATGTTTTAATTTTTCTGTAGTTAGAAATAAATATTTTAGATTTCTCGCTTAAATATCTCGATAAAATTAAATTGTAAGAATATCCCTGAGTAACTTTATTTGTATATTAGATTTTTATAAATAAGTTTGATTCTAGCATTTTTTCCTGAGGAGTAACGGTGTTTTAATTTTTCTGGAACTAGAAACGAATATTTTATTTTTCTCGCATAAATATTACGATAAAATTAAATTGTAAGAATATCCCTGAGTAACTTTATTTGTATATTAGATTTTTTTTAATAAGTTTGATTCTAGCATTTTGTCCTGAGGAGTAACGATGTTTTAATTATTCTGGAACTAGAAACGATTATTTTAGATTTCTCGCATAAATATCACGATAAAATTAAATTTTAAGAATATCCCTGAGTAACTTTATTTGTATATTAGATTTTTCTTAATAAGTTTGATTCTAGCATTTTTTCCTGAGGAGTAACGATGTTTTAATTTTTCTGGAGCTAGAAACGAATATTTTAGATTTCTCGCTTAAATATCTCGATAAAATTAAATTGTAAGAATATCCCTGAGTAACTTTATTTGTTTATTAGATTTTTCTTAATATGTTTGATTCTAGCATTTTTTCCTGAGGAGTAACGATGTTTTAATTATTCTGGAGCTAGAAACGATTATTTTAGATTTCTCGCTTTAATATCTCGATAAAATTAAATTGTAAGAATATCCCTGAGTAACTTTATTTGTATATTAGATTTTTCTTAATAAGTTTGATTCTAGCATTTTTCCTGAGGAGTAACGATGTTTTAATTTTTCTGGAACTAGAAACGATTATTTTAGATTTCTCGCTAAATATCACGATAAAATTAAATTGTAAGAATATCCCTGAGTAACTTTATTTGTATATTAGATTTTTCTTAATAAGTTTGATTCTAGCATTTTTTCCTGAGGAGTAACGATGTTTTAATTATTCTGGAGCTAGAAACGATTATTTTAGATTTCTCGCTTTAATATCTCGATAAAATTAAATTGTAAGAATTTCCCTGAGTAACTTTATTTGTATATTAGATTTTTCTTAATAAGTTTGATTCTAGCATTTTTTCCTGAGGAGTAACGATGTTTTAATTATTCTGGAGCTAGAAACGATTATTTTAGATTTCTCGCTTTAATATCTCGATAAAATTAAATTGTAAGAATTTCCTTGAGTAACTTTATTTGTATATTAGATTTTTCTTAATAAGTTTGATTCTAGCATTTTTTCCTGAGGAGTAACGATGTTTTAATTTTTCTGTAGTTAGAAACGAATATTTTAGATTTCTCGCTTAAATATCTCGATAAAATTAAATTGTAAGAATATCCCTAAATAACTTCATTTGTATATTAGATTTTTCTTAATAAGTTTGATTCTAGCATTTTGTCCTGAGGAGTAACGATGTTTTATTTTTCTTGAACTAGGAAAGAATATTTTATTTTTCTCGCATAAATATTACGATAAAATTAAATTGTAAGAATATCCCTGAGTAACTTTATTTGTATATTAGATTTTTCTTAATAAGTTTGATTCTAGCATTTTTCCTGAGGAGTAACGATGTTTTAATTTTTCTGGAACTAGAAACGATTATTTTAGATTTCTCGCTAAATATCACGATAAAATTAAATTGTAAGAATATCCCTGAGTAACTTTATTTGTATATTAGATTTTTCTTAATAAGTTTGATTCTAGCATTTTTTCCTGAGGAGTAACGATGTTTTAATTATTCTGGAGCTAGAAACGATTATTTTAGATTTCTCGCTTTAATATCTCGATAAAATTAAATTGTAAGAATTTCCCTGAGTAACTTTATTTGTATATTAGATTTTTCTTAATAAGTTTGATTCTAGCATTTTTTCCTGAGGAGTAACGATGTTTTAATTATTCTGGAGCTAGAAACGATTATTTTAGATTTCTCGCTTTAATATCTCGATAAAATTAAATTGTAAGAATTTCCTTGAGTAACTTTATTTGTATATTAGATTTTACTTAATAAGTTTGATTCTAGCATTTTTTCCTGAGGAGTAACGATGTTTTAATTTTTCTGTAGTTAGAAACGAATATTTTAGATTTCTCGCTTAAATATCTCGATAAAATTAAATTGTAAGAATATCCCTAAATAACTTCATTTGTATATTAGATTTTTCTTAATAAGTTTGATTCTAGCATTTTGTCCTGAGGAGTAACGATGTTTTATTTTTCTGGAACTAGAAACGAATATTTTATTTTTCTCGCATAAATATTACGATAAAATTAAATTGTAAGAATATCCCTGAGTAACTTTATTTGTATATTAGATTTTTCTTAATAAGTTTGATTCTAGCATTTTTCCTGAGGAGTAACGATGTTTTAATTATTCTGGAGCTAGAAACGAATATTTTAGATTTCTCGCTTTAATATCTCGATAAAATTAAATTGTAAGAATTTCCCTGGGTAACTTTAATTGTATATTAGATTTTTCTTAATAAGTTTGATTCTAGCATTTTGTCCTGAGGAGTAACGATGTTTTAATTTTTCTGGAGTTAGAAACAAATATTTTAGATTTCTCGCTTAAATATCTCGATAAAATTAAATTGTAAGAATATCGCTGAGTAACTTTATTTGTATATTAGATTTTTCTTAATAAGTTTGATTCTAGCATTTTTTCCTGAGGAGTAACGATGTTTTAATTATTCTGGAGCTAGAAACGATTATTTTAGATTTCTCGCTTTAATATCTCGATAAAATTAAATTGTAAGAATTTCCCTGAGTAACTTTATTTGTATATTAGATTTTTCTTAATAAGTTTGATTCTAGCATTTTTTCCTGAGGAGTAACGATGTTTTATTTTTCAAGAGCTAGAAACGATTATTTTAGATTTCTCGCTAAATATCACGATAAAATTAAATTGTAAGAATATCCCTGAGTAACTTTATTTGTATATTAGATTTTTATAAATAAGTTTGATTCTAGCATTTTGTCCTGATGAGTAACGATGTTTTAATTATTCTGGAACTAGAAACGATTATTTTAGATATCTCGCATAAATATCACGATAAAATTAAATTTTAAGAATATCCCTGAGTAACTTTATTTGTATATTAGATTTTTCTTAATAAGTTTGATTCTAGCATTTTTTCCTGAGGAGTAACGATGTTTTAATTTTTCTGGAGCTAGAAACGAATATTTTAGATTTCTCGCTTAAATATCTCGATAAAATTAAATTGTAAGAACATCCCTGAGTAACTTTATTTGTTTATTAGATTTTTCTTAATATGTTTGATTCTAGCATTTTTTCCTGAGGAGTAACGATGTTTTAATTATTCTGGAGCTAGAAACGTTTATTTTAGATTTCTCGCTTTAATATCTCGATAATGGGATGGCTAGCTCAGTGGTATGAAGTCGGCCTGTGGATCCTGAGGTCCCTGGTTCGATTCCCACAGGCGACAAATTTTCATAATTTGAAAAAGCTATCCCTGTGGCTCCTCCACCACTAACATGTTTGGGGGCCGTGATTTGACGACTGGTAACCGCACTTCACGCGTAAAAATATATCACTTACCGAGATCTGCTGTAGCAGAGTGCCACACCCAGTAATGGGTAGAAGGCGTGATGATATATTTATTTATTTATTTAATATCTCGATAAAATTAAATTGTAAGAATTTCCCTGTGTAACTTTATTTGTATATTAGATTTTTCTTAATAAGTTTGATTCTAGCATTTTGTCCTGAGGAGTAACGATGTTTTAATTTTTCTGTAGTTAGAAACAAATATTTTAGATTTCTCGCTTAAATATCTCGATAAAATTAAATTGTAAGAATATCCCTAAATAACTTTATTTGTATATTAGATTTTTCTTAATAAGTTTGATTCTAGCATTTTTTCCTGAGGAGTAACGATGTTTAAATTTTTCTGGAACTAGAAACGATTATTTTAGATTTCTCGCTAAATATCACGATAAAATTAATTTGTAAGAATATCCCTGAGTAACTTTATTTGTATATTAGATTTTTCTTAATAAGTTTGATTCTAGCATTTTTGCCTGAGGAGTAACGATGTTTTAATTATTCTGGAGCTAGAAACGATTATTTTAGATTTCTCGTTTTAATATCTCGATAAAATTAAATTGTAAGAATTTCCCTGAGTAACTTTATTTGTATATTAGATTTTTCTTAATAAGTTTGATTCTAGCATTTTTTCCTGAGGAGTAACGATGTTTTAATTATTCTGGAGCTAGAAACGATTATTTTAGATTTCTCGCTTTAATATCTCGATAAAATTAAATTGTAAGAATTTCCCTGTGTAACTTTATTTTTATATTAGATTTTTCTTAATAAGTTTGATTCTAGCATTTTGTCCTGAGGAGTAACGATGTTTTCATTTTTCTGGAACTAGAAACGAATATTTGATTTTTCTCGCATAAATATCACGATAAAATTAAATTGTAAGAATATCCCTGAGTAACTTTATTTGTATATTAGATTTTTCTTAATAAGTTTGATTCTAGCATTTTTTCCTGAGGAGTAACGATGTTTTAATTTTTCTGTAGTTAGAAACGAATATTTTAGATTTCTCGCTTAAATATCTCGATAAAATTAAATTGTAAGAATATCCCTAAATAACTTCATTTGTATATTAGATTTTTCTTAATAAGTTTGATTCTAGCATTTTGTCCTGAGGAGTAACGATGTTTTATTTTTCTGGAACTAGAAACGAATATTTTATTTTTCTCGCATAAATATTACGATAAAATTAAATTGTAAGAATATCCCTGAGTAACTTTATTTGTATATTAGATTTTTCTTAATAAGTTTGATTCTAGCATTTTTCCTGAGGAGTAACGATGTTTTAATTTTTCTGGAACTAGAAACGATTATTTTAGATTTCTCGCTAAATATCACGATAAAATTAAATTGTAAGAATATCCCTGAGTAACTTTATTTGTATATTAGATTTTTCTTAATAAGTTTGATTCTAGCATTTTTTCCTGAGGAGTAACGATGTTTTAATTATTCTGGAGCTAGAAACGATTATTTTAGATTTCTCGCTTTAATATCTCGATAAAATTAAATTGTAAGAATTTCCCTGAGTAACTTTATTTGTATATTAGATTTTTCTTAATAAGTTTGATTCTAGCATTTTTTCCTGAGGAGTAACGATGTTTTAATTATTCTGGAGCTAGAAACGATTATTTTAGATTTCTCGCTTTAATATCTCGATAAAATTAAATTGTAAGAATTTCCCTGTGTAACTTTATTTTTATATTAGATTTTTCTTAATAAGTTTGATTCTAGCATTTTGTCCTGAGGAGTAACGTTGTTTTAATTTTTCTGGAACTAGAAACGAATATTAGATTTTTCTCGCATTAATATCACGATAAAATTAAATTGTAAGAATATCCCTGAGTAACTTTATTTGTATATTAGATTTATCTTAATAAGTTTGATTCTAGCATTTTTTTCCTGAGGAGTAACGATATTTAATTATTCTGGAGCTAGAAACGAATATTTTAGATTTCTCGCTTTAATATCTCGATAAAATTAAATTGTAAGAATTTCCCTGAGTAACTTTATTTTTTTATTAGATTTTTCCTAATAAGTTTGATTCTAGCATTTTTCCCTGAGGAGTAACGATGTTTTAATTTTTCTGGAACTAGAAACGAATATTTTATTTTTCTCGCATAAATATTACGATAAAATTAAATTGTAAGAATATCCCTGAGTAACTTTATTTGTATATTAGATTTTTTTTAATAAGTTTGATTCTAGCATTTTGTCCTGAGGAGTAACGATGTTTTAATTTTTCTGGAGTTAGAAACAAATATTTTAGATTTTTCGCTTAAATATCTCGATAAAATTAAATTGTAAGAATATCCCTGATTAACTTTATTTGTATATTAGATTTTTCTTAATAAGTTTGATTCTAGCATTTTTTCCTGAGGAGTAACGATGTTTTATTTTTCTGGAACTAGAAACGAATATTTTATTTTTCTCGCATAAATATCACGATAAAATTAAATTGTAAGAATATCCCTGAGTAACTTTATTTGTATATTAGATTTTTCTTAATAAGTTTGATTCTAGCATTTTTTCCTGAGGAGTAACGATGTTTAATTTTTCAAGAGCTAGAAACGATTATTTTAGATTTCTCGCTTTAATATCACGATAAAATTAAATTGTAAGAATATCCCTGAGTAACTTTATTTGTATATTAGATTTTTCTTAATAAGTTTGATTCTAGCATTTTTTCCTGAGGAGTAACGATGTTTTATTTTTCAAGAGCTAGAAACGATTATTTTAGATTTCTCGCTAAATATCACGATAAAATTAAATTGTAAGAATATCCCTGAGTAACTTTATTTGTATATTAGATTTTTATAAATAAGTTTGATTCTAGCATTTTGTCCTGAGGAGTAACGATGTTTTAATTATTCTGGAACTAGAAACGATTATTTTAGATTTCTCGCATAAATATCACGATAAAATTAAATTTTAAGAATATCTCTGAGTAACTTTATTTGTATATTAGATTTTTCTTAATAAGTTTGATTCTAGCATTTTTTCCTGAGGAGTAACGATGTTTTAATTTTTCTGGAGCTAGAAACGAATATTTTAGATTTCTCGCTTAAATATCTCGATAAAATTAAATTGTAAGAATATCCCTGAGTAACTTTATTTGTTTATTAGATTTTTCTTAATAAGTTTGATTCTAGCATTTTTTCCTGAGGAGTAACGATGTTTTAATTATTCTGGAGCTAGAAACGATTATTTTAGATTTCTCGCTTTAATATCTCGATAAAATTAAATTGTAAGAATTTCCCTGTGTAACTTTATTTGTATATTAGATTTTTCTTAATAAGTTTGATTCTAGCATTTTGTCCTGAGGAGTAACGATGTTTTAATTTTTCTGTAGTTAGAAACAAATATTTTAGATTTCTCGCTTAAATATCTCGATAAAATTAAATTGTAAGAATATCCCTAAATAACTTTATTTGTATATTAGATTTTTCTTAATAAGTTTGATTCTAGCATTTTTTCCTGAGGAGTAACGATGTTTTAATTTTTCTGGAACTAGAAACGATTATTTTAGATTTCTCGCTAAATATCACGATAAAATTAAATTGTAAGAATATCCCTGAGTAACTTTATTTGTATATTAGATTTTTCTTAATAAGTTTGATTCTAGCATTTTTTCCTGAGGAGTAACGATGTTTTAATTATTCTGGAGCTAGAAACGATTATTTTAGATTTCTCGCTTTAATATCTCGATAAAATTAAATTGTAAGAATTTCCCTGAGTAACTTTATTTGTATATTAGATTTTTCTTAATAAGTTTGATTCTAGCATTTTTTCCTGAGGAGTAACGATGATTTAATTTTTCTGTAGTTAGAAACGAATATTTTAGATTTCTCGCTTAAATATCTCGATAAAATTAAATTGTAAGAATATCCCTAAATAACTTCATTTTTATATTAGATTTTTCTTAATAAGTTTGATTCTAGCATTTTGTCCTGAGGAGTAACGATGTTTTATTTTTCTGGAACTAGAAACGAATATTTTATTTTTCTCGCATAAATATTACGATAAAATTAAATTGTAAGATTATCCCTGAGTAACTTTATTTGTATATTAGATTTTTCTTAATAAGTTTGATTCTAGCATTTTTCCTGAGGAGTAACGATGTTTTAATTATTCTGGAGCTAGAAACGAATATTTTAGATTTCTCGCTTTAATATCTCGATAAAATTAAATTGTAAGAATTTCCCTGAGTAACTTTAATTGTATATTACATTTTTCTTAATAAGTTTGATTCTAGCATTTTTTCCTGAGGAGTAACGTTGTTTTATTTTTCTGGAACTAGAAACGAATATTTTATTTTTCTCGCATAAATATCACGATAAAATTAAATTGTAAGAATATCCCTGAGTAACTTTATTTGTATATTAGATTTTTCTTAATAAGTTTGATTCTAGCATTTTTTCCTGAGGAGTAACGATGTTTAATTTTTCAAGAGCTAGAAACGATTATTTTAGATTTCTCGCTTTAATATCACGATAAAATTAAATTGTAAGAATATCCCTGAGTAACTTTATTTGTATATTAGATTTTTCGTAATAAGTTTGATTCTAGCATTTTTTCCTGAGGAGTAACGATGTTTTATTTTTCAAGAGCTAGAAACGATTATTTTAGATTTCTCGCTAAATATCACGATAAAATTAAATTGTAAGAATATCCCTGAGTAACTTTATTTGTATATTAGATTTTTATAAATAAGTTTGATTCTAGCATTTTGTCCTGAGGAGTAACGATGTTTTAATTTTTCTGTAGTTAGAAACGAATATTTTAGATTTCTCGCTTAAATATCTCGATAAAATTAAATTGTAAGAATATCCCTAAATAACTTCATTTGTATATTAGATTTTTCTTAATAAGTTTGATTCTAGCATTTTGTCCTGAGGAGTAACGATGTTTTATTTTTCTGGAACTAGAAACGAATATTTTATTTTTCTCGCATAAATATTACGATAAAATTAAATTGTAAGAATATCCCTGAGTAACTTTATTTGTATATTAGATTTTTCTTAATAAGTTTGATTCTAGCATTTTTCCTGAGGAGTAACGATGTTTTAATTTTTCTGGAACTAGAAACGATTATTTTAGATTTCTCGCTAAATATCACGATAAAATTAAATTGTAAGAATATCCCTGAGTAACTTTATTTGTATATTAGATTTTTCTTAATAAGTTTGATTCTAGCATTTTTTCCTGAGGAGTAACGATGTTTTAATTATTCTGGAGCTAGAAACGATTATTTTAGATTTCTCGCTTTAATATCTCGATAAAATTAAATTGTAAGAATTTCCCTGAGTAACTTTATTTGTATATTAGATTTTTCTTAATATGTTTGATTCTAGCATTTTTTCCTGAGGAGTAACGATGTTTTAATTATTCTGGAGCTAGAAACGATTATTTTAGATTTCTCGCTTTAATATCTCGATAAAATTAAATTGTAAGAATTTCCCTGTGTAACTTTATTTTTATATTAGATTTTTCTTAATAAGTTTGATTCTAGCATTTTGTCCTGAGGAGTAACGTTGTTTTAATTTTTCTGGAACTAGAAACGAATATTAGATTTTTCTCGCATTAATATCACGATAAAATTAAATTGTAAGAATATCCCTGAGTAACTTTATTTGTATATTAGATTTATCTTAATAAGTTTGATTCTAGCATTTTTTTCCTGAGGAGTAACGATGTTTTAATTATTCTGGAGCTAGAAACGAATATTTTAGATTTCTCGCTTTAATATCTCGATAAAATTAAATTGTAAGAATTTCCCTGAGTAACTTTATTTTTTTATTAGATTTTTCCTAATAAGTTTGATTCTAGCATTTTTCCCTGAGGAGTAACGATGTTTTAATTTTTCTGGAACTAGAAACGAATATTTTATTTTTCTCGCATAAATATTACGATAAAATTAAATTGTAAGAATATCCCTGAGTAACTTTATTTGTATATTAGATTTTTTTTAATAAGTTTGATTCTAGCATTTTGTCCTGAGGAGTAACGATGTTTTAATTTTTCTGGAGTTAGAAACAAATATTTTAGATTTTTCGCTTAAATATCTCGATAAAATTAAATTGTAAGAATATCCCTGATTAACTTTATTTGTATATTAGATTTTTCTTAATAAGTTTGATTCTAGCATTTTTTCCTGAGGAGTAACGATGTTTTATTTTTCTGGAACTAGAAACGAATATTTTATTTTTCTCGCATAAATATCACGATAAAATTAAATTGTAAGAATATCCCTGAGTAACTTTATTTGTATATTAGATTTTTCTTAATAAGTTTGATTCTAGCATTTTTTCCTGAGGAGTAACGATGTTTAATTTTTCAAGAGCTAGAAACGATTATTTTAGATTTCTCGCTTTAATATCACGATAAAATTAAATTGTAAGAATATCCCTGAGTAACTTTATTTGTATATTAGATTTTTCGTAATAAGTTTGATTCTAGCATTTTTTCCTGAGGAGTAACGATGTTTTATTTTTCAAGAGCTAGAAACGATTATTTTAGATTTCTCGCTAAATATCACGATAAAATTAAATTGTAAGAATATCCCTGAGTAACTTTATTTGTATATTAGATTTTTATAAATAAGTTTGATTCTAGCATTTTGTCCTGAGGAGTAACGATGTTTTAATTATTCTGGAACTAGAAACGATTATTTTAGATTTCTCGCATAAATATCACGATAAAATTAAATTTTAAGAATATCTCTGAGTAACTTTATTTGTATATTAGATTTTTCTTAATAAGTTTGATTCTAGCATTTTTTCCTGAGGAGTAACGATGTTTTAATTTTTCTGGAGCTAGAAACGATTATTTTAGATTTCTCGCTAAATATCACGATAAAATTGAATTGTAAGAATATCCCTGAGTAACTTTATTTGTATATTAGATTTTTCTTAATAAGTTTGATTCTAGCATTTTTTCCTGAAGAATAACGATGTTTTAATTTTTCTGGAACTAGAAACGAATATTTTATTTTTCTCGCATAAATATTACGATAAAATTAAATTGTCAGAATATCCCTGAGTAACTTTATTTGTATATTAGATTTTTCTTAATAAGTTTGATTCTAGCATTTTTTCCTGAGGAGTAACGATGTTTTAATTTTTCTGGAGCTAGAAACGAGTATTTTAGATTTCTCGCTTTAATATCACGATAAAATTAAATTGTAAGAATATCCCAAAGTAACTTTATTTGTATATTAGATTTTTCTTAATAAGTTTGATTCTAGCATTTTTGCCTGAGGAGTAACGATGTTTTAATTAATCTGGAGCTAGAAACGATTATTTTAGATTTCTCGCTTTAATATCTCGATAAAATTAAATTGTAAGAATTTCCCTGAGTAACTTTATTTGTATATTAGATTTTTCTTAATAAGTTTGATTCTAGCATTTTTTCCTGAGGAGTAACGATGTTTTAATTATTCTGGAGCTAGAAACGATTATTTTAGATTTCTCGCTTTAATATCTCGATAAAATTAAATTGTAAGAATATCCCTGTGTCACTTTATTTGTATATTAGATTTTTCTTAATAAGTT
Source organism: Pterostichus madidus (assembly GCA_911728475.2). Classification (NCBI taxonomy): domain Eukaryota; kingdom Metazoa; phylum Arthropoda; class Insecta; order Coleoptera; family Carabidae; genus Pterostichus; species Pterostichus madidus. Next base: position 17,471,014 of record OU452316.1, on the reverse strand, counting down.
TGATTCTAGCATTTTGTCCTGAGGAGTAACGATGTTTTAATTTTCTGTAGTTAGAAACAAATATTTTAGATTTCTCGCTTAAATATCTCGATAAAATTAAATTGTAAGAATATCCCTAAATAACTTTATTTGTATATTAGATTTTTCTTAATAAGTTTGATTCTAGCATTTTGTCCTGAGGAGTAACGATGTTTTAATTTTTCTGGAGTTGGAAACAAATATTTTAGATTTCTCGCTTAAATATCTCGATAAAATTAAATTGTAAGAATATCCCTGAGTAACTTTATTTGTTTATTAGATTTTTCTTAATATGTTTGATTCTAGCATTTTTTCCTGAGGGGTAACGATGTTTTAATTTTTCTGGAGCTAGAAACGATTATTTTAGATTTCTCGCTAAATATCACGATAAAATTAAATTGTAAGAATATCCCTGAGTAACTTTATTTGTATATTAGATTTTTCTTATTAAGTTTGATTCTAGCATTTTTTCCTGAGGAGTAACGATGTTTTAATTTTTCTGGAACTAGAAACGAATATTTTATTTTTCTCGCATAAATATCACGATAAAATTAAATTGTAAGAATATCCCTGAGTAACTTTATTTGTATATTAGACTTTTCTTAATAAGTTTGATTCTAGCATTTATTCCTGAGGAGTAACGATGTTTTATTTCTCTGGAACTAGAAACGAATATTTTATTTTTCTCGCATAAATATTACGATAAAATTAAATTGTAAGAATATCCCTGAGTAACTTTATTTGTATATTAGATTTTTCTTAATAAGTTTGATTCTAGCATTTTTTCCTGAGGAGTAACAATGTTTTAATTTTTCTGGAGCTAGAAACGAATATTTTAGATTTCTCGCTTAAATATCTCGATAAAATTAAATTGTAAGAATATTCCTGAGTAACTTTATTTGTATATTACATTTTTCTTAATAAGTTTGATTCTAGCATTTTTTCCTGAGGAGTAACGATGTTTTATTTTTCTGGAACTAGAAACGAATATTTTATTTGTCTCGCATAAATATTACGATAAAATTAAATTGTAAGAATATCGCTGAGTAACTTTATTTGTATATTAGATTTTTCTTAATAAGTTTGATTCTAGCATTTTTTCCTGAGGAGTAACGATGTTTTAATTTTTCTGGAGCTAGAAACGAATATTTTAGATTTCTCGCTTAAATATCTCGATAAAATTATATTGTAAGCATAGCCCTGAGTAACTTTATTTGTATATTAGATTTTTCTTAATAAGTTTGATTCTAGCATTTTTTCCTGAGGAGTAACGATGTTTTAATTTTTCTGGAACTAGAAACGAATAATTTATTTTTCTCGCATAAATATCACGATAAAATTAAATTGTAAGAATATCCCTGAGTAACTTTATTTGTATATTAGACTTTTCTTAATAAGTTTGATTCTAGCATTTATTCCTGAGGAGTAACGATGTTTTATTTTTCTGGAACTAGAAACGAATATTTTATTTTTCTCGCATAATTATTACGATAAAATTAAATTGTCAGAATATCCCTGAGTAACTTTATTTGTATATTAGATTTTTCTTAATAAGTTTGATTCTAGCATTTTTGCCTGAGGAGTAACGATGTTTTAATTATTCTGGAGCTAGAAACGATTATTTTAGATTTCTCGCTTTAATATCTCGATAAAATTAAATTGTAAGAATATCCCTGTGTCACTTTATTTGTATATTAGATTTTTCTTAATAAGTTTGATTCTAGCATTTTGTCCTGAGGAGTAACGATGTTTTAATTTTCTGTAGTTAGAAACAAATATTTTAGATTTCTCGCTTAAATATCTCGATAAAATTAAATTGTAAGAATATCCCTAAATAACTTTATTTGTATATTAGATTTTTCTTAATAAGTTTGATTCTAGCATTTTGTCCTGAGGAGTAACGATGTTTTAATTTTTCTGGAGTTGGAAACAAATATTTTAGATTTCTCGCTTAAATATCTCGATAAAATTAAATTGTAAGAATATCCCTGAGTAACTTTATTTGTTTATTAGATTTTTCTTAATATGTTTGATTCTAGCATTTTTTCCTGAGGGGTAACGATGTTTTAATTTTTCTGGAGCTAGAAACGATTATTTTAGATTTCTCGCTAAATATCACGATAAAATTAAATTGTAAGAATATCCCTGAGTAACTTTATTTGTATATTAGATTTTTCTTATTAAGTTTGATTCTAGCATTTTTTCCTGAGGAGTAACGATGTTTTAATTTTTCTGGAACTAGAAACGAATATTTTATTTTTCTCGCATAAATATCACGATAAAATTAAATTGTAAGAATATCCCTGAGTAACTTTATTTGTATATTAGACTTTTCTTAATAAGTTTGATTCTAGCATTTATTCCTGAGGAGTAACGATGTTTTATTTCTCTGGAACTAGAAACGAATATTTTATTTTTCTCGCATAAATATTACGATAAAATTAAATTGTAAGAATATCCCTGAGTAACTTTATTTGTATATTAGATTTTTCTTAATAAGTTTGATTCTAGCATTTTTTCCTGAGGAGTAACAATGTTTTAATTTTTCTGGAGCTAGAAACGAATATTTTAGATTTCTCGCTTAAATATCTCGATAAAATTAAATTGTAAGAATATTCCTGAGTAACTTTATTTGTATATTACATTTTTCTTAATAAGTTTGATTCTAGCATTTTTTCCTGAGGAGTAACGATGTTTTATTTTTCTGGAACTAGAAACGAATATTTTATTTGTCTCGCATAAATATTACGATAAAATTAAATTGTAAGAATATCGCTGAGTAACTTTATTTGTATATTAGATTTTTCTTAATAAGTTTGATTCTAGCATTTTTTCCTGAGGAGTAACGATGTTTTAATTTTTCTGGAGCTAGAAACGAATATTTTAGATTTCTCGCTTAAATATCTCGATAAAATTATATTGTAAGCATAGCCCTGAGTAACTTTATTTGTATATTAGATTTTTCTTAATAAGTTTGATTCTAGCATTTTTTCCTGAGGAGTAACGATGTTTTAATTTTTCTGGAACTAGAAACGAATAATTTATTTTTCTCGCATAAATATCACGATAAAATTAAATTGTAAGAATATCCCTGAGTAACTTTATTTGTATATTAGACTTTTCTTAATAAGTTTGATTCTAGCATTTATTCCTGAGGAGTAACGATGTTTTATTTTTCTGGAACTAGAAACGAATATTTTATTTTTCTCGCATAATTATTACGATAAAATTAAATTGTCAGAATATCCCTGAGTAACTTTATTTGTATATTAGATTTTTCTTAATAAGTTTGATTCTAGCATTTTTGCCTGAGGAGTAACGATGTTTAATTTTTCAAGAGCTAGAAACGATTATTTTAGATTTCTCGTTAAATATCACGATAAAATTAAATTGTAAGAATATCTCTGAGTAACTTTATTTGTATATTAGATTTTTTTTAATAAGTTTGATTCTAGCATTTTTCCAGAGGAGTAACGATGTTTAAATTATTCTGGAGCTAGAAACGAATATTTTAGATATCTCGTTTAAATATCTCGATAAAATTAAATTGTAAGAATATCCCTGAGTAACTTTATTTGTATATTACATTTTTCTAAATAAGTTTGATTCTAGCATTTTTTCCTGAGGAATAACGATGTTTTAATTTTTCTGGAGCTAGAAACGATTATTTTAGATTTCTCGTTAAATATCACGATAAAATTAAATTGTAAGAATATCCCTGAGTAACTTTATTTGTATATTAGATTTTTTTTAATAAGTTTGATTCTAGCATTTTTTCCAGAGGAGTAACGATGTTTTAATTTTTCTGGAACTAGAAACGATTATTTTAGTAATCTCACTTAAATATCACGATAAAATTAAATTGTAAGAATATTCCTGAGTAACTTTATTTGTATATTAGATTTTTATTAATAAGTTTGATTCTAGCATTTTTCCAGAGGAGTAACGATGTTTAAATTATTCTGGAGCTAGAAACGAATATTTTAGATATCTCGTTTAAATATCTCGATAAAATTAAATTGTAAGAATATCCCTGAGTAACTTTATTTGTATATTACATTTTTCTAAATAAGTTTGATTCTAGCATTTTGTCCTGAGGAATAACGATGTTTTAATTTTTCTGGAGCTAGAAACGATTATTTTAGATTTCTCGTTAAATATCACGATAAAATTAAATTGTAAGAATATCCCTGAGTAACTTTATTTGTATATTAGATTTTTCTTATTAAGTTTGATACTAGCATTTTTTTCTGAGGAGTAACGATGTTTTATTTTTCTGGAACTAGAAACGAATATTTTATTTGTCTCGCATAAATATTACGATAAAATTAAATTGTAAGAATATCGCTGAGTAACTTTATTTGTATATTAGATTTTTATAAATAAGTTTGATTCTAGCATTTTGTCCTGAGGAGTAACGATGTTTTAATTATTCTGGAACTAGAAACGATTATTTTAGATTTCTCACATAAATATCACGATAAAATTAAATTTTAAGAATATCCCTGAGTAACTTTATTTGTATATTAGATTTTTCTTAATAAGTTTGATTCTAGCATTTTTTCCTGAGGAGTAACGATGTTTTAATTTTTCTGGAGCTAGAAACGAATATTTTAGATTTCTCGCTTAAATATCTCGATAAAATTAAATTGTAAGAATATCCCTGAGTAACTTTATTTGTTTATTAGATTTTTCTTAATATGTTTGATTCTAGCATTTTTTCCTGAGGAGTAACGATGTTTTAATTATTCTGGAGCTAGAAACGATTATTTTAGATTTCTCGCTTTAATATCTCGATAAAATTAAATTGTAAGAATTTCCCTGAGTAACTTTATTTGTATATTAGATTTTTCTTAATAAGTTTGATTCTAGCATTTTTTCCTGAGGAGTAACGATGTTTTAATTATTCTGGAGCTAGACACGAATATTTAAGATTTCTCGTTTTAATATCTCGATAAAATTAAATTGTAAGAATATCCCTGAGTAACTTTATTTGTATATTAGATTTTTCTTAATAAGTTTGATTCTAGCATTTTTTCCTGAGGAGTAACGATGTTTTAATTTTTCTGGAGCTAGAAACGAATATTTTAGATTTCTCGCTTAAATATCTCGATAAAATTAAATTGTAAGAATATCCCTGAGTAACTTTATTTGTATATTAGAGTTTTCTTAATAAGTTTGATTCTAGCATTTTTTCCTGAGGAGTAACGATGTTTTAATTTTTCTGGAGCTAGAAACGAATATTTTAGATTTCTCGCTTAAATATCTCGATAAAATTAAATTGTAAGAATATCCCTGAGTAACTTTATTTGTTTATTAGATTTTTCTTAATATGTTTGATTCTAGCATTTTTTCCTGAGGAGTAACGATGTTTTAATTTTTCTGGAACTAGAAACGATTATTTTAGATGTCTCGTTAAATATCACGATAAAATTAAATTGTAAGAATATCCCTGAGTAACTTAATTTGTATATTAGATTTTTCTTAATAAGTTTGATTCTAGCAATTTTTCCTGAGGAGTAACAATGTTTTAATTTTTCTGGAGCTAGAAACGAATATTTTAGATTTCTCGCTTAAATATCTCGATAAAATTAAATTGTAAGAATATCCCTGAGTAACTTTATTTGTTTATTAGATTTTTCTTAATATGTTTGATTCTAGCATTTTTTCCTGAGGAGTAACGATGTTTTAATTATTCTGGAGCTAGAAACGATTATTTTAGATTTCTCGCTTAAATATCTCGATAAAATTAAATTGTAAGAATATCCCTGAGTAACTTTATTTGTATATTAGAGTTTTCTTAATAAGTTTGATTCTAGCATTTTTTCCTGAGGAGTAACGATGTTTTAATTTTTCTGGAGCTAGAAACGAATATTTTAGATTTCTCGCTTAAATATCTCGATAAAATTAAATTGTAAGAATATCCCTGAGTAACTTTATTTGTTTATTAAATTTTTCTTAATATGTTTGATTCTAGCATTTTTTCCTGAGGAGTAACGATGTTTTAATTTTTCTGGAACTAGAAACGATTATTTTAGATGTCTCGTTAAATATCACGATAAAATTAAATTGTAAGAATATCCCTGAGTAACTTAATTTGTATATTAGATTTTTCTTAATAAGTTTGATTCTAGCATTTTTTCCTGAGGAGTAACAATGTTTTAATTTTTCTGGAGCTAGAAACGAATATTTTAGATTTCTCGCTTAAATATCTCGATAAAATTAAATTGTAAGAATATCCCTGAGTAACTTTATTTGTTTATTAGATTTTTCTTAATATGTTTGATTCTAGCATTTTTTCCTGAGGAGTAACGATGTTTTAATTATTCTGGAGCTAGAAACGATTATTTTAGATTTCTCGCTTTAATATCTCGATAAAATTAAATTGTAAGAATTTCCCTGTGTAACTTTATTTGTATATTAGATTTTTCTTAATAAGTTTGATTCTAGCATTTTGTCCTGAGGAGTAACGATGTTTTAATTTTTCTGTAGTTAGAAACAAATATTTTAGATTTCTCGTTTAAATATCTCGATAAAATTAAATTGTAAGAATATCCTTAAATAACTTTATTTGTATATTAGATTTTTCTTAATAAGTTTGATTCTAGCATTTTTTCCTGAGGAGTAACGATGTTTTAATTTTTCTGGAACTAGAAACGATTATTTTAGATGTCTCGTTAAATATCACGATAAAATTAAATTGTAAGAATATCCCTGAGTAACTTAATTTGTATATTAGATTTTTCTTAATAAGTTTGATTCTAGCATTTTTTCCTGAGGTGTAACAATGTTTTAATTTTTCTGGAGCTAGAAACGAATATTTTAGATTTCTCGCTTAAATATCTCGATAAAATTAAATTGTAAGAATATTCCTGAGTAACTTTATTTGTATATTACATTTTTCTTAATAAGTTTGATTCTAGCATTTTTTCCTGAGGAGTAACGATGTTTTATTTTTCTGGAACTAGAAACGAATATTTTATTTGTCTCGCATAAATATTACGATAAAATTAAATTGTAAGAATATCGCTGAGCAACTTTATTTGTATATTAGATTTTTATAAATAAGTTTGATTCTAGCATTTTGTCCTGAGGAGTAACGATGTTTTAATTATTCTGGAACTAGAAACGATTATTTTAGATTTCTCGCATAAATATCACGATAAAATTAAATTTTAAGAATATCCCTGAGTAACTTTATTTGTATATTAGATTTTTCTTAATAAGTTTGATTCTAGCATTTTTTCCTGAGGAGTAACGATGTTTTAATTTTTCTGGAGCTAGAAACGAATATTTTAGATTTCTCGCTTAAATATCTCGATAAAATTAAATTGTAAGAATATCCCTGAGTAACTTTATTTGTTTATTAGATTTTTCTTAATATGTTTGATTCTAGCATTTTTTCCTGAGGAGTAACGATGTTTTAATTATTCTGGAGCTAGAAACGATTATTTTAGATTTCTCGCTTTAATATCTCGATAAAATTAAATTGTAAGAATTTCCCTGAGTAACTTTATTTGTATATTAGATTTTTCTTAATAAGTTTGATTTTAGCATTTTTTCCTGAGGAGTAACGATGTTTTAATTATTCTGGAGCTAGACACGATTATTTAAGATTTCTCGTTTTAATATCTCGATAAAATTAAATTGTAAGAATATCCCTGAGTAACTTTATTTGTATATTAGATTTTTCTTAATAAGTTTGATTCTAGCATTTTTTCCTGAGGAGTAACGATGTTTTAATTTTTCTGGAGCTAGAAACGAATATTTTAGATTTCTCGCTTAAATATCTCGATAAAATTAAATTGTAAGAATATCCCTGAGTAACTTTATTTGTATATTAGAGTTTTCTTAATAAGTTTGATTCTAGCATTTTTTCCTGAGGAGTAACGATGTTTTAATTTTTCTGGAGCTAGAAACGAATATTTTAGATTTCTCGCTTAAATATCTCGATAAAATTAAATTGTAAGAATATCCCTGAGTAACTTTATTTGTTTATTAGATTTTTCTTAATATGTTTGATTCTAGCATTTTTTCCTGAGGAGTAACGATGTTTTAATTTTTCTGGAGCTAGAAACGAATATTTTAGATTTCTCGCTTAAATATCTCGATAAAATTAAATTGTAAAAATTTCCCTGTGTAACTTTATTTGTATATTAGATTTTTCTTAATAAGTTTGATTCTAGCATTTTGTCCTGAGGAGTAACGATGTTTTAATTTTTCATTAGTTAGAAACAAATATTTTAGATATCTCGCTTAAATATCTCGATAAAATTAAATTGTAAGAATATCCCTAAATAACTTTATTTGTATATTAGATTTTTCTTAAAAAGTTTGATTCTAGCATTTTTTCCTGAGGAGTAACGATGTTTTAATTTTTCTGGAACTAGAAACGATTATTTTAGATTTCTCGCTAAATATCACGATAAAATTAAATTGTAAGAATATCCCTGAGTAACTTTATTTGTATATTAGATTTTTCTTAATAAGTTTGATTCTAGCATTTTTTCCTGAGGAGTAACGATGTTTTAATTATTCTGGAGCTAGAAACGATTATTTTAGATTTCTCGCTTTAATATCTCGATAAAATTAAATTGTAAGAATTTCCCTGTGTAACTTTATTTTTATATTAGATTTTTCTTAATAAGTTTGATTCTAGCATTTTGTCCTGAGGAGTAACGTTGTTTTAATTTTTCTGGAACTAGAAACGAATATTAGATTTTTCTCGCATTAATATCACGATAAAATTAAATTGTAAGAATATCCCTGAGTAACTTTATTTGTATATTAGATTTTTCTTAATAAGTTTGATTCTAGCATTTTTTTCCTGAGGAGTAACGGTGTTTTAATTATTCTGGAGCTAGAAACGAATATTTTAGATTTCTCGCTTTAATATCTCGATAAAATTAAATTGTAAGAATTTCCCTGAGTAACTTTATTTGTATATTAGATTTTTCCTAATAAGTTTGATTCTAGCATTTTTTCCTGAGGAGTAACGGTGTTTTAATTTTTCTGGAACTAGAAACGAATATTTTATTTTTCTCGCATAAATATTACGATAAAATTAAATTGTAAGAATATCCCTGAGTAACTTTATTTGTATATTAGATTTTTTTTAATAAGTTTGATTCTAGCATTTTGTCCTGAGGAGTAACGATGTTTTAATTTTTCTGTAGTTAGAAATAAATATTTTAGATTTCTCGCTTAAATATCTCGATAAAATTAAATTGTAAGAATATCCCTGAGTAACTTTATTTGTATATTAGATTTTTATAAATAAGTTTGATTCTAGCATTTTTTCCTGAGGAGTAACGGTGTTTTAATTTTTCTGGAACTAGAAACGAATATTTTATTTTTCTCGCATAAATATTACGATAAAATTAAATTGTAAGAATATCCCTGAGTAACTTTATTTGTATATTAGATTTTTCTTAATAAGTTTGATTCTAGCATTTTGTCCTGAGGAGTAACGATGTTTTAATTATTCTGGAACTAGAAACGATTATTTTAGATTTCTCGCATAAATATCACGATAAAATTAAATTTTAAGAATATCCCTGAGTAACTTTATTTGTATATTAGATTTTTCTTAATAAGTTTGATTCTAGCATTTTTTCCTGAGGAGTAACGATGTTTTAATTTTTCTGGAGCTAGAAACGAATATTTTAGATTTCTCGCTTAAATATCTCGATAAAATTAAATTGTAAGAATATCCCTGAGTAACTTTATTTGTTTATTAGATTTTTCTTAATATGTTTGATTCTAGCATTTTTTCCTGAGGAGTAACGATGTTTTAATTATTCTGGAGCTAGAAACGATTATTTTAGATTTCTCGCTTTAATATCTCGATAAAATTAAATTGTAAGAATATCCCTGAGTAACTTTATTTGTATATTAGATTTTTCTTAATAAGTTTGATTCTAGCATTTTTCCTGAGGAGTAACGATGTTTTAATTTTTCTGGAACTAGAAACGATTATTTTAGATTTCTCGCTAAATATCACGATAAAATTAAATTGTAAGAATATCCCTGAGTAACTTTATTTGTATATTAGATTTTTCTTAATAAGTTTGATTCTAGCATTTTTTCCTGAGGAGTAACGATGTTTTAATTATTCTGGAGCTAGAAACGATTATTTTAGATTTCTCGCTTTAATATCTCGATAAAATTAAATTGTAAGAATTTCCCTGAGTAACTTTATTTGTATATTAGATTTTTCTTAATAAGTTTGATTCTAGCATTTTTTCCTGAGGAGTAACGATGTTTTAATTATTCTGGAGCTAGAAACGATTATTTTAGATTTCTCGCTTTAATATCTCGATAAAATTAAATTGTAAGAATTTCCTTGAGTAACTTTATTTGTATATTAGATTTTACTTAATAAGTTTGATTCTAGCATTTTTTCCTGAGGAGTAACGATGTTTTAATTTTTCTGTAGTTAGAAACGAATATTTTAGATTTCTCGCTTAAATATCTCGATAAAATTAAATTGTAAGAATATCCCTAAATAACTTCATTTGTATATTAGATTTTTCTTAATAAGTTTGATTCTAGCATTTTGTCCTGAGGAGTAACGATGTTTTATTTTTCTGGAACTAGAAACGAATATTTTATTTTTCTCGCATAAATATTACGATAAAATTAAATTGTAAGAATATCCCTGAGTAACTTTATTTGTATATTAGATTTTTCTTAATAAGTTTGATTCTAGCATTTTTCCTGAGGAGTAACGATGTTTTAATTTTTCTGGAACTAGAAACGATTATTTTAGATTTCTCGCTAAATATCACGATAAAATTAAATTGTAAGAATATCCCTGAGTAACTTTATTTGTATATTAGATTTTTCTTAATAAGTTTGATTCTAGCATTTTTTCCTGAGGAGTAACGATGTTTTAATTATTCTGGAGCTAGAAACGATTATTTTAGATTTCTCGCTTTAATATCTCGATAAAATTAAATTGTAAGAATTTCCCTGAGTAACTTTATTTGTATATTAGATTTTTCTTAATAAGTTTGATTCTAGCATTTTTTCCTGAGGAGTAACGATGTTTTAATTATTCTGGAGCTAGAAACGATTATTTTAGATTTCTCGCTTTAATATCTCGATAAAATTAAATTGTAAGAATTTCCTTGAGTAACTTTATTTGTATATTAGATTTTACTTAATAAGTTTGATTCTAGCATTTTTTCCTGAGGAGTAACGATGTTTTAATTTTTCTGTAGTTAGAAACGAATATTTTAGATTTCTCGCTTAAATATCTCGATAAAATTAAATTGTAAGAATATCCCTAAATAACTTCATTTGTATATTAGATTTTTCTTAATAAGTTTGATTCTAGCATTTTGTCCTGAGGAGTAACGATGTTTTATTTTTCTGGAACTAGAAACGAATATTTTATTTTTCTCGCATAAATATTACGATAAAATTAAATTGTAAGAATATCCCTGAGTAACTTTATTTGTATATTAGATTTTTCTTAATAAGTTTGATTCTAGCATTTTTCCTGAGGAGTAACGATGTTTTAATTATTCTGGAGCTAGAAACGAATATTTTAGATTTCTCGCTTTAATATCTCGATAAAATTAAATTGTAAGAATTTCCCTGGGTAACTTTAATTGTATATTAGATTTTTCTTAATAAGTTTGATTCTAGCATTTTGTCCTGAGGAGTAACGATGTTTTAATTTTTCTGGAGTTAGAAACAAATATTTTAGATTTCTCGCTTAAATATCTCGATAAAATTAAATTGTAAGAATATCGCTGAGTAACTTTATTTGTATATTAGATTTTTCTTAATAAGTTTGATTCTAGCATTTTTTCCTGAGGAGTAACGATGTTTTAATTATTCTGGAGCTAGAAACGATTATTTTAGATTTCTCGCTTTAATATCTCGATAAAATTAAATTGTAAGAATTTCCCTGAGTAACTTTATTTGTATATTAGATTTTTCTTAATAAGTTTGATTCTAGCATTTTTTCCTGAGGAGTAACGATGTTTTATTTTTCAAGAGCTAGAAACGATTATTTTAGATTTCTCGCTAAATATCACGATAAAATTAAATTGTAAGAATATCCCTGAGTAACTTTATTTGTATATTAGATTTTTATAAATAAGTTTGATTCTAGCATTTTGTCCTGAGGAGTAACGATGTTTTAATTATTCTGGAACTAGAAACGATTATTTTAGATATCTCGCATAAATATCACGATAAAATTAAATTTTAAGAATATCCCTGAGTAACTTTATTTGTATATTAGATTTTTCTTAATAAGTTTGATTCTAGCATTTTGTCCTGAGGAGTAACGATGTTTTAATTTTTCTGGAACTAGAAACGATTATTTTAGATTTCTCGCTTTAATATCTCGATAAAATTAAATTGTAAGAACATCCCTGAGTAACTTTATTTGTATATTAGATTTTTCTTAATATGTTTGATTCTAGCATTTTTTCCTGAGGAGTAACGATGTTTTAATTATTCTGGAGCTAGAAACGTTTATTTTAGATTTCTCGCTTTAATATCTCGATAATGGGATGGCTAGCTCAGTGGTATGAAGTCGGCCTGTGGATCCTGAGGTCCCTGGTTCGATTCCCACAGGCGACAAATTTTCATAATTTGAAAAAGCTATCCCTGTGGCTCCTCCACCACTAACATGTTTGGGGGCCGTGATTTGACGACTGGTAACCGCACTTCACGCGTAAAAATATATCACTTACCGAGATCTGCTGTAGCAGAGTGCCACACCCAGTAATGGGTAGAAGGCGTGATGATATATTTATTTATTTATTTAATATCTCGATAAAATTAAATTGTAAGAATTTCCCTGTGTAACTTTATTTGTATATTAGATTTTTCTTAATAAGTTTGATTCTAGCATTTTGTCCTGAGGAGTAACGATGTTTTAATTTTTCTGTAGTTAGAAACAAATATTTTAGATTTCTCGCTTAAATATCTCGATAAAATTAAATTGTAAGAATATCCCTAAATAACTTTATTTGTATATTAGATTTTTCTTAATAAGTTTGATTCTAGCATTTTTTCCTGAGGAGTAACGATGTTTAAATTTTTCTGGAACTAGAAACGATTATTTTAGATTTCTCGCTAAATATCACGATAAAATTAATTTGTAAGAATATCCCTGAGTAACTTTATTTGTATATTAGATTTTTCTTAATAAGTTTGATTCTAGCATTTTTGCCTGAGGAGTAACGATGTTTTAATTATTCTGGAGCTAGAAACGATTATTTTAGATTTCTCGTTTTAATATCTCGATAAAATTAAATTGTAAGAATTTCCCTGAGTAACTTTATTTGTATATTAGATTTTTCTTAATAAGTTTGATTCTAGCATTTTTTCCTGAGGAGTAACGATGTTTTAATTATTCTGGAGCTAGAAACGATTATTTTAGATTTCTCGCTTTAATATCTCGATAAAATTAAATTGTAAGAATTTCCCTGTGTAACTTTATTTTTATATTAGATTTTTCTTAATAAGTTTGATTCTAGCATTTTGTCCTGAGGAGTAACGATGTTTTCATTTTTCTGGAACTAGAAACGAATATTTGATTTTTCTCGCATAAATATCACGATAAAATTAAATTGTAAGAATATCCCTGAGTAACTTTATTTGTATATTAGATTTTTCTTAATAAGTTTGATTCTAGCATTTTTTCCTGAGGAGTAACGATGTTTTAATTTTTCTGTAGTTAGAAACGAATATTTTAGATTTCTCGCTTAAATATCTCGATAAAATTAAATTGTAAGAATATCCCTAAATAACTTCATTTGTATATTAGATTTTTCTTAATAAGTTTGATTCTAGCATTTTGTCCTGAGGAGTAACGATGTTTTATTTTTCTGGAACTAGAAACGAATATTTTATTTTTCTCGCATAAATATTACGATAAAATTAAATTGTAAGAATATCCCTGAGTAACTTTATTTGTATATTAGATTTTTCTTAATAAGTTTGATTCTAGCATTTTTCCTGAGGAGTAACGATGTTTTAATTTTTCTGGAACTAGAAACGATTATTTTAGATTTCTCGCTAAATATCACGATAAAATTAAATTGTAAGAATATCCCTGAGTAACTTTATTTGTATATTAGATTTTTCTTAATAAGTTTGATTCTAGCATTTTTTCCTGAGGAGTAACGATGTTTTAATTATTCTGGAGCTAGAAACGATTATTTTAGATTTCTCGCTTTAATATCTCGATAAAATTAAATTGTAAGAATTTCCCTGAGTAACTTTATTTGTATATTAGATTTTTCTTAATAAGTTTGATTCTAGCATTTTTTCCTGAGGAGTAACGATGTTTTAATTATTCTGGAGCTAGAAACGATTATTTTAGATTTCTCGCTTTAATATCTCGATAAAATTAAATTGTAAGAATTTCCCTGTGTAACTTTATTTTTATATTAGATTTTTCTTAATAAGTTTGATTCTAGCATTTTGTCCTGAGGAGTAACGTTGTTTTAATTTTTCTGGAACTAGAAACGAATATTAGATTTTTCTCGCATTAATATCACGATAAAATTAAATTGTAAGAATATCCCTGAGTAACTTTATTTGTATATTAGATTTATCTTAATAAGTTTGATTCTAGCATTTTTTTCCTGAGGAGTAACGATATTTAATTATTCTGGAGCTAGAAACGAATATTTTAGATTTCTCGCTTTAATATCTCGATAAAATTAAATTGTAAGAATTTCCCTGAGTAACTTTATTTTTTTATTAGATTTTTCCTAATAAGTTTGATTCTAGCATTTTTCCCTGAGGAGTAACGATGTTTTAATTTTTCTGGAACTAGAAACGAATATTTTATTTTTCTCGCATAAATATTACGATAAAATTAAATTGTAAGAATATCCCTGAGTAACTTTATTTGTATATTAGATTTTTTTTAATAAGTTTGATTCTAGCATTTTGTCCTGAGGAGTAACGATGTTTTAATTTTTCTGGAGTTAGAAACAAATATTTTAGATTTTTCGCTTAAATATCTCGATAAAATTAAATTGTAAGAATATCCCTGATTAACTTTATTTGTATATTAGATTTTTCTTAATAAGTTTGATTCTAGCATTTTTTCCTGAGGAGTAACGATGTTTTATTTTTCTGGAACTAGAAACGAATATTTTATTTTTCTCGCATAAATATCACGATAAAATTAAATTGTAAGAATATCCCTGAGTAACTTTATTTGTATATTAGATTTTTCTTAATAAGTTTGATTCTAGCATTTTTTCCTGAGGAGTAACGATGTTTAATTTTTCAAGAGCTAGAAACGATTATTTTAGATTTCTCGCTTTAATATCACGATAAAATTAAATTGTAAGAATATCCCTGAGTAACTTTATTTGTATATTAGATTTTTCGTAATAAGTTTGATTCTAGCATTTTTTCCTGAGGAGTAACGATGTTTTATTTTTCAAGAGCTAGAAACGATTATTTTAGATTTCTCGCTAAATATCACGATAAAATTAAATTGTAAGAATATCCCTGAGTAACTTTATTTGTATATTAGATTTTTATAAATAAGTTTGATACTAGCATTTTGTCCTGAGGAGTAACGATGTTTTAATTATTCTGGAACTAGAAACGATTATTTTAGATTTCTCGCATAAATATCACGATAAAATTAAATTTTAAGAATATCTCTGAGTAACTTTATTTGTATATTAGATTTTTCTTAATAAGTTTGATTCTAGCATTTTTTCCTGAGGAGTAACGATGTTTTAATTTTTCTGGAGCTAGAAACGAATATTTTAGATTTCTCGCTTAAATATCTCGATAAAATTAAATTGTAAGAATATCCCTGAGTAACTTTATTTGTTTATTAGATTTTTCTTAATATGTTTGATTCTAGCATTTTTTCCTGAGGAGTAACGATGTTTTAATTATTCTGGAGCTAGAAACGATTATTTTAGATTTCTCGCTTTAATATCTCGATAAAATTAAATTGTAAGAATTTCCCTGTGTAACTTTATTTGTATATTAGATTTTTCTTAATAAGTTTGATTCTAGCATTTTGTCCTGAGGAGTAACGATGTTTTAATTTTTCTGTAGTTAGAAACAAATATTTTAGATTTCTCGCTTAAATATCTCGATAAAATTAAATTGTAAGAATATCCCTAAATAACTTTATTTGTATATTAGATTTTTCTTAATAAGTTTGATTCTAGCATTTTTTCCTGAGGAGTAACGATGTTTTAATTTTTCTGGAACTAGAAACGATTATTTTAGATTTCTCGCTAAATATCACGATAAAATTAAATTGTAAGAATATCCCTGAGTAACTTTATTTGTATATTAGATTTTTCTTAATAAGTTTGATTCTAGCATTTTTTCCTGAGGAGTAACGATGTTTTAATTATTCTGGAGCTAGAAACGATTATTTTAGATTTCTCGCTTTAATATCTCGATAAAATTAAATTGTAAGAATTTCCCTGAGTAACTTTATTTGTATATTAGATTTTTCTTAATAAGTTTGATTCTAGCATTTTTTCCTGAGGAGTAACGATGATTTAATTTTTCTGTAGTTAGAAACGAATATTTTAGATTTCTCGCTTAAATATCTCGATAAAATTAAATTGTAAGAATATCCCTAAATAACTTCATTTTTATATTAGATTTTTCTTAATAAGTTTGATTCTAGCATTTTGTCCTGAGGAGTAACGATGTTTTATTTTTCTGGAACTAGAAACGAATATTTTATTTTTCTCGCATAAATATTACGATAAAATTAAATTGTAAGATTATCCCTGAGTAACTTTATTTGTATATTAGATTTTTCTTAATAAGTTTGATTCTAGCATTTTTCCTGAGGAGTAACGATGTTTTAATTATTCTGGAGCTAGAAACGAATATTTTAGATTTCTCGCTTTAATATCTCGATAAAATTAAATTGTAAGAATTTCCCTGAGTAACTTTAATTGTATATTACATTTTTCTTAATAAGTTTGATTCTAGCATTTTTTCCTGAGGAGTAACGTTGTTTTATTTTTCTGGAACTAGAAACGAATATTTTATTTTTCTCGCATAAATATCACGATAAAATTAAATTGTAAGAATATCCCTGAGTAACTTTATTTGTATATTAGATTTTTCTTAATAAGTTTGATTCTAGCATTTTTTCCTGAGGAGTAACGATGTTTAATTTTTCAAGAGCTAGAAACGATTATTTTAGATTTCTCGCTTTAATATCTCGATAAAATTAAATTGTAAGAATATCCCTGAGTAACTTTATTTGTATATTAGATTTTTCGTAATAAGTTTGATTCTAGCATTTTTTCCTGAGGAGTAACGATGTTTTATTTTTCAAGAGCTAGAAACGATTATTTTAGATTTCTCGCTAAATATCACGATAAAATTAAATTGTAAGAATATCCCTGAGTAACTTTATTTGTATATTAGATTTTTATAAATAAGTTTGATTCTAGCATTTTGTCCTGAGGAGTAACGATGTTTTAATTTTTCTGTAGTTAGAAACGAATATTTTAGATTTCTCGCTTAAATATCTCGATAAAATTAAATTGTAAGAATATCCCTAAATAACTTCATTTGTATATTAGATTTTTCTTAATAAGTTTGATTCTAGCATTTTTTCCTGAGGAGTAACGATGTTTTAATTTTTCTGGAGCTAGAAACGAATATTTTAGATTTCTCGCTTAAATATCTCGATAAAATTAAATTGTAAGAACATCCCTGAGTAACTTTATTTGTTTATTAGATTTTTCTTAATATGTTTGATTCTAGCATTTTTTCCTGAGGAGTAACGATGTTTTAATTATTCTGGAGCTAGAAACGATTATTTTAGATTTCTCGCTTTAATATCTCGATAAAATTAAATTGTAAGAATTTCCCTGTGTAACTTTATTTGTATATTAGATTTTTCTTAATAAGTTTGATTCTAGCATTTTGTCCTGAGGAGTAACGATGTTTTAATTTTTCTGTAGTTAGAAAAAAATATTTTAGATTTCTCGCTTAAATATCTCGATAAAATTAAATTGTAAGAATATCCCTAAATAACTTTATTTGTATATTAGATTTTTCTTAATAAGTTTGATTCTAGCATTTTTTCCTGAGGAGTAACGATGTTTTAATTTTTCTGAAACTAGAAACGATTATTTTAGATTTCTCGCTAAATATCACGATAAAATTAAATTGTAAGAATATCCCTGAGTAACTTTATTTGTATATTAGATTTTTCTTAATAAGTATGATTCTAGCATTTTTTCCTGAGGAGTAACGATGTTTTAATTATTCTGGAGCTAGAAACGATTATTTTAGATTTCTCGCTTTAATATCTCGATAAAATTAAATTGTAAGAATTTCCCTGAGTAACTTTATTTGTATATTAGATTTTTCTTAATAAGTTTGATTCTAGCATTTTTTCCTGAGGAGTAACGATGATTTAATTTTTCTGTAGTTAGAAACGAATATTTTAGATATCTCGCTTAAATATCTCGATAAAATTAAATTGTAAGAATATCCCTAAATAACTTCATTTGTATATTAGATTTTTCTTAATAAGTTTGATTCTAGCATTTTGTCCTGAGGAGTAACGATGTTTTATTTTTCTGGAACTAGAAACGAATATTTTATTTTTCTCGCATAAATATTACGATAAAATTAAATTGTAAGATTATCCCTGAGTAACTTTATTTGTATATTAGATTTTTCTTAATAAGTTTGATTCTAGCATTTTTCCTGAGGAGTAACGATGTTTTAATTATTCTGGAGCTATAAACGAATATTTTAGATTTCTCGCTTTAATATCTCGATAAAATTAAATTGTAAGAATTTCCCTGAGTAACTTTAATTGTATATTAGATTTTTCTTAATAAGTTTGATTCTAGCATTTTGTCCTGAGGAGTAACGATGTTTTAATTTTTCTGTAGTTAGAAACAAATATTTTAGATTTCTCGCTTAAATATCTCGATAAAATTAAATTGTAAGAATATCCCTAAATAACTTTATTTGTATATTAGATTTTTCTTAATAAGTTTGATTCTAGCATTTTTTCCTGAGGAGTAACGATGTTTTAATTTTTCTGGAACTAGAAACGATTATTTTAGATTTCTCGCTAAATATCACGATAAAATTAATTTGTAAGAATATCCCTGAGTAACTTTATTTGTATATTAGATTTTTCTTAATAAGTTTGATTCTAGCATTTTTGCCTGAGGAGTAACGATGTTTTAATTATTCTGGAGCTAGAAACGATTATTTTAGATTTCTCGCTTTAATATCTCGATAAAATTAAATTGTAAGAATTTCCCTGAGTAACTTTATTTGTATATTAGATTTTTCTTAATAAGTTTGATTCTAGCATTTTTTCCTGAGGAGTAACGAAGTTTTAATTATTCTGGAGCTAGAAACGATTATTTTAGATTTCTCGCTTTAATATCTCGATAAAATTAAATTGTAAGAATTTCCCTGTGTAACTTTATTTTTATATTAGATTTTTCTTAATAAGTTTGATTTTAGCATTTTGTCCTGAGGAGTAACGATGTTTTAATTTTTCTGGAACTAGAAACGAATATTTGATTTTTCTCGCATAAATATCACGATAAATTAAATTGTAAGAATATCCCTGAGTAACTTTATTTGTATATTAGATTTTTCTTAATAAGTTTGATTCTAGCATTTTTTTCCTGAGGAGTAACGATGTTTTAATTATTCTGGAGCTAGAAACGAATATTTTAGATTTCTCGCTTTAATATCTCGATAAAATTAAATTGTAAGAATTTCCCTGAGTAACTTTATTTGTATATTAGATTTTTCCTAATAAGTTTGACTCTAGCATTTTTTCCTGAGGAGTAACGATGTTTTAATTTTTCTGGAACTAGAAACGAATATTTTATTTACTCGCATAAATATTACGATAAAATTAAATTGTAAGAATATCCCTGAGTAACTTTATTTGTATATTAGATTTTTTTTAATAAGTTTGATTCTAGCATTTTGTCCTGAGGAGTAACGATGTTTTAATTTTTCTGGAGTTAGAAACAAATATTTTAGATTTCTCGCTTAAATATCTCGATAAAATTAAATTGTAAGAATATCCCTAAATAACTTTATTTGTATATTAGATTTTTCTTAATAAGTTTGATTCTAGCATTTTATCCTGAAGAGTAACGATGTTTTAATTATTCTGGAGCTAGAAACGATTATTTTAGATTTCTCGCTTTAATATCACGATAAAATTAAATTGTAAGAATATCCCTGAGTAACTTTATTTGTATATTAGATTTTTCGTAATAAGTTTGATTCTAGCATTTTATCCTGAGGAGTAACGATGTTTTATTTTTCAAGAGCTAGAAACGATTATTTTAGATTTCTCGCTAAATATCACGATAAAATTAAATTGTAAGAATATCCCTGAGTAACTTTATTTGTATATTAGATTTTTATAAATAAGTTTGATTCTAGCATTTTGTCCTGAGGAGTAACGATGTTTTAATTATTCTGGAACTAGAAACGATTATTTTAGATTTCTCGCATAAATATCACGATAAAATTAAATTTTAAGAATATCCCTGAGTAACTTTATTTGTATATTAGATTTTTCTTAATAAGTTTGATTCTAGCATTTTTTCCTGAGGAGTAACGATGTTTTAATTTTTCTGGAGCTAGAAACGAATATTTTAGATTTCTCGCTTAAATATCTCGATAAAATTAAATTGTAAGAATATCCCTGAGTAACTTTATTTGTTTATTAGATTTTTCTTAATATGTTTGATTCTAGCATTTTTTCCTGAGGAGTAACGATGTTTTAATTATTCTGGAGCTAGAAACGATTATTTTAGATTTCTCGCTTTAATATCTCGATAAAATTAAATTGTAAGAATTTCCCTGTGTAACTTTATTTGTATATTAGATTTTTCTTAATAAGTTTGATTCTAGCATTTTGTCCTGAGGAGTAACGATGTTTTAATTTTTCTGTAGTTAGAAACAAATATTTTAGATTTCTCGCTTAAATATCTCGATAAAATTAAATTGTAAGAATATCACTAAATAACTTTATTTGTATATTAGATTTTTCTTAATAAGTTTGATTCTAGCATTTTTTCCTGAGGAGTAACGATGTTTTAATTTTTCTGGAACTAGAAACGATTATTTTAGATTTCTCGCTAAATATCACGATAAAATTAAATTGTAAGAATATCCCTGAGTATCTTTATTTGTATATTAGATGTTTCTTAATAAGTTTGATTCTAGCATTTTTTCCTGAGGAGTAACGATGTTTTAATTATTCTGGAGCTAGAAACGATTATTTTAGATTTCTCGCTTTAATATCTCGATAAAATTAAATTGTAAGAATTTCCCTGAGTAACTTTATTTGTATATTAGATTTTTCTTAGTAAGTTTGATTCTAGCATTTTTTCCTGAGGAGTAACGATGTTTTAATTATTCTGGAGCTAGAAACAAATATTTTAGATTTCTCGCTTAAATATCTCGATAAAATTAAATTGTAAGAATATCGCTGAGTAACTTTATTTGTATATTAGATTTTTCTTAATAAGTTTGATTCTAGCATTTTTTCCTGAGGAGTAACGATGTTTTAATTATTCTGGAGCTAGAAACGAATATTTTAGATTTCTCGCTTAAATATCTCGATAAAATTAAATTGTAAGAACATCCCTGAGTAACTTTATTTGTTTATTAGATTTTTCTTAATAAGTTTGATTCTAGCATTTTGTCCTGAGGAGTAACGATGTTTTAATTTTTCTGGAACTAGAAACGAATATTTGATTTTTCTCGCATAAATATCACGATAAATTAAATTGTAAGAATATCCCTGAGTAACTTTATTTGTATATTAGATTTTTCTTAATAAGTTTGATTCTAGCATTTTTTTCCTGAGGAGTAACGCTGTTTTAATTATTCTGGAGCTAGAAACGAATATTTTAGATTTCTCGCTTTAATATCTCGATAAAATTAAATTGTAAGAATTTCTCTGAGTAACTTTATTTGTATATTAGATTTTTCCTAATAAGTTTGATTCTAGCATTTTTTCCTGAGGAGTAACGATGTTTTAATTTTTCTGGAACTAGAAACGAATATTTTATTTTTCTCGCATAAATATTACGATAAAATTAAATTGTAAGAATATCCCTGAGTAACTTTATTTGTATATTAGATTTTTTTTAATAAGTTTGATTCTAGCATTTTGTCCTGAGGAGTAACGATGTTTTAATTTTTCTGGAGTTAGAAACAAATATTTTAGATTTCTCGCTTAAATATCTCGATAAAATTAAATTGTAAGAATATCCCTGAGTAACTTTATTTGTATATTAGATTTTTCTTAATAAGTTTGATTCTAGCATTTTTTCCTGAGGAGTAACGATGTTTTAATTATTCTGGAGCTAGAAACGATTATTTTAGATTTCTCGCTTTAATATCACGATAAAATTAAATTGTAAGAATATCCCTGAGTAACTTTATTTGTTTATTAGATTTTTCTTAATATGTTTGATTCTAGAATTTTTTCCTGAGGAGTAACGATGTTTTAATTATTCTGGAGCTAGAAACGATTATTTTAGATTTCTCGCTTTAATATCTCGATAAAATTAAATTGTAAGAATTTCCCTGTGTAACTTTATTTGTATATTAGATTTTTCTTAATAAGTTTGATTCTAGCATTTTTTCCTGAGGAGTAACGATGTTTTAATTTTTCTGGAGCTAGAAACGAATATTTTAGATTTCTCGCTTAAATATCTCGATAAAATTAAATTGTAAGAATATCCCTGAGTAACTTTATTTGTTTATTAGATTTTTCTTAATATGTTTGATTCTAACATTTTTTCCTGAGGAGTAACGATGTTTTAATTATTCTGGAGCTAGAAACGATTATTTTAGATTTCTCGCTTTAATATATCGATTAAAATTAAATTGTAAGAATTTCCCTGTGTAACTTTATTTGTATATTAGATTTTTCTTAATAAGTTTCATTCTAGCATTTTGTCCTGAGGAGTAACGATGTTTTAATTTTTCTGTAGTTAGAAACAAATATTTTAGATTTCTCGCTTAAATATCTCGATAAAATTAAATTGTAAGAATATCCCTAAATAACTTTATTTGTATATTAGATTTTTCTTAATAAGTTTGATTCTAGCATTTTTTTCTGAGGAGTAACGATGTTTTAATTTTTCTGGAACTAGAAACGATTATTTTAGATTTCTCGCTAAATATCACGATAAAATTAAATTGTAAGAATATCCCTGAGTATCTTTATTTGTATATTAGATTTTTCTTAATAAGTTTGATTCTAGCATTTTTTCCTGAGGAGTAACGATGTTTTAATTATTCTGGAGCTAGAAACGATTATTTTAGATTTCTCGCTTTAATATCTCGATAAAATTAAATTGTAAGAATTTCCCTGAGTAACTTTATTTGTATATTAGATTTTTCTTAATAAGTTTGATTCTAGCATTTTTTCCTGAGGAGTAACGATGTTTTAATTATTCTGGAGCTATAAACGATTATTTTAGATTTCTCGCTTTAATATCTCGATAAAATTAAATTGTAAGAATTTCCCTGTGTAACTTTATTTTTATATTAGATTTTTCTTAATAAGTTTGATTCTAGCATTTTGTCCTGAGGAGTAACGATGTTTTAATTTTTCTGGAACTAGAAACGAATATTTTATTTTTCTCGCATAAATATCACGATAAAATTAAATTGTAAGAATATCCCTGAGTAACTTTATTTGTATATTAGATTTTTCTTAATAAGTTTGATTCTAGCATTTTTTTCCTGAGGAGTAACGATGTTTTAATTATTCTGGAGCTAGAAACGAATATTTTAGATTTCTCGCTTTAATATCTCGATAAAATTAAATTGTAAGAATTTCCCTGAGTAACTTTATTTGTATATTAAATTTTTCCTAATAAGTTTGATTCTAGCATTTTTTCCTGAGGAGTAACGATGTTTTAATTTTTCTGGAACTAGAAACGAATATTTTATTTTTCTCGCATAAATATTACGATAAAATTAAATTGTAAGAATATCCCTGAGTAACTTTATTTGTTTATTAGATTTCTCTTAATAAGTTTGATTCTAGCATTTTGTCCTGAAGAGTAACGATGTTTTAATTTTTCTGTAGTTAGAAACGAATATTTTAGATTTCTCGCTTAAATATCTCGATAAAATTAAATTGTAAGAATATCCCTAAATAACTTCATTTGTATATTAGATTATTCTTAATAAGTTTGATTCTAGCATTTTGTCCTGAGGAGTAACGATGTTTTATTTTTCTGGAACTAGAAACGAATATTTTTTTTTTCGCATAAATATTACGATAAAATTAAATTGTAAGAATATCCCTGAGTAACTTTATTTGTATATTAGATTTTTCTTAATAAGTTTGATTCTAGCATTTTTCCTGAGGAGTAACGATGTTTTAATTATTCTGGAGCTAGAAACGAATATTTTAGATTTCTCGCTTTAATATCTCGATAAAATTAAATTGTAAGAATTTCCCTGAGTAACTTTATTTGTATATTAGATTTTTCTTAATAAGTTTGATTCTAGCATTTTGTCCTGAGGAGTAACGATGTTTTAATTTTTCTGGAGTTAGAAACAAAAATTTTAGATTTCTCGCTTAAATATCTCGATAAAATTAAATTGTAAGAATATCCCTGAGTAACTTTATTTGTATATTAGATTTTTTTTAATAAGTTTGATTCTAGCATTTTGTCCTGAGGAGTAACGATGTTTTAATTTTTCTGGAGTTAGAAACAAATATTTTAGATTTCTCGCTTAAATATCTCGATAAAATTAAATTGTAAGAATATCCCTGAGTAACTTTATTTGTATATTAGATTTTTATAAATAAGTTTGATTCTAGCATTTTGTCCTGATGAGTAACGATGTTTTAATTATTCTGGAACTAGAAACGATTATTTTAGATATCTCGCATAAATATCACGATAAAATTAAATTTTAAGAATATCCCTGAGTAACTTTATTTGTATATTAGATTTTTCTTAATAAGTTTGATTCTAGCATTTTTTCCTGAGGAGTAACGATGTTTTAATTATTCTGGAGCTAGAAACGATTATTTTAGATTTCTCGCTTTAATATCTCGATAAAATTAAATTGTAAGAATTTCCCTGAGTAACTTTATTTGTATATTAGATTTTTCTTAATAAGTTTGATTCTAGCATTTTTTCCTGAGGAGTAACGATGTTTTAATTATTCTGGAGCTATAAACGATTATTTTAGATTTCTCACTTTAATATCTCGATAAAATTAAATTGTAAGAATTTACCTGTGTAACTTTATTTTTATATTAGATTTTTCTTAATAAGTTTGATTCTAGCATTTTGTCCTGAGGAGTAACGATGTTTTAATTATTCTGGAACTAGAAACGATTATTTTAGATTTCTCGCATAAATATCACGATAAAATTAAATTTTAAGAATATCCCTGAGTAACTTTATTTGTATATTAGATTTTTCTTAATAAGTTTGATTCTAGCATTTTTTCCTGAGGAGTAACGATGTTTTAATTTTTCTGGAGCTAGAAACGAATATTTTAGATTTCTCGCTTAAATATCTCGATAAAATTAAATTGTAAGAATATCCCTGAGTAACTTTATTTGTTTATTAGATTTTTCTTAATATGTTTGATTCTAGCATTTTTTCCTGAGGAGTAACGATGTGTTAATTATTCTGGAGCTAGAAACGATTATTTTAGATTTCTCGCTTTAATATCTCGATAAAATTAAATTGTAAGAATTTCCCTGTGTAACTTTATTTGTATATTAGATTTTTCTTAATAAGTTTGATTCTAGCATTTTGGCCTGAGGAGTAACGATGTTTTAATTTTTCTGTAGTTAGAAACAAATATTTTAGATTTCTCGCTTAAATATCTCGATAAAATTAAATTGTAAGAATATCACTAAATAACTTTATTTGTATATTAGATTTTTCTTAATAAGTTTGATTCTAGCATTTTGTCCTGAGGAGTAACGATGTTTTAATTATTCTGGAACTAGAAACGATTATTTTAGATTTATCGCTAAATATCACGATAAAATTAAATTGTAAGAATATCCCTGAGTATCTTTATTTGTATATTAGATTTTTCTTAATAAGTTTGATTCTAGCATTTTTTCCTGAGGAGTAACGATGTTTTAATTATTCTGGAGCTAGAAACGATTATTTTAGATTTCTCGCTTTAATATCTCGATAAAATTAAATTGTAAGAATTTCCCTGAGTAACTTTATTTGTATATTAGATTTTTCTTAGTAAGTTTGATTCTAGCATTTTTTCCTGAGGAGTAACGATGTTTTAATTATTCTGGAACTAGAAACGATTATTTTAGATTTCTCGCTAAATATCACGATAAAATTAAATTGTAAGAATATCCCTGAGTATCTTTATTTGTATATTAGATTTTTCTTAATAAGTTTGATTCTAGCATTTTTTCCTGAGGAGTAACGATGTTTTAATTATTGTAGAGCTAGAAACGATTATTTTAGATTTCTCGCTTTAATATCTCGATAAAATTAAATTGTAAGAATTTCCCTGAGTAACTTTATTTGTATATTAGATTTTTCTTAGTAAGTTTGATTCTAGCATTTTTTCCTGAGGAGTAACGATGTTTTAATTATTCTGGAGCTAGAAACGATTATTTTAGATTTCTCGCTTTAATATCTCGATAAAATTAAATTGTAAGAATATCCCTGAGTAACTTTATTTGTTTATTAGATTTTTCTTAATATGTTTGATTCTAGCATTTTTTCCTGAGGAGTAACGATGTGTTAATTATTCTGGAGCTAGAAACGATTATTTTAGATTTCTCGCTTTAATATCTCGATAAAATTAAATTGTAAGAATTTCCCTGTGTAACTTTATTTGTATATTAGATTTTTCTTAATAAGTTTGATTCTAGCATTTTGGCCTGAGGAGTAACGATGTTTTAATTTTTCTGTAGTTAGAAACAAATATTTTAGATTTCTCGCTTAAATATCTCGATAAAATTAAATTGTAAGAATATCACTAAATAACTTTATTTGTATATTAGATTTTTCTTAATAAGTTTGATTCTAGCATTTTGTCCTGAGGAGTAACGATGTTTTAATTATTCTGGAACTAGAAACGATTATTTTAGATTTATCGCTAAATATCACGATAAAATTAAATTGTAAGAATATCCCTGAGTATCTTTATTTGTATATTAGATTTTTCTTAATAAGTTTGATTCTAGCATTTTTTCCTGAGGAGTAACGATGTTTTAATTATTCTGGAGCTAGAAACGATTATTTTAGATTTCTCGCTTTAATATCTCGATAAAATTAAATTGTAAGAATTTCCCTGAGTAACTTTATTTGTATATTAGATTTTTCTTAGTAAGTTTGATTCTAGCATTTTTTCCTGAGGAGTAACGATGTTTTAATTATTCTGGAACTAGAAACGATTATTTTAGATTTCTCGCTAAATATCACGATAAAATTAAATTGTAAGAATATCCCTGAGTATCTTTATTTGTATATTAGATTTTTCTTAATAAGTTTGATTCTAGCATTTTGGCCTGAGGAGTAACGATGTTTTAATTTTTCTGTAGTTAGAAACAAATATTTTAGATTTCTCGCTTAAATATCTCGATAAAATTAAATTGTAAGAATATCACTAAATAACTTTATTTGTATATTAGATTTTTCTTAATAAGTTTGATTCTAGCATTTTGTCCTGAGGAGTAACGATGTTTTAATTATTCTGGAACTAGAAACGATTATTTTAGATTTATCGCTAAATATCACGATAAAATTAAATTGTAAGAATATCCCTGAGTATCTTTATTTGTATATTAGATTTTTCTTAATAAGTTTGATTCTAGCATTTTTTCCTGAGGAGTAACGATGTTTTAATTATTCTGGAGCTAGAAACGATTATTTTAGATTTCTCGCTTTAATATCTCGATAAAATTAAATTGTAAGAATTTCCCTGAGTAACTTTATTTGTATATTAGATTTTTCTTAGTAAGTTTGATTCTAGCATTTTTTCCTGAGGAGTAACGATGTTTTAATTATTCTGGAACTAGAAACGATTATTTTAGATTTCTCGCTAAATATCACGATAAAATTAAATTGTAAGAATATCCCTGAGTATCTTTATTTGTATATTAGATTTTTCTTAATAAGTTTGATTCTAGCATTTTTTCCTGAGGAGTAACGATGTTTTAATTATTGTAGAGCTAGAAACGATTATTTTAGATTTCTCGCTTTAATATCTCGATAAAATTAAATTGTAAGAATTTCCCTGAGTAACTTTATTTGTATATTAGATTTTTCTTAGTAAGTTTGATTCTAGCATTTTTTCCTGAGGAGTAACGATGTTTTAATTATTCTGGAGCTAGAAACGATTATTTTAGATTTCTCGCTTTAATATCTCGATAAAATTAAATTGTAAGAATATCCCTGAGTAACTTTATTTGTATATTAGATTTTTCTTAATAAGTTTGATTCTAGCATTTTTTCCTGAGGAGTAACGATGTTTAATTTTTCAAGAGCTAGAAACGATTATTTTAGATTTCTCGCTAAATATCACGATAAAATTAAATTGTAAGAATATCCCTGAGTAACTTTATTTGTATATTAGATTTTTATAAATAAGTTTGATTCTAGCATTTTGTCCTGAGGAGTAACGATGTTTTAATTATTCTGGAACTAGAAACGATTATTTTAGATTTCTCGCATAAATATCACGATAAAATTAAATTGTAAGAATATCCCTGAGTAACTTTATTTGTATATTAGATTTTTCTTAGTAAGTTTGATTCTAGCATTTTTTCCTGAGGAGTAACGATGTTTTAATTATTCTGGAACTAGAAACGATTATTATAGATTTCTCGCATAAATATCACGATAAAATTAAATTTTAAGAATATCCCTGAGTAACTTTATTTGTATATTAGATTTTTCTTAATAAGTTTGATTCTAGCATTTTTTCCTGAGGAGTAACGATGTTTTAATTTTTCTGGAGCTAGAAACGAATATTTTAGATTTCTCGCTTAAATATCTCGATAAAATTAAATTGTAAGAATATCCCTGAGTAACTTTATTTGTATATTAGATTTTTCTTAATAAGTTTGATTCTAGCATTTTTTCCTGAGGAGTAACGATGTTTAATTTTTCAAGAGCTAGAAACGATTATTTTAGATTTCTCGCTAAATATCACGATAAAATTAAATTGTAAGAATATCCCTGAGTAACTTTATTTGTATATTAGATTTTTATAAATAAGTTTGATTCTAGCATTTTGTCCTGAGGAGTAACGATGTTTTAATTATTCTGGAACTAGAAACGATTATTTTAGATTTCTCGCATAAATATCACGATAAAATTAAATTTTAAGAATATCCCTGAGTAACTTTATTTGTATATTAGATTTTTCTTAATAAGTATGATTCTAGCATTTTTTCCTGAGGAGTAACGATGTTTTAATTATTCTGGAACTAGAAACGATTATTTTAGATTTATCGCTAAATATCACGATAAAATTAAATTGTAAGAATATCCCTGAGTATCTTTATTTGTATATTAGATTTTTCTTAATAAGTTTGATTCTATCATTTTTTCCTGAGGAGTAAGGATGTTTTAATTATTCTGGAGCTAGAAACGATTATTTTAGATTTCTCGCTTTAATATCTCGATAAAATTAAATTGTAAGAATTTCCCTGAGTAACTTTATTTGTATATTAGATTTTTCTTAGTAAGTTTGATTCTAGCATTTTTTCCTGAGGAGTAACGATGTTTTAATTATTCTGGAACTAGAAACGATTATTTTAGATTTCTCGCTAAATATCACGATAAAATTAAATTGTAAGAATATCCCTGAGTATCTTTATTTGTATATTAGATTTTTCTTAATAAGTTTGATTCTAGCATTTTATCCTGAGGAGTAACGATGTTTTAATTATTCTAGAGCTAGAAACGATTATTTTAGATTTCTCGCTTTAATATCTCGATAAAATTAAATTGTAAGAATTTCCCTGAGTAACTTTATTTGTATATTAGATTTTTCTTAGTAAGTTTGATTCTAGCATTTTTTCCTGAGGAGTAACGATGTTTTAATTATTCTGGAGCTAGAAACGATTATTTTAGATTTCTCGCTTTAATATCTCGATAAAATTAAATTGTAAGAATATCCCTGAGTAACTTTATTTGTATATTAGATTTTTCTTAATAAGTTTGATTCTAGCATTTTTTCCTGAGGAGTAACGATGTTTAATTTTTCAAGAGCTAGAAACGATTATTTTAGATTTCTCGCTAAATATCACGATAAAATTAAATTGTAAGAATATCCCTGAGTAACTTTATTTGTATATTAGATTTTTATAAATAAGTTTGATTCTAGCATTTTGTCCTGAGGAGTAACGATGTTTTAATTATTCTGGAACTAGAAACGATTATTTTAGATTTCTCGCATAAATATCACGATAAAATTAAATTGTAAGAATATCCCTGAGTAACTTTATTTGTATATTAGATTTTTCTTAGTAAGTTTGATTCTAGCATTTTTTCCTGAGGAGTAACGATGTTTTATTTTTCTGGAACTAGAAACGAATATTTTATTTTTCTCGCATAAATATCACGATAAAATTAAATTGTAAGAATTTCCCTGAGTAACTTTATTTGTATATTAGATTTTTCTTAATAAGTTTGATTCTAGCATTTTTTCCTGAGGAGTAACGATGTTTTAATTTTTCTGGAACTAGAGACGATTATTTTAGATTTCTCGCATAAATATCACGATAAAATTAAATTGTAAGAATATCCCTGAGTAACTTTATTTGTATATTAGATTTTTCTTAGTAAGTTTGATTCTAGCATTTTTTCCTGAGGAGTAACGATGTTTTATTTTTCTGGAACTAGAAACGAATATTTTATTTTTCTCGCATAAATATCACGATAAAATTAAATTGTAAGAATTTCCCTGAGTAACTTTATTTGTATATTAGATTTTTCTTAATAAGTTTGATTCTAGCATTTTTTCCTGAGGAGTAACGATGTTTAATTTTTCAAGAGCTAGAAACGATTATTTTAGATTTCTCGCTAAATATCACGATAAAATTAAATTGTAAGAATATCCCTGAGTAACTTTATTTGTATATTAGATTTTTATAAATAAGTTTGATTCTAGCATTTTGTCCTGAGGAGTAACGATGTTTTAATTATTCTGGAACTAGAAACGATTATTTTAGATTTCTCGCATAAATATCACGATAAAATTAAATTGTAAGAATATCCCTGAGTAACTTTATTTGTATATTAGATTTTTCTTAATAAGTTTGATTCTAGCATTTTTTCCTGAGGAGTAACGATGTTTAATTTTTCAAGAGCTAGAAACGATTATTTTAGATTTCTCGCTAAATATCACGATAAAATTAAATTGTAAGAATATCCCTGAGTAACTTTATTTGTATATTAGATTTTTATAAATAAGTTTGATTCTAGCATTTTGTCCTGAGGAGTAACGATGTTTTAATTATTCTGGAACTAGAAACGATTATTTTAGATTTCTCGCATAAATATCACGATAAAATTAAATTTTAAGAATATCCCTGAGTAACTTTATTTGTATATTAGATTTTTCTTAATAAGTTTGATTCTAGCATTTTTTCCTGAGGAGTAACGATGTTTTAATTTTTCTGGAGCTAGAAACGAATATTTTAGATTTCTCGCTTAAATATCTCGATAAAATTAAATTGTAAGAATATCCCTGAGTAACTTTATTTGTTTATTAGATTTTTCTTAATATGTTTGATTCTAGCATTTTTTCCTGAGGAGTAACGATGTTTTAATTATTCTGGAGCTAGAAACGATTATTTTAGATTTCTCGCTTTAATATCTCGATAAAATTAAATTGTAAGAATTTCCCTGTGTAACTTTATTTGTATATTAGATTTTTCTTAATAAGTTTCATTCTAGCATTTTGTCCTGAGGAGTAACGATGTTTTAATTTTTCTGTAGTTAGAAACAAATATTTTAGATTTCTCGCTTAAATATCTCGATAAAATTAAATTGTAAGAATATCCCTAAATAAATTTATTTGTATATTAGATTTTTCTTAATAAGTTTGATTCTAGCATTTTTTCCTGAGGAGTAACGATGTTTTAATTTTTCTGGAACTAGAAACGATTATTTTAGATTTCTCGCTAAATATCACGATAAAATTAAATTGTAAGAATATCCCTGAGTAACTTTATTTGTATATTAGATTTTTCTTAATAAGTTTGATTCTAGCATTTTTTCCTGAGGAGTAATGATGTTTTAATTATTCTGGAGCTAGAAACGATTATTTTAGATTTCTCGCTTTAATATCTCGATAAAATTAAATTGTAAGAATTTCCCTGAGTAGCTTTATTTGTATATTAGATTTTTCTTAATATGTTTGATTCTAGCATTTTTTCCTGAGGAGTAACGATGTTTTAATTATTCTGGAGCTATAAACGATTATTTTAGATTTCTCGCTTTAATATCTCGATAAAATTAAATTGTAAGAATTTCCCTGTGTAACTTTATTTTTATATTAGATTTTTCTTAATAAGTTTGATTCTAGCATTTTGTCCTGAGGAGTAACGATGTTTTAATTTTTCTGGAACTAGAAACGAATATTTTATTTTTCTCGCATAAATATCACGATAAAATTAAATTGTAAGAATATCCCTGAGTAACTTTATTTGTATATTAGATTTTTCTTAATAAGTTTGATTCTAGCATTTTTTTCCTGAGGAGTAACGATGTTTTAATTATTCTGGAGCTAGAAACGAATATTTTAGATTTCTCGCTTTAAT
This sequence comes from Pterostichus madidus, assembly GCA_911728475.2. NCBI lineage: Eukaryota > Metazoa > Arthropoda > Insecta > Coleoptera > Carabidae > Pterostichus > Pterostichus madidus. The sequence continues at coordinate 17,438,184 of OU452316.1, read as the reverse complement.
ATCTCGATAAAATTAAATTGTAAGAATTTCCCTGTGTAACTTTATTTTTATATTAGATTTTTCTTAATAAGTTTGATTCTAGCATTTTGTCCTGAGGAGTAACGATGTTTTAATTTTTCTGGAACTAGAAACGAATATTTTATTTTTCTCGCATAAATATCACGATAAAATTAAATTGTAAGAATTTCCCTGAGTAACTTTATTTGTATATTAAATTTTTCCTAATAAGTTTGATTCTAGCATTTTTTCCTGAGGAGTAACGATGTTTTAATTATTCTGGAGCTAGAAACGATTATTTTAGATTTCTCGCTTTAATATCTCGATAAAATTAAATTGTAAGAATTTCCCTGAGTAACTTTATTTGTATATTAGATTTTTCTTAATAAGTTTGATTTTAGCATTTTTTCCTGAGGAGTAACGATGTTCTATTTTTCAAGAGCTAGAAACGATTATTTTAGATTTCTCGCTAAATATCACGATAAAATTAAATTGTAAGAATATCCCTGAGTAACTTTATTTGTATATTAGATTTTTATAAATAAGTTTGATTCTAGCATTTTGTCCTGAGGAGTAACGATGTTTTAATTATTCTGGAACTAGAAACGATTATTTTAGATTTCTCGCATAAATATCACGATAAAATTAAATTGTAAGAATATCCCTGAGTAACTTTATTTGTTTATTAGATTTCTCTTAATAAGTTTGATTCTAGCATTTTGTCCTGAAGAGTAACGATGTTTTAATTTTTCTGTAGTTAGAAACGAATATTTTAGATTTCTCGCTTAAATATCTCGATAAAATTAAATTGTAAGAATATCCCTAAATAACTTCATTTGTATATTAGATTTTTCTTAATAAGTTTGATTCTAGCATTTTGTCCTGAGGAGTAACGATGTTTTATTTTTCTGGAACTAGAAACGAATATTTTATTTTTCTCGCATAAATATTACGATAAAATTAAATTGTAAGAATATCCCTGAGTAACTTTATTTGTATATTAGATTTTTCTTAATAAGTTTGATTCTAGCATTTTGTCCTGAGGAGTAACGATGTTTTAATTTTTCTGGAGTTAGAAACAAATATTTTAGATTTCTCGCTTAAATATCTCGATAAAATTAAATTGTAAGAATATCCCTGAGTAACTTTATTTGTATATTAGATTTTTCTTAATAAGTTTGATTCTAGCATTTTTTCCTGAGGAGTAACGATGTTTTAATTATTCTGGAGCTAGAAACGATTATTTTAGATTTCTCGCTTTAATATCTCGATAAAATTAAATTGTAAGAATTTCCCTGAGTAACTTTATTTGTATATTAGATTTTTCTTAATAAGTTTGATTTTAGCATTTTTTCCTGAGGAGTAACGATGTTTTATTTTTCAAGAGCTAGAAACGATTATTTTAGATTTCTCGCTAAATATCACGATAAAATTAAATTGTAAGAATATCCCTGAGTAACTTTATTTGTATATTAGATTTTTATAAATAAGTTTGATTCTAGCATTTTGTCCTGATGAGTAACGATGTTTTAATTATTCTGGAACTAGAAACGATTATTTTAGATATCTCGCATAAATATAACGATAAAATTAAATTTTAAGAATATCCCTGAGTAACTTTATTTGTATATTAGATTTTTCTTAATAAGTTTGATTCTAGCATTTTTTCCTGAGGAGTAACGATGTTTTAATTTTTCTGTAGTTAGAAACAAATATTTTAGATTTCTCGCTTAAATATCTCGATAAAATTAAATTGTAAGAATATCCCTAAATAACTTTATTTGTATATTAGATTTTTCTTAATAAGTTTGATTCTAGCATTTTTTCCTGAGGAGTAACGATGTTTTAATTTTTCTGGAACTAGAAACGATTATTTTAGATTTCTCGCTAAATATCACGATAAAATTAAATTGTAAGAATATCCCTGAGTAACTTTATTTGTATATTAGATTTTTCTTAATAAGTTTGATTCTAGCATTTTTTCCTGAGGAGTAACGATGTTTTAATTATTCTGGAGCTAGAAACGATTATTTTAGATTTCTCGCTTTAATATCTCGATAAAATTAAATTGTAAGAATTTCCCTGAGTAACTTTATTTGTATATTAGATTTTTCTTAATAAGTTTGATTCTAGCATTTTTTCCTGAGGAGTAACGATGTTTTAATTATTTTGGAGCTAGAAACGATTATTTTAGATTTCTCGCTTTAATATCTCGATAAAATTAAATTGTAAGAATTTCCCTGAGTAACTTTATTTGTATATTAGATTTTTCCTAATAAGTTTGATTCTAGCATTTTTTCCTGAGGAGTAACGATGTTTTAATTTTTCTGGAACTAGAAACGAATATTTTATTTTTCTCGCATAAATATTACGATAAAATTAAATTGTAAGAATATCCCTTAGTAACTTTATTTGTATATTAGATTTTTTTTAATAAGTTTGATTCTAGCATTTTGTCCTGAGGAGGAACGATGTTTTAATTTTTCTGGAGTTAGAAACAAATATTTTAGATTTCTCGCTTAAATATCTCGATAAAATTAAATTGTAAGAATATCCCTGAGTAACTTTATTTGTATATTAGATTTTTATAAATAAGTTTGATTCTAGCATTTTGTCCTGAGGAGTAACGATGTTTTAATTATTCTGGAACTAGAAAGGATTATTTTAGATTTCTCGCATAAATATCACGATAAAATTAAATTTTAAGAATATCCCTGAGTAACTTTATTTGTATATTAGATTTTTCTTAATAAGTTTGATTCTAGCATTTTTTCCTGAGGAGTAACGATGTTTTAATTTTTCTGGAGCTAGAAACGATTATTTTAGATTTCTCGCTAAATATCACGATAAAATTAAATTGTAAGAATATCCCTGAGTAACTTTATTTGTATATTAGATTTTTCTTAATAAGTTTGATTCTAGCATTTTTTTCCTGAGGAGTAACGATGTTTTAATTATTCTGGAGCTAGAAACGAATATTTTAGATTTCTCGCTTTAATATCTCGATAAAATTAAATTGTAAGAATTTCCCTGAGTAACTTTATTTGTATATTAAATTTTTCCTAATAAGTTTGATTCTAGCATTTTTTCCTGAGGAGTAACGATGTTTTAATTTTTCTGGAACTAGAAACGATTATTTTAGATTTCTCGCTAAATATCACGATAAAATTAAATTGTAAGAATATCCCTGAGTAACTTTATTTGTATATTAGATTTTTCTTAATAAGTTTGATTCTAGCATATTTTCCTGAGGAGTAACGATGTTTTAATTATTCTGGAGCTAGAAACGATTATTTTAGATTTCTCGCTTTAATATCTCGATAAAATTAAATTGTAAGAATTTCCCTGAGTAACTTTATTTGTATATTAGATTTTTCCTAATAAGTTTGATTCTAGCATTTTTTCCTGAGGAGTAACGATGTTTTAATTTTTCTGGAACTAGAAACGAATATTTTATTTTTCTCGCATAAATATTACGATAAAATTAAATTGTAAGAATATCCCTTAGTAACTATATTTGTATATTAGATTTTTTTTAATAAGTTTGATTCTAGCATTTTGTCCTGAGGAGGAACGATGTTTTAATTTTTCTGGAGTTAGAAACAAATATTTTAGATTTCTCGCTTAAATATCTCGATAAAATTAAATTGTAAGAATATCCCTAAATAACTTTATTTGTATATTAGATTTTTCTTAATAAGTTTGATTCTAGCATTTTTTCCTGAGGAGTAACGATGTTTTAATTATTCTGGAGCTAGAAACGATTATTTTAGATTTCTCGCTTTAATATCACGATAAAATTAAATTGTAAGAATAGCCCTGAGTAACTTTAATTGTATATTAGATTTTTCTTAATAAGTTTGATTCTAGCATTTTTTCCTGAGGAGTAACGATGTTTAATTTTTCAAGAGCTAGAAACGATTATTTTAGATTTCTCGCTAAATATCACGATAAAATTAAATTGTAAGAATATCCCTGAGTAACTTTATTTGTATATTAGATTTTTATAAATAAGTTTGATTCTAGCATTTTGTCCTGAGGAGTAACGATGTTTTAATTATTCTGGAACTAGAAAGGATTATTTTAGATTTCTCGCATAAATATCACGATAAAATTAAATTGTAAGTATATCCCTGAGTAACTTTATTTGTATATTAGATTTTTCTTAATAAGTTTGATTCTAGCATTTTTTCCTGAGGAGTAACGATGTTTTAATTTTTCTGGAGCTAGAAACGAATATTTTAGATTTCTCGCTTAAATATCTCGATAAAATTAAATTGTAAGTATATCCCTGAGTAACTTTATTTGTTTATTAGATTTTTCTTAATATGTTTGATTCTAGCATTTTCTCCTGAGGAGTAACGATGTTTTAATTATTCTGGAGCTAGAAACGATTATTTTAGATTTCTCGCTTTAATATCTCGATAAAATTAAATTGTAAGAATTTCCCTGTGTAACTTTATTTGTATATTAGATTTTTCTTAATAAGTTTGATTCTAGCATTTTGTCCTGAGGAGTAACGATGTTTTAATTTTTCTGTAGTTAGAAACAAATATTTTAGATTTCTCGCTTAAATATCTCGATAAAATTAAATTGTAAGAATATCACTAAACAACTTTATTTGTATATTAGATTTTTCTTAATAAGTTTGATTCTAGCATTTTGTCCTGAAGAGTAACGATGTTTTAATTTTTCTGGAACTAGAAACGATTATTTTAGATTTCTCGCTAAATATCACGATAAAATTAAATTGTAAGAATATCCCTGAGTATCTTTATTTGTATATTAGATTTTTCTTAATAAGTTTGATTCTAGCATTTTTTCCTGAGGAGTAACGATGTTTTAATTATTCTGGAGCTAGAAACGAATATTTTAGATTTCTCGCTTTAATATCTCGATAAAATTAAATTGTAAGAATTTCCCTGAGTAACTTTATTTGTATATTAGATTTTTCTTAATAAGTTTGATTCTAGCATTTTGTCCTAAGGAGTAACGATGTTTTAATTTTTCTGGAGTTAGAAACAAATATTTTAGATTTCTCGCTTAAATATCTCGATAAAATTAAATTGTAAGATTATCCCTGAGTAACTTTATTTGTATATTAGATTTTTCTTAATAAGTTTGATTCTAGCATTTTTTCCTGAGGAGTAACGTTGTTTTAATTATTCTGGAGCTAGAAACGATTATTTTAGATTTCTCGCTTTAATATCTCGATAAAATTAAATTGTAAGAATTTCCCTGAGTAACTTTATTTGTATATTAGATTTTTCTTAATAAGTTTGATTCTAGCATTTTTTCCTGAGGAGTAACGATGTTTTATTTTTCAAGAGCTAGAAACGATTATTTTAGATTTCTCGCTAAATATCACGATAAAATTAAATTGTAAGAATATCCCTGAGTAACTTTATTTGTATATTAGATTTTTATAAATAAGTTTGATTCTAGCATTTTGTCCTGATGAGTAACGATGTTTTAATTATTCTGGAACTAGAAACGATTATTTTAGATATCTCGCATAAATATCACGATAAAATTAAATTTTAAGAATATCCCTGAGTAACTTTATTTGTATATTAGATTTTTCTTAATAAGTTTGATTCTAGCATTTTTTCCTGAGGAGTAACGATGTTTTAATTTTTCTGGAGCTAGAAACGAATATTTTAGATTTCTCGCTTAAATATCTCGATAAAATTAAATTGTAAGAACATCCCTGAGTAACTTTATTTGTTTATAAGATTTTTCTTAATATGTTTGATTCTAGCATTTTTTCCTGAGGAGTAACGATGTTTTAATTATTCTGGAACTAGAAACGATTATTTTAGATATCTCGCATAAATATCACGATAAAATTAAATTTTAAGAATATCCCTGAGTAACTTTATTTGTATATTAGATTTTTCTTAATAAGTTTGATTCTAGCATTTTTTCCTGAGGAGTAACGATGTTTTAATTTTTCTGGAGCTAGAAACGAATATTTTAGATTTCTCGCTTAAATATCTCGATAAAATTAAATTGTAAGAACATTCCTGAGTAACTTTATTTGTTTATTAGATTTTTCTTAATATGTTTGATTCTAGCATTTTTTCCTGAGGAGTAACGATGTTTTAATTATTCTGGAGCTAGAAACGATTATTTTAGATTTCTCGCTTTAATATCTCGATAAAATTAAATTGTAAGAATTTCCCTGTGTAACTTTATTTGTATATTAGATTTTTCTTAATAAGTTTGATTCTAGGATTTTGTCCTGAGGAGTAACGATGTTTTAATTTTTCTGTAGTTAGAAACAAATATTTTAGATTTCTCGCTTAAATATCTCGATAAAATTAAATTGTAAGAATATCCCTAAATAACTTTATTTGTATATTAGATTTTTCTTAATAAGTTTGATTCTAGCATTTTTTCCTGAGGAGTAACGATGTTTTAATTTTTCTGGAACTAGAAACGATTATTTTAGATTTCTCGCTAAATATCACGATAAAATTAAATTGTAAGAATATCCCTGAGTAACTTTATTTGTATATTAGATTTTTCTTAATAAGTTTGATTCTAGCATTTTTTCCTGAGGAGTAACGATGTTTTAATTATTCTGGAGCTAGAAACGATTATTTTAGATTTCTCGCTTTAATATCTCGATAAAATTAAATTGTAAGAATTTCCCTGAGTAACTTTATTTGTATATTAGATTTTTCTTAATAAGTTTGATTCTAGCATTTTTTCCTGAGGAGTAACGATGTTTTATTTTTCAAGAGCTAGAAACGATTATTTTAGATTTCTCGCTAAATATCACGATAAAATTAAATTGTAAGAATATCCCTGAGTAACTTTATTTGTATATTAGATTTTATAAATAAGTTTGATTCTAGCATTTTGTCCTGATGAGTAACGATGTTTTAATTATTCTGGAACTAGAAACGATTATTTTAGATATCTCGCATAAATATCACGATAAAATTAAATTTTAAGAATATCCCTGAGTAACTTTATTTGTATATTAGATTTTTCTTAATAAGTTTGATTCTAGCATTTTTTCCTGAGGAGTAACGATGTTTTAATTTTTCTGGAGCTAGAAACGAATATTTTAGATTTCTCGCTTAAATATCTCGATAAAATTAAATTGTAAGAACATCCCTGAGTAACTTTATTTGTTTATTAGATTTTTCTTAATATGTTTGATTCTAGCATTTTTTCCTGAGGAGTAACGATGTTTTAATTATTCTGGAACTAGAAACGATTATTTTAGATATCTCGCATAAATATCACGATAAAATTAAATTTTAAGAATATCCCTGAGTAACTTTATTTGTATATTAGATTTTTCTTAATAAGTTTGATTCTAGCATTTTTTCCTGAGGAGTAACGATGTTTTAATTTTTCTGGAGCTAGAAACGAATATTTTAGATTTCTCGCTTAAATATCTCGATAAAATTAAATTGTAAGAACATCCCTGAGTAACTTTATTTGTTTATTAGATTTTTCTTAATATGTTTGATTCTAGCATTTTTTCCTGAGGAGTAACGATGTTTTAATTATTCTGGAGCTAGAAACGATTATTTTAGATTTCTCGCTTTAATATCTCGATAAAATTAAATTGTAAGAATTTCCCTGTGTAACTTTATTTGTATATTAGATTTTTCTTAATAAGTTTGATTCTAGCATTTTGTCCTGAGGAGTAACGATGTTTTAATTTTTCTGTAGTTAGAAACAAATATTTTAGATTTCTCGCTTAAATATCTCGATAAAATTAAATTGTAAGAATATCCTTAAATAACTTTATTTGTATATTGGATTTTTCTTAATAAGTTTGATTCGAGCATTTTTTCCTGAGGAGTAACGATGTTTTAATTTTTCTGGAACTAGAAACGATTATTTTAGATTTCTCGCTAAATATCACGATAAAATTAAATTGTAAGAATATCCCTGAGTAACTTTATTTGTATATTAGATTTTTCTTAATAAGTTTGATTCTAGCATTTTTTCCTGAGGAGTAACGATGTTTTAATTATTCTGGAGCTAGAAACGATTATTTTAGATTTCTCGCTTTAATATCTCGATAAAATTAAATTGTAAGAATTTCCCTGAGTAACTTTATTTGTATATTAGATTTTTCTTAATAAGTTTGATTCTAGCATTTTTTCATGAGGAGTAACGATGTTTTAATTATTCTGGAGCTAGAAACGATTATTTTAGATTTCTCGCTTTAATATCTCGATAAAATTAAATTGTAAGAATTTCCCTGAGTAACTTTATTTGTATATTAGATTTTTCCTAATAAGTTTGATTCTAGCATTTTTTCCTGAGGAGTAACGATGTTTTAATTTTTCTGGAACTAGAAACGAATATTTTATTTTTCTCGCATAAATATTACGATAAAATTAAATTGTAAGAATATCCCTGAGTAACTTTATTTGTATATTAGATTTTTATAAATAAGTTTGATTCTAGCATTTTGTCCTGAGGAGTAACGATGTTTTAATTATTCTGGAACTAGAAAGGATTATTTTAGATTTCTCGCATAAATATCACGATAAAATTAAATTTTAAGAATATCCCTGAGTAACTTTATTTGTATATTAGATTTTTCTTAATAAGTTTGATTCTAGCATTTTTTCCTGAGGAGTAACGATGTTTTAATTTTTCTGGAGCTAGAAACGAATATTTTAGATTTCTCGCTTAAATATCTCGATAAAATTAAATTGTAAGAATATCCCTGAGTAACTTTATTTGTTTATTAGATTTTTCTTAATATGTTTGATTCTAGCATTTTTTCCTGAGGAGTAACGATGTTTTAATTATTCTGGAGCTAGAAACGATTATTTTAGATTTCTCGCTTTAATATCTCGATAAAATTAAATTGTAAGAATTTCCCTGTGTAACTTTATTTGTATATTAGATTTTTCTTAATAAGTTTGATTCTAGCATTTTGTCCTGAGGAGTAACGATGTTTTAATTTTTCTGTAGTTAGAAACAAATATTTTAGATTTCTCGCTTAAATATCTCGATAAAATTAAATTGTAAGAATATCACTAAATAACTTTATTTGTATATTAGATTTTTCTTAATAAGTTTGATTCTAGCATTTTGTCCTGAAGAGTAACGATGTTTTAATTTTTCTGGAACTAGAAACGATTATTTTAGATTTCTCGCTAAATATCACGATAAAATTAAATTGTAAGAATATCCCTGAGTATCTTTATTTGTATATTAGATTTTTCTTAATAAGTTTGATTCTAGCATTTTTTCCTGAGGAGTAACGATGTTTTAATTATTCTGGAGCTAGAAACGATTATTTTAGATTTCTCGCTTTAATATCTCGATAAAATTAAATTGTAAGAATATCACTAAATAACTTTATTTGTATATTAGATTTTTCTTAATAAGTTTGATTCTAGCATTTTTCCTGAGGAGTAATGATGTTTTAATTATTCTGGAGCTAGAAACGAATATTTTAGATTTCTCGCTTTAATATCTCGATAAAATTAAATTGTAAGAATTTCCCTGAGTAACTTTATTTGTATATTAGATTTTTCTTAATAAGTTTGATTCTAGCATTTTGTCCTGAGGAGTAACGATGTTTTAATTTTTCTGGAGTTAGAAACAAATATTTTAGATTTCTCGCTTAAATATCTCGATAAAATTAAATTGTAAGAATATCCCTGAGTAACTTTATTTGTATATTAGATTTTTCTTAATAAGTTTGATTCTAGCATTTTTTCCTGAGGAGTAACAATGTTTTAATTATTCTGGAGCTAGAAACGATTATTTTAGATTTCTCGCTTTAATATCTCGATAAAATTAAATTGTAAGAATTTCCCTGAGTAACTTTATTTGTATATTAGATTTTTCTTAATAAGTTTGATTCTAGCATTTTTTCCTGAGGAGTAACGATGTTTTATTTTTCAAGAGCTAGAAACGATTATTTTAGATTTCTCGCTAAATATCACGATAAAATTAAATTGTAAGAATATCCCTGAGTAACTTTATTTGTATATTAGATTTTTATAAATAAGTTTGATTCTAGCATTTTGTCCTGATGAGTAACGATGTTTTAATTATTCTGGAACTAGAAACGATTATTTTAGATATCTCGCATAAATATCACGATAAAATTAAATTTTAAGAATATCCCTGAGTAACTTTATTTGTATATTAGATTTTTCTTAATAAGTTTGATTCTAGCATTTTTTCCTGAGGAGTAACGATGTTTTAATTATTCTGGAGCTAGAAACGAATATTTTAGATTTCTCGCTTAAATATCTCGATAAAATTAAATTGTAAGAACATCCCTGAGTAACTTTATTTGTTTATTAGATTTTTCTTAATATGTTTGATTCTAGCATTTTTTCCTGAGGAGTAACGATGTTTTAATTATTCTGGAGCTAGAAACGATTATTTTAGATTTCTCGCTTTAATATCTCGATAAAATTAAATTGTAAGAATTTCCCTGTGTAACTTTATTTGTATATTAGATTTTTCTTAATAAGTTTGATTCTAGCATTTTGTCCTGAGGAGTAACGATGTTTTAATTTTTCTGTAGTTAGAAACAAATATTTTAGATTTCTCGCTTAAATATCTCGATAAAATTAAATTGTAAGAATATCACTAAATAACTTTATTTGTATATTAGATTTTTCTTAATAAGTTTGATTCTAGCATTTTGTCCTGAAGAGTAACGATGTTTTAATTTTTCTGGAACTAGAAACGATTATTTTAGATTTCTCGCTAAATATCACGATAAAATTAAATTGTAAGAATATCACTAAATAACTTTATTTGTATATTAGATTTTTCTTAATAAGTTTGATTCTAGCATTTTGTCCTGAAGAGTAACGATGTTTTAATGTTTCTGGAACTAGAAACGATTATTTTAGATTTCTCGCTAAATATCAAGATAAAATTAAATTGTAAGAATATCCCTGAGTATCTTTATTTGTATATTAGATTTTTCTTAATAAGTTTGATTCTAGCATTTTTTCCTGAGGAGTAACGATGTTTTAATTATTCTGGAGCTAGAAACGATTATTTTAGATTTCTCGCTTTAATATCTCGATAAAATTAAATTGTAAGAATATCACTAAATAACTTTATTTGTATATTAGATTTTTCTTAATAAGTTTGATTCTAGCATTTTTCCTGAGGAGTAACGATGTTTTAATTATTCTGGAGCTAGAAACGAATATTTTAGATTTCTCGCTTTAATATCTCGATAAAATTAAATTGTAAGAATTTCCCTGAGTAACTTTATTTGTATATTAGATTTTTCTTAATAAGTTTGATTCTAGCATTTTGTCCTGAGGAGTAACGATGTTTTAATTTTTCTGGAGTTAGAAACAAATATTTTAGATTTCTCGCTTAAATATCTCGATAAAATTAAATTGTAAGAATATCCCTGAGTAACTTTATTTGTATATTAGTTTTTTCTTAATAAGTTTGATTCTAGCATTTTTTCCTGAGGAGTAACGATGTTTTAATTATTCTGGAGCTAGAAACGATTATTTTAGATTTCTCGCTTTAATATCTCGATAAAATTAAATTGTAAGAATTTCCCTGAGTAACTTTATTTGTATATTAGATTTTTCTTAATAAGTTTGATTCTAGCATTTTTTCCTGAGGAGTAACGATGTTTTATTTTTCAAGAGCTAGAAACGATTATTTTAGATTTCTCGCTAAATATCACGATAAAATTAAATTGTAAGAATATCCCTGAGTAACTTTATTTGTATATTAGATTTTTATAAATAAGTTTGATTCTAGCATTTTGTCCTGATGAGTAACGATGTTTTAATTATTCTGGAACTAGAAACGATTATTTTAGATATCTCGCATAAATATAACGATAAAATTAAATTTTATGAATATCCCTGAGTAACTTTATTTGTATATTAGATTTTTCTTAATAAGTTTGATTCTAGCATTTTTTCCTGAGGAGTAACGATGTTTTAATTTTTCTGGAGCTAGAAACGAATATTTTAGATTTCTCGCTTAAATATCTCGATAAAATTAAATTGTAAGAACATCCCTGAGTAACTTTATTTGTTTATTAGATTTTTCTTAATATGTTTGATTCTAGCATTTTTTCCTGAGGAGTAACGATGTTTTAATTATTCTGGAGCTAGAAACGATTATTTTAGATTTCTCGCTTTAATATCTCGATAAAATTAAATTGTAAGAATTTCCCTGTGTAACTTTATTTGTATATTAGATTTTTCTTAATAAGTTTGATTCTAGCATTTTGTCCTGAGGAGTAACGATGTTTTAATTTTTCTGTAGTTAGAAACAAATATTTTAGATTTCTCGCTTAAATATCTCGATAAAATTAAATTGTAAGAATATCACTAAATAACTTTATTTGTATATTAGATTTTTCTTAATAAGTTTGATTCTAGCATTTTGTCCTGAAGAGTAACGATGTTTTAATTTTTCTGGAACTAGAAACGATTATTTTTGATTTTTGCTAAATATCACGATAAAATTAAATTGTAAGAATATCCCTGAGTATCTTTATTTGTATATTAGATTTTTCTTAATAAGTTTGATTCTAGCATTTTTTCCTGAGGAGTAACGATGTTTTAATTATTCTGGATCTAGAAACGATTATTTTAGATTTCTCGCTTTAATATCTCGATAAAATTAAATTGTAAGAATTTCCCTGTGTAACTTTATTTGTATATTAGATTTTTCTTAATAAGTTTCATTCTAGCATTTTGTCCTGAGGAGTAACGATGTTTTAATTTTTCTGTAGTTAGAAACAAATATTTTAGATTTCTCGCTTAAATATCTCGATAAAATTAAATTGTAAGAATATCCCTAAATAACTTTATTTGTATATTAGATTTTTCTTAATAAGTTTGATTCTAGCATTTTTTCCTGAGGAGTAACGATGTTTTAATTTTTCTGGAACTAGAAACGATTATTTTAGATTTCTCGCTAAATATCACGATAAAATTAAATTGTAAGAATATCCCTGAGTAACTTTATTTGTATATTAGATTTTTCTTAATAAGTTTGATTCTAGCATTTTTTCCTGAGGAGTAACGATGTTTTAATTATTCTGGAGCTAGAAACGATTATTTTAGATTTCTCGCTTTAATATCTCGATAAAATTAAATTGTAAGAATTTCCCTGAGTAACTTTATTTGTATATTAGATTTTTCTTAATAAGTTTGATTCTAGCATTTTTTCCTGAGGAGTAACGATGTTTTAATTATTCTGGAGCTAGAAACGATTATTTTAGATTTCTCGCTTTAATATCTCGATAAAATTAAATTGTAAGAATTTCCCTGTGTAACTTTATTTTTATATTAGATTTTTCTTAATAAGTTTGATTCTAGCGTTTTGTCCTGAGGAGTAACGATGTTTTAATTTTTCTGGAACTAGAAACGAATATTTGATTTTTCTCGCATAAATATCACGATAAAATTAAATTGTAAGAATATCCCTGAGTAACTTTATTTGTATATTAGATTTTTCTTAATAAGTTTGATTCTAGCATTTTTTTCCTGAGGAGTAACGATGTTTTAATTATTCTGGAGCTAGAAACGAATATTTTAGATTTCTCGCTTTAATATCTCGATATAATTAAATTGTAAGTATTTCCCTGAGTAACTTTATTTGTATATTAGATTTTTCCTAATAAGTTTGATTCTAGCATTTTTTCCTGAGGAGTAACGATGTTTTAATTATTCTGGAGCTAGAAACGATTATTTTAGATTTCTCGCTTTAATATCACGATAAAATTAAATTGTTAGAATATCCCTGAGTATCTTTATTTGTATATTAGATTTTTCTTAATAAGTTTGATTCTAGCATTTTTTCCTGAGGAGTAACGATGTTTTAATTATTCTGGAGCTAGAAACGATTATTTTAGATTTCTCGCTTTAATATCTCGATAAAATTAAATTGTAAGAATTTCCCTGAGTAACTTTATTTGTATATTAGATTTTTCTTAATAAGTTTGATTCTAGCATTTTTTCCTGAGGAGTAACGATGTTTTAATTATTCTGGAGCTAGAAACGATTATTTTAGATTTCTCGCTTTAATATCTCGATAAAATTAAATTGTAAGAATTTCCCTGTGTAACTTTATTTTTATATTAGATTTTTCTTAATAAGTTTGATTCTAGCGTTTTGTCCTGAGGAGTAACGATGTTTTAATTTTTCTGGAACTAGAAACGAATATTTGATTTTTCTCGCATAAATATCACGATAAAATTAAATTGTAAGAATATCCCTGAGTAACTTTATTTGTATATTAGATTTTTCTTAATAAGTTTGATTCTAGCATTTTTTTCCTGAGGAGTAACGATGTTTTAATTATTCTGGAGCTAGAAACGAATATTTTAGATTTCTCGCTTTAATATCTCGATAAAATTAAATTGTAAGTATTTCCCTGAGTAACTTTATTTGTATATTAGATTTTTCCTAATAAGTTTGATTCTAGCATTTTTTCCTGAGGAGTAACGATGTTTTAATTATTCTGGAGCTAGAAACGATTATTTTAGATTTCTCGCTTTAATATCACGATAAAATTAAATTGTTAGAATATCCCTGAGTATCTTTATTTGTATATTAGATTTTTCTTAATAAGTTTGATTCTAGCATTTTTTCCTGAGGAGTAACGATGTTTTATTTTTCAAGAGCTAGAAACGATTATTTTAGATTTCTCGCTAAATATCACGATAAAATTAAATTGTAAGAATATCCCTGAGTAACTTTATTTGTATATTAGATTTTTATAAATAAGTTTGATTCTAGCATTTTGTCCTGAGGAGTAACGATGTTTTAATTATTCTGGAACTAGAAACGATTATTTTAGATATCTCGCATAAATATCACGATAAAATTAAATTTTAAGAATATCCCTGAGTAACTTTATTTGTATATTAGATTTTTCTTAATAAGTTTGATTCTAGCATTTTTTCCTGAGGAGTAACGATGTTTTAATTTTTCTGGAGCTAGAAACGAATATTTTAGATTTCTCGCTTAAATATCTCGATAAAATTAAATTGTAAGAATATCCCTGAGTAACTTTATTTGTTTATTAGATTTTTCTTAATATGTTTGATTCTAGCATTTTATCCTGAGGAGTAACGATGTTTTAATTATTCTGGAGCTAGAAACGATTATTTTAGATTTCTCGCTTTAATATCTCGATAAAATTAAATTGTAAGAATATCACTAAATAACTTTATTTGTATTTTAGATTTTTCTTAATAAGTTTGATTCTAGCATTTTTTCCTGAGGAGTAACGATGTTTTAATTTTTCTGGAACTAGAAACGATTATTTTAGATTTCTCGCTAAATATCACGATAAAATTAAATTGTAAGAATATCCCTGAGTATCTTTATTTGTATATTAGATTTTTCTTAATAAGTTTGATTCTAGCATTTTTTCCTGAGGAGTAACGATGTTTTTATTATTCTGGAGCTAGAAACGATTATTTTAGATTTCTCGCTTTAATATCTCGATAAAATTAAATTGTAAGAATTTCCCTGAGTAACTTTATTTGTATATTAGATTTTTCTTAGTAAGTTTGATTCTAGCATTTTTTCCTGAGGAGTAACGATGTTTTAATTATTCTGGAGCTAGAAACGATTATTTTAGATTTCTCGCTTTAATATCTCGATAAAATTAAATTGTAAGAATTTCCCTGTGTAACTTTATTTTTATATTAGATTTTTCTTAATAAGTTTGATTCTAGCATTTTGTCCTGAGGAGTAACGATGTTTTAATTTTTCTGGAACTAGAAACGAATATTTTATTTTTCTCGCATAAATATCACGATAAAATTAAATTGTAAGAATATCCCTGAGTAACTTTATTTGTGTACTAGATTTTTCTTAATAAGTTTGATTCTAGCATTTTTTTCCTGAGGAGTAACGATGTTTTAATTATTCTGGAGCTAGAAACGAATATTTTAGATTTCTCGCTTTAATATCTCGATAAAATTAAATTGTAAGAATTTCCCTGAGTAACTTTATTTGTATATTAGATTTTTCCTAATAAGTTTGATTCTAGCATTTTTTCCTGAGGAGTAACGATGTTTTAATTTTTCTGGAACTAGAAACGAATATTTTATTTTTCTCGCATAAATATTACGATAAAATTAAATTGTAAGAATATCCCTGAGTAACTTTATTTGTATATTAGATTTCTCTTAATAAGTTTGATTCTAGCATTTTGTCCTGAGGAGTAACGATGTTTTAATTTTTCTGTAGTTAGAAACGAATATTTTAGATTTCTCGCTTAAATATCTCGATAAAATTAAATTGTAAGAATATCCCTAAATAACTTTATTTGTATATTAGATTTTTCTTAATAAGTTTGATTCTAGCATTTTGTCCTGAGGAGTAACGATGTTTTATTTGTCTGGAACTAGAAACGAATATTTTATTTTTCTCGCATAAATATCATGATAAAATTAAATTGTAAGAATATCCCTGAGTAACTTTATTTGTATATTAGATTTTTCTTAATAAGTTTGATTCTAGCATTTTTTCCTGAGGAGTAACGATGTTTTAATTATTCTGGAGCTAGAAACGAATATTTTAGATTTCTCGCTTTAATATCTCGATAAAATTAAATTGTAAGAATTTCCCTGAGTAACTTTATTTGTATATTAGATTTTTCCTAATAAGTTTGATTCTAGCATTTTTTCCTGAGGAGTAACGATGTTTTAATTTTTCTGGAACTAGAAACGAATATTTTATTTTTCTCGCATAAATATTACGATAAAATTAAATTGTATGAATATCCCTGAGTAACTTTATTTGTATATTAGATTTTTCTTAATAAGTTTGATTCTAGCATTTTGTCCTGAGGAGTAACGATGTTTTAATTTTTCTGGAGTTAGAAACTAATATTTTAGATTTCTCGCTTAAATATCTCTATAAAATTAAATTGTAAGAATATCCCTGAGTAACTTTATTTGTATATTAGATTTTTCTTAATAAGTTTGATTCTAGCATTTTTTCCTGAGGAGTAACGGTGCTTAATTTTTCAAGAGCTAGAAACGATTATTTTAGATTTCTCGCTAAATATCACGATAAAATTGAATTGTAAGAATATCCCTGAGTAACTTTATTTGTATATTAGATTTTTCTTAATAAGTTTGATTCTAGCATTTTTTCCTGAAGAATAACGATGTTTTAATTTTTCTGGAACTAGAAACGAATATTTTATTTTTCTCGCATAAATATTACGATAAACTTAAATTGTAAGAATATCCCTGAGTAACTTTATTTGTATATTAGATTTTTCTTAATAAGTTTGATTCTAGCATTTTTTCCTGAGGAGTAACGATGTTTTAATTTTTCTGGAGCTAGAAACAAGTATTTTAGATTTCTCGCTTTAATATCACGATAAAATTAAATTGTAAGAATATCCCTGAGTAACTTTATTTGTTTATTAGATTTTTCTTAATAAGTTTGATTCTAGCATTATATCCTGAGGAGTAACGATGTTTTAATTTTTCTGGAACTAGAAACGAATATTTAATTTTTCTCGCATAAATATCACGATAAAATTAAATTGTAAGAATATCCCTGAGTAACATTATTTGTATATTAGATTTTTCTTAATAAGTTTGATTCTAGCATTTTTTCCTAAGGAGTAACGATGTTTTAATTTTTCTGGAGCTAGAAACGAATATTTTAGATTTCTCGCTTAAATATCTCGATAAAATTATATTGTAAGCATAGCCCTGAGTAACTTTATTTGTATATTAGATTTTTCTTAATAAGTTTGATTCTAGCATTTTTTCCTGAGGAGTAACGATGTTTTAATTTTTCTGGAGCTAGAAACGAATATTTTATTTTTCTCGCATAAATATCACGATAAAATTAAATTGTAAGAATATCCCTGAGTAACATTATTTGTATATTAGATTTTTCTTAATAAGTTTGATTCTAGCATTTTTTCTTGAGGAGTAACGATGTTTTAATTTTTCTGGAACTAGAAACGAATAATTTATTTTTCTCGCATAAATATCACGATAAAATAAAATTGTAAGAATATCCCTGAGTAACTTTATTTGTATATTAGATTTTTCTTAATAAGTTTGATTCTAGCATTTTTGCCTGAGGAGTAACGATGTTTAATTTTTCAAGAGCTAGAAACGATTATTTTAGATTTCTCGTTAAATATCACGATAAAATTAAATTGTAAGAATATCCCTTAGTAACTTTATTTGTATATTAGATTTTTTTTAATAAGTTTGATTCTAGCATTTTTCCAGAGGAGTAACGATGTTTAAATTATTCTGGAGCTAGAAACGAATATTTTAGATATCTCGTTTAAATATCTCGATAAAATTAAATTGTAAGAATATCCCTGAGTAACTTTATTTGTATAGTACATTTTTCTAAATAAGTTTGATTCTAGCATTTTTTCCTGAGGAATAACGATGTTTTAATTTTTCTGGAGCTAGAAACGATTATTTTAGATTTCTCGTTAAATATCACGATAAAATTAACTTGTAAAAATATCCCTGAGTAACTTTATTTGTATATTAGATTTTTTTTAATAAGTTTGATTCTAGCATTTTTTCCAGAGGAGTACGATGTTTTAATTTTTCTGGAACTAGAAACGAATATTTTAGTAATCTCACTTAAATATCACGATAAAATTAAATTGTAAGAATATCCCTGAGTAACATTATTTGTATATTAGATTTTTATTAATAAGTTTGATTTTAGTATTTTTGCTTGAGGAGTAACGATGTTTTAATTTTTCTGGAACTAGAAACGAATATTTTAGTAATCTCACTTAAATATCACGATAAAATTAAATTGTAAGAATATCCCTGAGTAACATTATTTATGTATTAGATTTTTCTTATTAAGTTTGATTCTAGTGTTTTTTCCTGAGGAGTAACGATGTTTTAATTTTTCTGGAACTAGAAACGAATATTTTAGTATTCTAACTTAAATATCACGATAAGATTAAATTGTAAGAATATCCCTGAGTAACTTTATTTGTATATTAGATTTTTCTTAATAAGTTTGATTCTAGCATTTTTTCTTGAGGAGTAACGATGTTTTAATTTTTCTGGAACTAGAAACCAATATTTTCGTTTTCTCGCATAAATATCATGATAAAATTAAATTGTAAGAATATCCCTGAGTAACTTTATTTGTATATTAGATTTTTCTTAATAAGTTTGATTCTAGCATTTTTCCTGAGGAGTAACGATGTTTTAATTTTTCTGGAACTAGAAACGAATATTTTAGTTTTCTCGCTTAAATATCTCGATAAAATTAAATTGTAAGTATTTCCCTGAGTAACTTTATTTGTATATTAGATTTTTTTTAATAAGTTTGATTCTAGCATTTTGTCCTGAGGAGTAACGATGTTTTAATTTTTCTGGAACTAGAGACGATTATTTTAGATTTCTCGCTAAATATCACGATAAAATTAAATTGTAAGAATATCCCTGAGTAACTTTATTTGTATATTAAATTTTTCTTAATAAGTTTGATTCTAGCATTTTTTCCTGAGGAGTAACGATGTTTAATTTTTCAAGTGCTAAAACGATTATTTTAGATTTCTCGCTAAATATCACGATAAAATTAAATTGTAAGAATATCCCTGAGTAACTTTATTTGTATATTAGATTTTTCTTAATAAGTTTGATTCTAGCATTTTTTCCTGAGGAGTAACGATGTTTTAATTATTCTGGAGCTAGAAACGAATATTTTAGATTTCTCGCTTTAATATCTCGATAAAATTAAATTGTAAGAATTTCCCTGAGTAACTTTATTTGTATATTAGATTTTTCCTAATAAGTTTGATTCTAGCATTTTTTCCTGAGGAGTAACGATTTTTTAATTTTTCTGGAACTAGAAACGAATATTTTATTTTTCTCGCATAAATATTACGATAAAATTAAATTGTAAGAATATCCCTGAGTAACTTTATTTGTATATTAGATTTTTCTTAATAAGTTTGATTCTAGCATTTTTTCCTGAGGAGTAACAATGTTTTAATTTTTCTGGAGCTAGAAACGAATATTTTAGATTTCTCGCTTAAATATCTCGATAAAATTAAATTGTAAGAATATTCCTGAGTAACTTTATTTGTATATTACATTTTTCTTAATAAGTTTGATTCTATCATTTTTTTCTGAGGAGTAACGATGTTTTATTTTTCTGGAACTAGAAACGAATATTTTATTTGTCTCGCATAAATATTACGATAAAATTAAATTGTAAGAATATCGCTGAGTAACTTTATTTGTATATTAGATTTTTATAAATAAGTTTGATTCTAGCATTTTGTCCTGAGGAGTAACGATGTTTTAATTATTCTGGAACTAGAAACGATTATTTTAGATTTCTCGCATAAATATCACGATAAAATTAAATTTTAAGAATATCCCTGAGTAACTTTATTTGTTTATTAGATTTCTCTTAATAAGTTTGATTCTAGCATTTTGTCCTGAAGAGTAACGATGTTTTAATTTTTCTGTAGTTAGAAACGAATATTTTAGATTTCTCGCTTAAATATCTCGATAAAATTAAATTGTAAGTATTTCCCTGAGTAACTTTATTTGTATATTAGATTTTTTTTAATAAGTTTGATTCTAGCATTTTGTCCTGAGGAGTAACGATGTTTTAATTTTTCTGGAACTAGAGACGATTATTTTAGATTTCTCGCTAAATATCACGATAAAATTAAATTGTAAGAATATCCCTGAGTAACTTTATTTGTATATTAAATTTTTCTTAATAAGTTTGATTCTAGCATTTTTTCCTGAGGAGTAACGATGTTTAATTTTTCAAGTGCTAAAACGATTATTTTAGATTTCTCGCTAAATATCACGATAAAATTAAATTGTAAGAATATCCCTGAGTAACTTTATTTGTATATTAGATTTTTCTTAATAAGTTTGATTCTAGCATTTTTTCCTGAGGAGTAACGATGTTTTAATTATTCTGGAGCTAGAAACGAATATTTTAGATTTCTCGCTTTAATATCTCGATAAAATTAAATTGTAAGAATTTCCCTGAGTAACTTTATTTGTATATTAGATTTTTCCTAATAAGTTTGATTCTAGCATTTTTTCCTGAGGAGTAACGATTTTTTAATTTTTCTGGAACTAGAAACGAATATTTTATTTTTCTCGCATAAATATTACGATAAAATTAAATTGTAAGAATATCCCTGAGTAACTTTATTTGTATATTAGATTTTTCTTAATAAGTTTGATTCTAGCATTTTTTCCTGAGGAGTAACAATGTTTTAATTTTTCTGGAGCTAGAAACGAATATTTTAGATTTCTCGCTTAAATATCTCGATAAAATTAAATTGTAAGAATATTCCTGAGTAACTTTATTTGTA
This sequence comes from Pterostichus madidus, assembly GCA_911728475.2. Classification (NCBI taxonomy): domain Eukaryota; kingdom Metazoa; phylum Arthropoda; class Insecta; order Coleoptera; family Carabidae; genus Pterostichus; species Pterostichus madidus. The sequence goes on along the minus strand of OU452316.1, from coordinate 17,416,851 downwards.
TATTACATTTTTCTTAATAAGTTTGATTCTATCATTTTTTTCTGAGGAGTAACGATGTTTTATTTTTCTGGAACTAGAAACGAATATTTTATTTGTCTCGCATAAATATTACGATAAAATTAAATTGTAAGAATATCGCTGAGTAACTTTATTTGTATATTAGATTTTTATAAATAAGTTTGATTCTAGCATTTTGTCCTGAGGAGTAACGATGTTTTAATTATTCTGGAACTAGAAACGATTATTTTAGATTTCTCGCATAAATATCACGATAAAATTAAATTTTAAGAATATCCCTGAGTAACTTTATTTGTTTATTAGATTTCTCTTAATAAGTTTGATTCTAGCATTTTGTCCTGAAGAGTAACGATGTTTTAATTTTTCTGTAGTTAGAAACGAATATTTTAGATTTCTCGCTTAAATATCTCGATAAAATTAAATTGTAAGAATATCCCTAAATAACTTCATTTGTATATTAGATTTTTCTTAATAAGTTTGATTCTAGCATTTTGTCCTGAGGAGTAACGATGTTTTATTTTTCTGGAACTAGAAACGAATATTTTATTTTTCTCGCATAAATATTACGATAAAATTAAATTGTAAGAATATCCCTGAGTAACTTTATTTGTATATTAGATTTTTCTTAATAAGTTTGATTCTAGCATTTTGTCCTGAGGAGTAACAATGTTTTAATTTTTCTGGAGCTAGAAACGAATATTTTAGATTTCTCGCTTAAATATCTCGATAAAATTAAATTGTAAGAATATCCCTGAGTAACTTTATTTGTATATTAGATTTTTCTTAATAAGTTTGATTCTAGCATTTTTTCCTGAGGAGTAACGATGTTTAATTTTTCAAGAGCTAGAAACGATTATTTTAGATTTCTCGCTTTAATATCACGATAAAATTAAATTGTAAGAATATCCCTGAGTAACTTTATTTGTATATTAGATTTTTCGTAATAAGTTTGATTCTAGCATTTTTTCCTGAGGAGTAACGATGTTTTATTTTTCAAGAGCTAGAAACGATTATTTTAGATTTCTCGCTAAATATCACGATAAAATTAAATTGTAAGAATATCCCTGAGTAACTTTATTTGTATATTAGATTTTTATAAATAAGTTTGATTCTAGCATTTTGTCCTGAGGAGTAACGATGTTTTAATTATTCTGGAACTAGAAACGATTATTTTAGATTTCTCGCATAAATATCACGATAAAATTAAATTTTAAGAATATCTCTGAGTAACTTTATTTGTATATTAGATTTTTCTTAATAAGTTTGATTCTAGCATTTTTTCCTGAGGAGTAACGATGTTTTAATTTTTCTGGAGCTAGAAACGAATATTTTAGATTTCTCGCTTAAATATCTCGATAAAATTAAATTGTAAGAATATCCCTGAGTAACTTTATTTGTTTATTAGATTTTTCTTAATATGTTTGATTCTAGCATTTTTTCCTGAGGAGTAACGATGTTTTAATTATTCTGGAGCTAGAAACGATTATTTTAGATTTCTCGCTTTAATATCTCGATAAAATTAAATTGTAAGAATTTCCCTGTGTAACTTTATTTGTATATTAGATTTTTCTTAATAAGTTTGATTCTAGCATTTTGTCCTGAGGAGTAACGATGTTTTAATTTTTCTGTAGTTAGAAACAAATATTTTAGATTTCTCGCTTAAATATCTCGATAAAATTAAATTGTAAGAATATCCCTAAATAACTTTATTTGTATATTAGATTTTTCTTAATAAGTTTGATTCTAGCATTTTTTCCTGAGGAGTAACGATGTTTTAATTTTTCTGGAACTAGAAACGATTATTTTAGATTTCTCGCTAAATATCACGATAAAATTAAATTGTAAGAATATCCCTGAGTAACTTTATTTGTATATTAGATTTTTCTTAATAAGTTTGATTCTAGCATTTTTTCCTGAGGAGTAACGATGTTTTAATTATTCTGGAGCTAGAAACGATTATTTTAGATTTCTCGCTTTAATATCTCGATAAAATTAAATTTTAAGAATATCCCTGAGTAACTTTATTTGTATATTAGATTTTTCTTAATAAGTTTGATTCTAGCATTTTTTCCTGAGGAGTAACGATGTTTTAATTTTTCTGGAGCTAGAAACGAATATTTTAGATTTCTCGCTTAAATATCTCGATAAAATTAAATTGTAAGAACATCCCTGAGTAACTTTATTTGTTTATTAGATTTTTCTTAATATGTTTGATTCTAGCATTTTTTCCTGAGGAGTAACGATGTTTTAATTATTCTGGAGCTAGAAACGATTATTTTAGATTTGTCGCTTTAATATCTCGATAAAATTAAATTGTAAGAATTTCCCTGTGTAACTTTATTTGTATATTAGATTTTTCTTAATAAGTTTGATTCTAGCATTTTGTCCTGAGGAGTAACGATGTTTTAATTTTTCTGTAGTTAGAAACAAATATTTTAGATTTCTCGCTTAAATATCTCGATAAAATTAAATTGTAAGAATATCCCTAAATAACTTTATTTGTATATTAGATTTTTCTTAATAAGTTTGATTCTAGCATTTTTTCCTGAGGAGTAACGATGTTTTAATTTTTCTGGAACTAGAAACGATTATTTTAGATTTCTCGCTAAATATCACGATAAAATTAAATTGTAAGAATATCCCTGAGTAACTTTATTTGTATATTAGATTTTTCTTAATAAGTTTGATTCTAGCATATTTTCCTGAGGAGTAACGATGTTTTAATTATTCTGGAGCTAGAAACGATTATTTTAGATTTCTCGCTTTAATATCTCGATAAAATTAAATTGTAAGAATTTCCCTGAGTAACTTTATTTGTATATTAGATTTTTCTTAATAAGTTTGATTCTAGCATTTTTTCCTGAGGAGTAACGATGTTTTAATTATTTTGGAGCTAGAAACGATTATTTTAGATTTCTCGCTTTAATATCTCGATAAAATTAAATTGTAAGAATTTCCCTGAGTAACTTTATTTGTATATTAGATTTTTCCTAATAAGTTTGATTCTAGCATTTTTTCCTGAGGAGTAACGATGTTTTAATTTTTCTGGAACTAGAAACGAATATTTTATTTTTCTCGCATAAATATTACGATAAAATTAAATTGTAAGAATATCCCTTAGTAACTTTATTTGTATATTAGATTTTTTTTAATAAGTTTGATTCTAGCATTTTGTCCTGAGGAGGAACGATGTTTTAATTTTTCTGGAGTTAGAAACAAATATTTTAGATTTCTCGCTTAAATATCTCGATAAAATTAAATTGTAAGAATATCCCTAAATAACTTTATTTGTATATTAGATTTTTCTTAATAAGTTTGATTCTAGCATTTTTTCCTGAGGAGTAACGATGTTTTAATTATTCTGGAGCTAGAAACGATTATTTTAGATTTCTCGCTTTAATATCACGATAAAATTAAATTGTAAGAATAGCCCTGAGTAACTTTAATTGTATATTAGATTTTTCTTAATAAGTTTGATTCTAGCATTTTTTCCTGAGGAGTAACGATGTTTAATTTTTCAAGAGCTAGAAACGATTATTTTAGATTTCTCGCTAAATATCACGATAAAATTAAATTGTAAGAATATCCCTGAGTAACTTTATTTGTATATTAGATTTTTATAAATAAGTTTGATTCTAGCATTTTGTCCTGAGGAGTAACGATGTTTTAATTATTCTGGAACTAGAAAGGATTATTTTAGATTTCTCGCATAAATATCACGATAAAATTAAATTGTAAGTATATCCCTGAGTAACTTTATTTGTATATTAGATTTTTCTTAATAAGTTTGATTCTAGCATTTTTTCCTGAGGAGTAACGATGTTTTAATTTTTCTGGAGCTAGAAACGAATATTTTAGATTTCTCGCTTAAATATCTCGATAAAATTAAATTGTAAGAATATCCCTGAGTAACTTTATTTGTTTATTAGATTTTTCTTAATATGTTTGATTCTAGCATTTTCTCCTGAGGAGTAACGATGTTTTAATTATTCTGGAGCTAGAAACGATTATTTTAGATTTCTCGCTTTAATATCTCGATAAAATTAAATTGTAAGAATATCCCTGTGTAACTTTATTTGTATATTAGATTATTCTTAATAAGTTTGATTCTAGCATTTTGTCCTGAGGAGTAACGATGTTTTAATTTTTCTGTAGTTAGAAACAAATATTTTAAATTTCTCGCTTAAATATCTCGATAAAATTAAATTGTAAGAATATCACTAAACAACTTTATTTGTATATTAGATTTTTCTTAATAAGTTTGATTCTAGCATTTTGTCCTGAAGAGTAACGATGTTTTAATTTTTCTGGAACTAGAAACGATTATTTTAGATTTCTCGCTAAATATCACGATAAAATTAAATTGTAAGAATATCCCTGAGTATCTTTATTTGTATATTAGATTTTTCTTAATAAGTTTGATTCTAGCATTTTTTCCTGAGGAGTAACGATGTTTTAATTATTCTGGAGCTAGAAACGAATATTTTAGATTTCTCGCTTTAATATCTCGATAAAATTAAATTGTAAGAATTTCCCTGAGTAACTTTATTTGTATATTAGATTTTTCTTAATAAGTTTGATTCTAGCATTTTGTCCTAAGGAGTAACGATGTTTTAATTTTACTGGAGTTAGAAACAAATATTTTAGATTTCTCGCTTAAATATCTCGATAAAATTAAATTGTAAGATTATCCCTGAGTAACTTTATTTGTATATTAGATTTTTCTTAATAAGTTTGATTCTAGCATATTTTCCTGAGGAGTAACGATGTTTTAATTATTCTGGAGCTAGAAACGATTATTTTAGATTTCTCGCTTTAATATCTCGATAAAATTAAATTGTAAGAATTTCCCTGAGTAACTTTATTTGTATATTAGATTTTTCTTAATAAGTTTGATTCTAGCATTTTGTCCTAAGGAGTAACGATGTTTTAATTTTACTGGAGTTAGAAACAAATATTTTAGATTTCTCGCTTAAATATCACGATAAAATTAAATTGTAAGAATATCCCTGAGTAACTTTATTTGTATATTAGATTTTTCTTAATAAGTTTGATTCTAGCATATTTTCCTGAGGAGTAACGATGTTTTAATTATTCTGGAGCTAGAAACGATTATTTTAGATTTCTCGCTTTAATATCTCGATAAAATTAAATTGTAAGAATTTCCCTGAGTAACTTTATTTGTATATTAGATTTTTCTTAATAAGTTTGATTCTAGCATTTTTTCCTGAGGAGTAACGATGTTTTAATTATTTTGGAGCTAGAAACGATTATTTTAGATTTCTCGCTTTAATATCTCGATAAAATTAAATTGTAAGAATTTCCCTGAGTAACTTTATTTGTATATTAGATTTTTCCTAATAAGTTTGATTCTAGCATTTTTTCCTGAGGAGTAACGATGTTTTAATTTTTCTGGAACTAGAAACGAATATTTTATTTTTCTCGCATAAATATTACGATAAAATTAAATTGTAAGAATATCCCTTAGTAACTTTATTTGTATATTAGATTTTTTTTAATAAGTTTGATTCTAGCATTTTGTCCTGAGGAGGAACGATGTTTTAATTTTTCTGGAGTTAGAAACAAATATTTTAGATTTCTCGCTTAAATATCTCGATAAAATTAAATTGTAAGAATATCCCTAAATAACTTTATTTGTATATTAGATTTTTCTTAATAAGTTTGATTCTAGCATTTTTTCCTGAGGAGTAACGATGTTTTAATTATTCTGGAGCTAGAAACGATTATTTTAGATTTCTCGCTTTAATATCACGATAAAATTAAATTGTAAGAATAGCCCTGAGTAACTTTAATTGTATATTAGATTTTTCTTAATAAGTTTGATTCTAGCATTTTTTCCTGAGGAGTAACGATGTTTAATTTTTCAAGAGCTAGAAACGATTATTTTAGATTTCTCGCTAAATATCACGATAAAATTAAATTGTAAGAATATCCCTGAGTAACTTTATTTGTATATTAGATTTTTATAAATAAGTTTGATTCTAGCATTTTGTCCTGAGGAGTAACGATGTTTTAATTATTCTGGAACTAGAAAGGATTATTTTAGATTTCTCGCATAAATATCACGATAAAATTAAATTGTAAGTATATCCCTGAGTAACTTTATTTGTATATTAGATTTTTCTTAATAAGTTTGATTCTAGCATTTTTTCCTGAGGAGTAACGATGTTTTAATTTTTCTGGAGCTAGAAACGAATATTTTAGATTTCTCGCTTAAATATCTCGATAAAATTAAATTGTAAGAATATCCCTGAGTAACTTTATTTGTTTATTAGATTTTTCTTAATATGTTTGATTCTAGCATTTTCTCCTGAGGAGTAACGATGTTTTAATTATTCTGGAGCTAGAAACGATTATTTTAGATTTCTCGCTTTAATATCTCGATAAAATTAAATTGTAAGAATATCCCTGTGTAACTTTATTTGTATATTAGATTTTTCTTAATAAGTTTGATTCTAGCATTTTGTCCTGAGGAGTAACGATGTTTTAATTTTTCTGTAGTTAGAAACAAATATTTTAAATTTCTCGCTTAAATATCTCGATAAAATTAAATTGTAAGAATATCACTAAACAACTTTATTTGTATATTAGATTTTTCTTAATAAGTTTGATTCTAGCATTTTGTCCTGAAGAGTAACGATGTTTTAATTTTTCTGGAACTAGAAACGATTATTTTAGATTTCTCGCTAAATATCACGATAAAATTAAATTGTAAGAATATCCCTGAGTATCTTTATTTGTATATTAGATTTTTCTTAATAAGTTTGATTCTAGCATTTTTTCCTGAGGAGTAACGATGTTTTAATTATTCTGGAGCTAGAAACGAATATTTTAGATTTCTCGCTTTAATATCTCGATAAAATTAAATTGTAAGAATTTCCCTGAGTAACTTTATTTGTATATTAGATTTTTCTTAATAAGTTTGATTCTAGCATTTTGTCCTAAGGAGTAACGATGTTTTAATTTTACTGGAGTTAGAAACAAATATTTTAGATTTCTCGCTTAAATATCTCGATAAAATTAAATTGTAAGATTATCCCTGAGTAACTTTATTTGTATATTAGATTTTTCTTAATAAGTTTGATTCTAGCATTTTTTCCTGAGGAGTAACGTTGTTTTAATTATTCTGGAGCTAGAAACGATTATTTTAGATTTCTCGCTTTAATATCTCGATAAAATTAAATTGTAAGAATTTCCCTGAGTAACTTTATTTGTATATTAGATTTTTCTTAATAAGTTTGATTCTAGCATTTTTTCCTGAGGAGTAACGATGTTTTATTTTTCAAGAGCTAGAAACGATTATTTTAGATTTCTCGCTAAATATCACGATAAAATTAAATTGTAAGAATATCCCTGAGTAACTTTATTTGTATATTAGATTTTTATAAATAAGTTTGATTCTAGCATTTTGTCCTGATGAGTAACGATGTTTTAATTATTCTGGAACTAGAAACGATTATTTTAGATATCTCGCATAAATATCACGATAAAATTAAATTTTAAGAATATCCCTGAGTAACTTTATTTGTATATTAGATTTTTCTTAATAAGTTTGATTCTAGCATTTTTTCCTGAGGAGTAACGATGTTTTAATTTTTCTGGAGCTAGAAACGAATATTTTAGATTTCTCGCTTAAATATCTCGATAAAATTAAATTGTAAGAACATCCCTGAGTAACTTTATTTGTTTATAAGATTTTTCTTAATATGTTTGATTCTAGCATTTTTTCCTGAGGAGTAACGATGTTTTAATTATTCTGGAACTAGAAACGATTATTTTAGATATCTCGCATAAATATCACGATAAAATTAAATTTTAAGAATATCCCTGAGTAACTTTATTTGTATATTAGATTTTTCTTAATAAGTTTGATTCTAGCATTTTTTCCTGAGGAGTAACGATGTTTTAATTTTTCTGGAGCTAGAAACGAATATTTTAGATTTCTCGCTTAAATATCTCGATAAAATTAAATTGTAAGAACATCCCTGAGTAACTTTATTTGTTTATTAGATTTTTCTTAATATGTTTGATTCTAGCATTTTTTCCTGAGGAGTAACGATGTTTTAATTATTCTGGAGCTAGAAACGATTATTTTAGATTTCTCGCTTTAATATCTCGATAAAATTAAATTGTAAGAATTTCCCTGTGTAACTTTATTTGTATATTAGATTTTTCTTAATAAGTTTGATTCTAGGATTTTGTCCTGAGGAGTAACGATGTTTTAATTTTTCTGTAGTTAGAAACAAATATTTTAGATTTCTCGCTTAAATATCTCGATAAAATTAAATTGTAAGAATATCCCTAAATAACTTTATTTGTATATTAGATTTTTCTTAATAAGTTTGATTCTAGCATTTTTTCCTGAGGAGTAACGATGTTTTAATTTTTCTGGAACTAGAAACGATTATTTTAGATTTCTCGCTAAATATCACGATAAAATTAAATTGTAAGAATATCCCTGAGTAACTTTATTTGTATATTAGATTTTTCTTAATAAGTTTGATTCTAGCATTTTTTCCTGAGGAGTAACGATGTTTTAATTATTCTGGAGCTAGAAACGATTATTTTAGATTTCTCGCTTTAATATCTCGATAAAATTAAATTGTAAGAATTTCCCTGAGTAACTTTATTTGTATATTAGATTTTTCTTAATAAGTTTGATTCTAGCATTTTTTCCTGAGGAGTAACGATGTTTTATTTTTCAAGAGCTAGAAACGATTATTTTAGATTTCTCGCTAAATATCACGATAAAATTAAATTGTAAGAATATCCCTGAGTAACTTTATTTGTATATTAGATTTTTATAAATAAGTTTGATTCTAGCATTTTGTCCTGATGAGTAACGATGTTTTAATTATTCTGGAACTAGAAACGATTATTTTAGATATCTCGCATAAATATCACGATAAAATTAAATTTTAAGAATATCCCTGAGTAACTTTATTTGTATATTAGATTTTTCTTAATAAGTTTGATTCTAGCATTTTTTCCTGAGGAGTAACGATGTTTTAATTTTTCTGGAGCTAGAAACGAATATTTTAGATTTCTCGCTTAAATATCTCGATAAAATTAAATTGTAAGAACATCCCTGAGTAACTTTATTTGTTTATTAGATTTTTCTTAATATGTTTGATTCTAGCATTTTTTCCTGAGGAGTAACGATGTTTTAATTATTCTGGAACTAGAAACGATTATTTTAGATATCTCGCATAAATATCACGATAAAATTAAATTTTAAGAATATCCCTGAGTAACTTTATTTGTATATTAGATTTTTCTTAATAAGTTTGATTCTAGCATTTTTTCCTGAGGAGTAACGATGTTTTAATTTTTCTGGAGCTAGAAACGAATATTTTAGATTTCTCGCTTAAATATCTCGATAAAATTAAATTGTAAGAACATCCCTGAGTAACTTTATTTGTTTATTAGATTTTTCTTAATATGTTTGATTCTAGCATTTTTTCCTGAGGAGTAACGATGTTTTAATTATTCTGGAGCTAGAAACGATTATTTTAGATTTCTCGCTTTAATATCTCGATAAAATTAAATTGTAAGAATTTCCCTGTGTAACTTTATTTGTATATTAGATTTGTCTTAATAAGTTTGATTCTAGCATTTTGTCCTGAGGAGTAACGATGTTTTAATTTTTCTGTAGTTAGAAACAAATATTTTAGATTTCTCGCTTAAATATCTCGATAAAATTAAATTGTAAGAATATCCTTAAATAACTTTATTTGTATATTAGATTTTTCTTAATAAGTTTGATTCGAGCATTTTTTCCTGAGGAGTAACGATGTTTTAATTTTTCTGGAACTAGAAACGATTATTTTAGATTTCTCGCTAAATATCACGATAAAATTAAATTGTAAGAATATCCCTGAGTAACTTTATTTGTATATTAGATTTTTCTTAATAAGTTTGATTCTAGCATTTTTTCCTGAGGAGTAACGATGTTTTAATTATTCTGGAGCTAGAAACGATTATTTTAGATTTCTCGCTTTAATATCTCGATAAAATTAAATTGTAAGAATTTCCCTGAGTAACTTTATTTGTATATTAGATTTTTCTTAATAAGTTTGATTCTAGCATTTTTTCATGAGGAGTAACGATGTTTTAATTATTCTGGAGCTAGAAACGATTATTTTAGATTTCTCGCTTTAATATCTCGATAAAATTAAATTGTAAGAATTTCCCTGAGTAACTTTATTTGTATATTAGATTTTTCCTAATAAGTTTGATTCTAGCATTTTTTCCTGAGGAGTAACGATGTTTTAATTTTTCTGGAACTAGAAACGAATATTTTATTTTTCTCGCATAAATATTACGATAAAATTAAATTGTAAGAATATCCCTGAGTAACTTTATTTGTATATTAGATTTTTATAAATAAGTTTGATTCTAGCATTTTGTCCTGAGGAGTAACGATGTTTTAATTATTCTGGAACTAGAAAGGATTATTTTAGATTTCTCGCATAAATATCACGATAAAATTAAATTTTAAGAATATCCCTGAGTAACTTTATTTGTATATTAGATTTTTCTTAATAAGTTTGATTCTAGCATTTTTTCCTGAGGAGTAACGATGTTTTAATTTTTCTGGAGCTAGAAACGAATATTTTAGATTTCTCGCTTAAATATCTCGATAAAATTAAATTGTAAGAATATCCCTGAGTAACTTTATTTGTTTATTAGATTTTTCTTAATATGTTTGATTCTAGCATTTTTTCCTGAGGAGTAACGATGTTTTAATTATTCTGGAGCTAGAAACGATTATTTTAGATTTCTCGCTTTAATATCTCGATAAAATTAAATTGTAAGAATTTCCCTGTGTAACTTTATTTGTATATTAGATTTTTCTTAATAAGTTTGATTCTAGCATTTTGTCCTGAGGAGTAACGATGTTTTAATTTTTCTGTAGTTAGAAACAAATATTTTAGATTTCTCGCTTAAATATCTCGATAAAATTAAATTGTAAGAATATCACTAAATAACTTTATTTGTATAATAGATTTTTCTTAATAAGTTTGATTCTAGCATTTTGTCCTGAAGAGTAACGATGTTTTAATTTTTCTGGAACTAGAAACGATTATTTTAGATTTCTCGCTAAATATCACGATAAAATTAAATTGTAAGAATATCCCTGAGTATCTTTATTTGTATATTAGATTTTTCTTAATAAGTTTGATTCTAGCATTTTTTCCTGAGGAGTAACGATGTTTTAATTATTCTGGAGCTAGAAACGATTATTTTAGATTTCTCGCTTTAATATCTCGATAAAATTAAATTGTAAGAATATCACTAAATAACTTTATTTGTATATTAGATTTTTCTTAATAAGTTTGATTCTAGCATTTTTCCTGAGGAGTAATGATGTTTTAATTATTCTGGAGCTAGAAACGAATATTTTAGATTTCTCGCTTTAATATCTCGATAAAATTAAATTGTAAGAATTTCCCTGAGTAACTTTATTTGTATATTAGATTTTTCTTAATAAGTTTGATTCTAGCATTTTGTCCTGAGGAGTAACGATGTTTTAATTTTTCTGGAGTTAGAAACAAATATTTTAGATTTCTCGCTTAAATATCTCGATAAAATTAAATTGTAAGAATATCCCTGAGTAACTTTATTTGTATATTAGATTTTTCTTAATAAGTTTGATTCTAGCATTTTTTCCTGAGGAGTAACAATGTTTTAATTATTCTGGAGCTAGAAACGATTATTTTAGATTTCTCGCTTTAATATCTCGATAAAATTAAATTGTAAGAATTTCCTTGAGTAACTTTATTTGTATATTAGATTTTTCTTAATAAGTTTGATTCTAGCATTTTTTCCTGAGGAGTAACGATGTTTTATTTTTCAAGAGCTAGAAACGATTATTTTAGATTTCTCGCTAAATATCACGATAAAATTAAATTGTAAGAATATCCCTGAGTAACTTTATTTGTATATTAGATTTTTATAAATAAGTTTGATTCTAGCATTTTGTCCTGATGAGTAACGATGTTTTAATTATTCTGGAACTAGAAACGATTATTTTAGATATCTCGCATAAATATCACGATAAAATTAAATTTTAAGAATATCCCTGAGTAACTTTATTTGTATATTAGATTTTTCTTAATAAGTTTGATTCTAGCATTTTTTCCTGAGGAGTAACGATGTTTTAATTATTCTGGAGCTAGAAACGAATATTTTAGATTTCTCGCTTAAATATCTCGATAAAATTAAATTGTAAGAACATCCCTGAGTAACTTTATTTGTTTATTAGATTTTTCTTAATATGTTTGATTCTAGCATTTTTTCCTGAGGAGTAACGATGTTTTAATTATTCTGGAGCTAGAAACGATTATTTTAGATTTCTCGCTTTAATATCTCGATAAAATTAAATTGTAAGAATTTCCCTGAGTATCTTTATTTGTATATTAGATTTTTCTTAATAAGTTTGATTCTAGCATTTTGTCCTGAGGAGTAACGATGTTTTAATTTTTCTGTAGTTAGAAACAAATATTTTAGATTTCTCGCTTAAATATCTCGATAAAATTAAATTGTAAGAATATCACTAAATAACTTTATTTGTATATTAGATTTTTCTTAATAAGTTTGATTCTAGCATTTTGTCCTGAAGAGTAACGATGTTTTAATTTTTCTGGAACTAGAAACGATTATTTTAGATTTCTCGCTAAATATCACGATAAAATTAAATTGTAAGAATATCACTAAATAACTTTATTTGTATATTAGATTTTTCTTAATAAGTTTGATTCTAGCATTTTGTCCTGAAGAGTAACGATGTTTTAATGTTTCTGGAACTAGAAACGATTATTTTAGATTTCTCGCTAAATATCAAGATAAAATTAAATTGTAAGAATATCCCTGAGTATCTTTATTTGTATATTAGATTTTTCTTAATAAGTTTGATTCTAGCATTTTTTCCTGAGGAGTAACGATGTTTTAATTATTCTGGAGCTAGAAACGATTATTTTAGATTTCTCGCTTTAATATCTCGATAAAATTAAATTGTGAGAATATCACTAAATAACTTTATTTGTATATTAGATTTTTCTTAATAAGTTTGATTCTAGCATTTTTCCTGAGGAGTAACGATGTTTTAATTATTCTGGAGCTAGAAACGAATATTTTAGATTTCTCGCTTTAATATCTCGATAAAATTAAATTGTAAGAATTTCCCTGAGTAACTTTATTTGTATATTAGATTTTTCTTAATAAGTTTGATTCTAGCATTTTGTCCTGAGGAGTAACGATGTTTTAATTTTTCTGGAGTTAGAAACAAATATTTTAGATTTCTCGCTTAAATATCTCGATAAAATTAAATTGTAAGAATATCCCTGAGTAACTTTATTTGTATATTAGTTTTTTCTTAATAAGTTTGATTCTAGCATTTTTTCCTGAGGAGTAACGATGTTTTAATTATTCTGGAGCTAGAAACGATTATTTTAGATTTCTCGCTTTAATATCTCGATAAAATTAAATTGTAAGAATTTCCCTGAGTAACTTTATTTGTATATTAGATTTTTCTTAATAAGTTTGATTCTAGCATTTTTTCCTGAGGAGTAACGATGTTTTATTTTTCAAGAGCTAGAAACGATTATTTTAGATTTCTCGCTAAATATCACGATAAAATTAAATTGTAAGAATATCCCTGAGTAACTTTATTTGTATATTAGATTTTTATAAATAAGTTTGATTCTAGCATTTTGTCCTGATGAGTAACGATGTTTTAATTATTCTGGAACTAGAAACGATTATTTTAGATATCTCGCATAAATATAACGATAAAATTAAATTTTATGAATATCCCTGAGTAACTTTATTTGTATATTAGATTTTTCTTAATAAGTTTGATTCTAGCATTTTTTCCTGAGGAGTAACGATGTTTTAATTTTTCTGGAGCTAGAAACGAATATTTTAGATTTCTCGCTTAAATATCTCGATAAAATTAAATTGTAAGAACATCCCTGAGTAACTTTATTTGTTTATTAGATTTTTCTTAATATGTTTGATTCTAGCATTTTTTCCTGAGGAGTAACGATGTTTTAATTATTCTGGAGCTAGAAACGATTATTTTAGATTTCTCGCTTTAATATCTCGATAAAATTAAATTGTAAGAATTTCCCTGTGTAACTTTATTTGTATATTAGATTTTTCTTAATAAGTTTGATTCTAGCATTTTGTCCTGAGGAGTAACGATGTTTTAATTTTTCTGTAGTTAGAAACAAATATTTTAGATTTCTCGCTTAAATATCTCGATAAAATTAAATTGTAAGAATATCACTAAATAACTTTATTTGTATATTAGATTTTTCTTAATAAGTTTGATTCTAGCATTTTGTCCTGAAGAGTAACGATGTTTTAATTTTTCTGGAACTAGAAACGATTATTTTTGATTTCTCGCTAAATATCACGATAAAATTAAATTGTAAGAATATCCCTGAGTATCTTTATTTGTATATTAGATTTTTCTTAATAAGTTTGATTCTAGCATTTTTTCCTGAGGAGTAACGATGTTTTAATTATTCTGGATCTAGAAACGATTATTTTAGATTTCTCGCTTTAATATCTCGATAAAATTAAATTGTAAGAATTTCCCTGTGTAACTTTATTTGTATATTAGATTTTTCTTAATAAGTTTCATTCTAGCATTTTGTCCTGAGGAGTAACGATGTTTTAATTTTTCTGTAGTTAGAAACAAATATTTTAGATTTCTCGCTTAAATATCTCGATAAAATTAAATTGTAAGAATATCCCTAAATAACTTTATTTGTATATTAGATTTTTCTTAATAAGTTTGATTCTAGCATTTTTTCCTGAGGAGTAACGATGTTTTAATTTTTCTGGAACTAGAAACGATTATTTTAGATTTCTCGCAAAATATCACGATAAAATTAAATTGTAAGAATATCCCTGAGTAACTTTATTTGTATATTAGATTTTTCTTAATAAGTTTGATTCTAGCATATTTTCCTGAGGAGTAACGATGTTTTAATTATTCTGGAGCTAGAAACGATTATTTTAGATTTCTCGCTTTAATATCTCGATAAAACTAAATTGTAAGAATTTCCCTGTGTAACTTTATTTTTATATTAGATTTTTCTTAATAAGTTTGATTCTAGCGTTTTGTCCTGAGGAGTAACGATGTTTTAATTTTTCTGGAACTAGAAACGAATATTTGATTTTTCTCGCATAAATATCACGATAAAATTAAATTGTAAGAATATCCCTGAGTAACTTTATTTGTATATTAGATTTTTCTTAATAAGTTTGATTCTAGCATTTTTTTCCTGAGGAGTAACGATGTTTTAATTATTCTGGAGCTAGAAACGAATATTTTAGATTTCTCGCTTTAATATCTCGATAAAATTAAATTGTAAGTATTTCCCTGAGTAACTTTATTTGTATATTAGATTTTTCCTAATAAGTTTGATTCTAGCATTTTTTCCTGAGGAGTAACGATGTTTTAATTATTCTGGAGCTAGAAACGATTATTTTAGATTTCTCGCTTTAATATCACGATAAAATTAAATTGTTAGAATATCCCTGAGTAACTTTATTTGTATATTAGATTTTTCTTATTAAGTTTGATTCTAGCATTTTTTCCTGAGGAGTAACGATGTTTTATTTTTCAAGAGCTAGAAACGATTATTTTAGATTTCTCGCTAAATATCACGATAAAATTAAATTGTAAGAATATCCCTGAGTAACTTTATTTGTATATTAGATTTTTATAAATAAGTTTGATTCTAGCATTTTGTCCTGAGGAGTAACGATGTTTTAATTATTCTGGAACTAGAAACGATTATTTTAGATTTCTCGCATAAATATCACGATAAAATTAAATTTTAAGAATATCCCTGAGTAACTTTATTTGTATATTAGATTTTTCTTAATAAGTTTGATTCTAGCATTTTTTCCTGAGGAGTAACGATGTTTTAATTTTTCTGGAGCTAGAAACGAATATTTTAGATTTCTCGCTTAAATATCTCGATAAAATTAAATTGTAAGAATATCCCTGAGTAACTTTATTTGTTTATTAGATTTTTCTTAATATGTTTGATTCTAGCATTTTATCCTGAGGAGTAACGATGTTTTAATTATTCTGGAGCTAGAAACGATTATTTTAGATTTCTCGCTTTAATATCTCGATAAAATTAAATTGTAAGAATATCACTAAATAACTTTATTTGTATTTTAGATTTTTCTTAATAAGTTTGATTCTAGCATTTTTTCCTGAGGAGTAACGATGTTTTAATTTTTCTGGAACTAGAAACGATTATTTTAGATTTCTCGCTAAATATCACGATAAAATTAAATTGTAAGAATATCCCTGAGTATCTTTATTTGTATATTAGATTTTTCTTAATAAGTTTGATTCTAGCATTTTTTCCTGAGGAGTAACGATGTTTTTATTATTCTGGAGCTAGAAAGGATTATTTTAGATTTCTCGCTTTAATATCTCGATAAAATTAAATTGTAAGAATTTCCCTGAGTAACTTTATTTGTATATTAGATTTTTCTTAGTAAGTTTGATTCTAGCATTTTTTCCTGAGGAGTAACGATGTTTTAATTATTCTGGAGCTAGAAACGATTATTTTAGATTTCTCGCTTTAATATCTCGATAAAATTAAATTGTAAGAATTTCCCTGTGTAACTTTATTTTTATATTAGATTTTTCTTAATAAGTTTGATTCTAGCATTTTGTCCTGAGGAGTAACGATGTTTTAATTTTTCTGGAACTAGAAACGAATATTTTATTTTTCTCGCATAAATATCACGATAAAATTAAATTGTAAGAATATCCCTGAGTAACTTTATTTGTGTATTAGATTTTTCTTAATAAGTTTGATTCTAGCATTTTTTTCCTGAGGAGTAACGATGTTTTAATTATTCTGGAGCTAGAAACGAATATTTTAGATTTCTCGCTTTAATATCTCGATAAAATTAAATTGTAAGAATTTCCCTGAGTAACTTTATTTGTATATTAGATTTTTCCTAATAAGTTTGATTCTAGCATTTTTTCCTGAGGAGTAACGATGTTTTAATTTTTCTGGAACTAGAAACGAATATTTTATTTTTCTCGCATAAATATTACGATAAAATTAAATTGTAAGAATATCCCTGAGTAACTTTATTTGTATATTAGATTTCTCTTAATAAGTTTGATTCTAGCATTTTGTCCTGAGGAGTAACGATGTTTTAATTTTTCTGTAGTTAGAAACGAATATTTTAGATTTCTCGTTTAAATATCTCGATAAAATTAAATTGTAAGAATATCCCTAAATAACTTTATTTGTATATTAGATTTTTCTTAATAAGTTTGATTCTAGCATTTTGTCCTGAGGAGTAACGATGTTTTATTTGTCTGGAACTAGAAACGAATATTTTATTTTTCTCGCATAAATATCATGATAAAATTAAATTGTAAGAATATCCCTGAGTAACTTTATTTGTATATTAGATTTTTCTTAATAAGTTTGATTCTAGCATTTTTTCCTGAGGAGTAACGATGTTTTAATTATTCTGGAGCTAGAAACGAATATTTTAGATTTCTCGCTTTAATATCTCGATAAAATTAAATTGTAAGAATTTCCCTGAGTAACTTTATTTGAATATTAGATTTTTCCTAATAAGTTTGATTCTAGCATTTTTTCCTGAGGAGTAACGATGTTTTAATTTTTCTGGAACTAGAAACGAATATTTTATTTTTCTCGCATAAATATTACGATAAAATTAAATTGTATGAATATCCCTGAGTAACTTTATTTGTATATTAGATTTTTCTTAATAAGTTTGATTCTAGCATTTTGTCCTGAGGAGTAACGATGTTTTAATTTTTCTGGAGTTAGAAACTAATATTTTAGATTTCACGCTTAAATATCTCTATAAAATTAAATTGTAAGAATATCCCTGAGTAACTTTATTTGTATATTAGATTTTTCTTAATAAGTTTGATTCTAGCATTTTTTCCTGAGGAGTAACGGTGCTTAATTTTTCAAGAGCTAGAAACGATTATTTTAGATTTCTCGCTAAATATCACGATAAAATTGAATTGTAAGAATATCCCTGAGTAACTTTATTTGTATATTAGATTTTTCTTAATAAGTTTGATTCTAGCATTTTTTCCTGAAGAATAACGATGTTTTAATTTTTCTGGAACTAGAAACGAATATTTTATTTTTCTCGCATAAATATTACGATAAACTTAAATTGTAAGAATATCCCTGAGTAACTTTATTTGTATATTAGATTTTTCTTAATAAGTTTGATTCTAGCATTTTTTCCTGAGGAGTAACGATGTTTTAATTTTTCTGGAGCTAGAAACAAGTATTTTAGATTTCTCGCTTTAATATCACGATAAAATTAAATTGTAAGAATATCCCTAAGTAACTTTATTTGTATATTAGATTTTTCTTAATAAGTTTGATTCTAGCATTTTTTCCTGAGGAGTAACGATGTTTTAATTTTTCTGGAGCTAGAAACGAGTATTTTAGATTTCTCGCTTTAATATCACGATAAAATTAAATTGTAAGAATATCCCTGAGTAACTTTATTTGTTTATTAGATTTTTCTTAATAAGTTTGATTCTAGCATTATATCCTGAGGAGTAACGATGTTTTAATTTTTCTGGAACTAGAAACGAATATTTAATTTTTCTCGCATAAATATCACGATAAAATTAAATTGTAAGAATATCCCTGAGTAACATTATTTGTATATTAGATTTTTCTTAATAAGTTTGATTCTAGCATTTTTTCCTGAGGAGTAACGATGTTTTAATTTTTCTGGAGCTAGAAACGAATATTTTAGATTTCTCGCTTAAATATCTCGATAAAATTAAATTGTAAGAATATTCCTGAGTAACTTTATTTGTATATTACATTTTTCTTAATAAGTTTGATTCTAGCATTTTTTCCTGAGGAGTAACGATGTTTTATTTTTCTGGAACTAGAAACGAATATTTTATTTGTCTCGCATAAATATTACGATAAAATTAAATTGTAAGAATATCGCTGAGTAACTTTATTTGTATATTAGAATTTTCTTAATAAGTTTGATCCTAGCATTTTTTCCTGAGGAGTAACGATGTTTTAATTTTTCTGGAGCTAGAAACGAATATTTTAGATTTCTCGCTTAAATATCTCGATAAAATTATATTGTAAGCATAGCCCTGAGTAACTTTATTTGTATATTAGATTTTTCTTAATAAGTTTGATTCTAGCATTTTTTCCTGAGGAGTAACGATGTTTTAATTTTTCTGGAGCTAGAAACGAATATTTTATTTTTCTCGCATAAATATCACGATAAAATTAAATTGTAAGAATATCCCTGAGTAACATTATTTGTATATTAGATTTTTCTTAATAAGTTTGATTCTAGCATTTTTTCTTGAGGAGTAACGATGTTTTAATTTTTCTGGAACTAGAAACGAATAATTTATTTTTCTCGCATAAATATCACGATAAAATAAAATTGTAAGAATATCCCTGAGTAACTTTATTTGTATATTAGATTTTTCTTAATAAGTTTGATTCTAGCATTTTTGCCTGAGGAGTAACGATGTTTAATTTTTCAAGAGCTAGAAACGATTATTTTAGATTTCTCGTTAAATATCACGATAAAATTAAATTGTAAGAATATCCCTGAGTAACTTTATTTGTATATTAGATTTTTTTTAATAAGTTTGATTCTAGCATTTTTCCAGAGGAGTAACGATGTTTAAATTATTCTGGAGCTAGAAACGAATATTTTAGATATCTCGTTTAAATATCTCGATAAAATTAAATTGTAAGAATATCCCTGAGTAACTTTATTTGTATATAACATTTTTCTAAATAAGTTTGATTCTAGCATTTTTTCCTGAGGAATAACGATGTTTTAATTTTTCTGGAGCTAGAAACGATTATTTTAGATTTCTCGTTAAATATCACGATAAAATTAACTTGTAAAAATATCCCTGAGTAACTTTATTTGTATATTAGATTTTTTTTAATAAGTTTGATTCTAGCATTTTTTCCAGAGGAGTACGATGTTTTAATTTTTCTGGAACTAGAAACGAATATTTTAGTAATCTCACTTAAATATCACGATAAAATTAAATTGTAAGAATATCCCTGAGTAACATTATTTGTATATTAGATTTTTATTAATAAGTTTGATTCTAGTATTTTTGCTTGAGGAGTAACGATGTTTTAATTTTTCTGGAACTAGAAACGAATATTTTAGTAATCTCACTTAAATATCACGATAAAATTAAATTGTAAGAATATCCCTGAGTAACATTATTTATGTATTAGATTTTTCTTATTAAGTTTGATTCTAGTGTTTTTTCCTGAGGAGTAACGATGTTTTAATTTTTCTGGAACTAGAAACGAATATTTTAGTATTCTAACTTAAATATCACGATAAGATTAAATTGTAAGAATATCCCTGAGTAACTTTATTTGTATATTAGATTTTTCTTAATAAGTTTGATTCTAGCATTTTTTCTTGAGGAGTAACGATGTTTTAATTTTTCTGGAACTAGAAACCAATATTTTCGTTTTCTCGCATAAATATCATGATAAAATTAAATTGTAAGAATATCCCTGAGTAACTTTATTTGTATATTAGATTTTTCTTAATAAGTTTGATTCTAGCATTTTTCCTGAGGAGTAACGATGTTTTAATTTTTCTGGAACTAGAAACGAATATTTTAGTTTTCTCGCTTAAATATCTCGATAAAATTAAATTGTAAGTATTTCCCTGAGTAACTTTATTTGTATATTAGATTTTTTTTAATAAGTTTGATTCTAGCATTTTGTCCTGAGGAGTAACGATGTTTTAATTTTTCTGGAACTAGAGACGATTATTTTAGATTTCTCGCTAAATATCACGATAAAATTAAATTGTAAGAATATCCCTGAGTAACTTTA
Organism: Pterostichus madidus; assembly: GCA_911728475.2. NCBI lineage: Eukaryota > Metazoa > Arthropoda > Insecta > Coleoptera > Carabidae > Pterostichus > Pterostichus madidus. The sequence continues at coordinate 17,395,885 of OU452316.1, read as the reverse complement.
TTTGTATATTAAATTTTTCTTAATAAGTTTGATTCTAGCATTTTTTCCTGAGGAGTAACGATGTTTTAATTATTCTGGAGCTAGACACGAATATTTAAGATTTCTCGTTTTAATATCTCGATAAAATTAAATTGTAAGAATATCCCTGAGTAACTTTATTTGTATATTAGATTTTTCTTAATAAGTTTGATTCTAGCATTTTTTCCTGAGGAGTAACGATGTTTTAATTATTCTGGAGCTAGAAACGAATATTTTAGATTTCTCGCTTTAATATCTCGATAAAATTAAATTGTAAGAATTTCCCTGAGTAACTTTATTTGTATATTAGATTTTTCCTAATAAGTTTGATTCTAGCATTTTTTCCTGAGGAGTAACGATTTTTTAATTTTTCTGGAACTAGAAACGAATATTTTATTTTTCTCGCATAAATATTACGATAAAATTAAATTGTAAGAATATCCCTGAGTAACTTTATTTGTATATTAGATTTTTCTTAATAAGTTTGATTCTAGCATTTTTTCCTGAGGAGTAACAATGTTTTAATTTTTCTGGAGCTAGAAACGAATATTTTAGATTTCTCGCTTAAATATCTCGATAAAATTAAATTGTAAGAATATTCCTGAGTAACTTTATTTGTATATTACATTTTTCTTAATAAGTTTGATTCTATCATTTTTTTCTGAGGAGTAACGATGTTTTATTTTTCTGGAACTAGAAACGAATATTTTATTTGTCTCGCATAAATATTACGATAAAATTAAATTGTAAGAATATCGCTGAGTAACTTTATTTGTATATTAGATTTTTATAAATAAGTTTGATTCTAGCATTTTGTCCTGAGGAGTAACGATGTTTTAATTATTCTGGAACTAGAAACGATTATTTTAGATTTCTCACATAAATATCACGATAAAATTAAATTTTAAGAATATCCCTGAGTAACTTTATTTGTATATTAGATTTTTCTTAATAAGTTTGATTCTAGCATTTTTTCCTGAGGAGTAACGATGTTTTAATTTTTCTGGAGCTAGAAACGAATATTTTAGATTTCTCGCTTAAATATCTCGATAAAATTAAATTGTAAGAATATCCCTGAGTAACTTTATTTGTTTATTAGATTTTTCTTAATATGTTTGATTCTAGCATTTTTTCCTGAGGAGTAACGATGTTTTAATTATTCTGGAGCTAGAAACGATTATTTTAGATTTCTCGCTTTAATATCTCGATAAAATTAAATTGTAAGAATTTCCCTAAATAACTTTATTTGTATATTAGATTTTTCTTAATAAGTTTGATTCTAGCATTTTTTCCTGAGGAGTAACGATGTTTTAATTATTCTGGAGCTAGACACGAATATTTAAGATTTCTCGTTTTAATATCTCGATAAAATTAAATTGTAAGAATATCCCTGAGTAACTTTATTTGTATATTAGATTTTTCTTAATAAGTTTGATTCTAGCATTTTTTCCTGAGGAGTAACGATGTTTTAATTTTTCTGGAGCTAGAAACGAATATTTTAGATTTCTCGCTTAAATATCTCGATAAAATTAAATTGTAAGAATATCCCTGAGTAACTTTATTTGTATATTAGAGTTTTCTTAATAAGTTTGATTCTAGCATTTTTTCCTGAGGAGTAACGATGTTTTAATTTTTCTGGAGCTAGAAACGAATATTTTAGATTTCTCGCTTAAATATCTCGATAAAATTAAATTGTAAGAATATCCCTGAGTAACTTTATTTGTTTATTAGATTTTTCTTAATATGTTTGATTCTAGCATTTTTTCCTGAGGAGTAACGATGTTTTAATTATTCTGGAGCTAGAAACGATTATTTTAGATTTCTCGCTTTAATATCTCGATAAAATTAAATTGTAAGAATTTCCCTGTGTAACTTTATTTGTATATTAGATTTTTCTTAATAAGTTTGATTCTAGCATTTTGTCCTGAGGAGTAACGATGTTTTAATTTTTCTGTAGTTAGAAACAAATATTTTAGATTTCTCGTTTAAATATCTCGATAAAATTAAATTGTAAGAATATCCTTAAATAACTTTATTTGTATATTAGATTTTTCTTAATAAGTTTGATTCTAGCATTTTTTCCTGAGGAGTAACGATGTTTTAATTTTTCTGGAACTAGAAACGATTATTTTAGATGTCTCGTTAAATATCACGATAAAATTAAATTGTAAGAATATCCCTGAGTAACTTAATTTGTATATTAGATTTTTCTTAATAAGTTTGATTCTAGCATGTTTTCCTGAGGAGTAACAATGTTTTAATTTTTCTGGAGCTAGAAACGAATATTTTAGATTTCTCGCTTAAATATCTCGATAAAATTAAATTGTAAGAATATTCCTGAGTAACTTTATTTGTATATTAGATTTTTCTTAATAAGTTTGATTCTAGCATTTTTTCCTGAGGAGTAACGATGTTTTAATTTTTCTGGAGCTAGAAACGAATATTTTAGATTTCTCGCTTAAATATCTCGATAAAATTAAATTGTAAGAATATCCCTGAGTAACTTTATTTGTTTATTAGATTTTTCTTAATATGTTTGATTCTAGCATTTTTTCCTGAGGAGTAACGATGTTTTAATTATTCTGGAGCTAGAAACGATTATTTTAGATTTCTCGCTTTAATATCTCGATAAAATTAAATTGTAAGAATTTCCCTGAGTAACTTTATTTGTATATTAGATTTTTCTTAATAAGTTTGATTTTAGCATTTTTTCCTGAGGAGTAACGATGTTTTAATTATTCTGGAGCTAGACACGAATATTTAAGATTTCTCGTTTTAATATCTCGATAAAATTAAATTGTAAGAATATCCCTGAGTAACTTTATTTGTATATTAGATTTTTCTTAATAAGTTTGATTCTAGCATTTTTTCCTGAGGAGTAACGATGTTTTAATTTTTCTGGAGCTAGAAACGAATATTTTAGATTTCTCGCTTAAATATCTCGATAAAATTAAATTGTAAGAATATCCCTGAGTAACTTTATTTGTATATTAGAGTTTTCTTAATAAGTTTGATTCTAGCATTTTTTCCTGAGGAGTAACGATGTTTTAATTTTTCTGGAGCTAGAAACGAATATTTTAGATTTCTCGCTTAAATATCTCGATAAAATTAAATTGTAAGAATATCCCTGAGTAACTTTATTTGTTTATTAGATTTTTCTTAATATGTTTGATTCTAGCATTTTTTCCTGAGGAGTAACGATGTTTTAATTTTTCTGGAGCTAGAAACGAATATTTTAGATTTCTCGCTTAAATATCTCGATAAAATTAAATTGTAAAAATTTCCCTGTGTAACTTTATTTGTATATTAGATTTTTCTTAATAAGTTTGATTCTAGCATTTTGTCCTGAGGAGTAACGATGTTTTAATTTTTCATTAGTTAGAAACAAATATTTTAGATATCTCGCTTAAATATCTCGATAAAATTAAATTGTAAGAATATCCCTAAATAACTTTATTTGTATATTAGATTTTTCTTAAAAAGTTTGATTCTAGCATTTTTTCCTGAGGAGTAACGATGTTTTAATTTTTCTGGAACTAGAAACGATTATTTTAGATTTCTCGCTAAATATCACGATAAAATTAAATTGTAAGAATATCCCTGAGTAACTTTATTTGTATATTAGATTTTTCTTAATAAGTTTGATTCTAGCATTTTTTCCTGAGGAGTAACGATGTTTTAATTATTCTGGAGCTAGAAACGATTATTTTAGATTTCTCGCTTTAATATCTCGATAAAATTAAATTGTAAAAATTTCCCTGAGTAACTTTATTTGTATATTAGATTTTTCTTAATAAGTTTGATTCTAGCATTTTTTCCTGAGGAGTAACGATGTTTTAATTATTCTGGAGCTAGAAACGATTATTTTAGATTTCTCGCTTTAATATCTCGATAAAATTAAATTGTAAGAATTTCCCTGTGTAACTTTATTTTTATATTAGATTTTTCTTAATAAGTTTGATTCTAGCATTTTGTCCTGAGGAGTAACGTTGTTTTAATTTTTCTGGAACTAGAAACGAATATTAGATTTTTCTCGCATTAATATCACGATAAAATTAAATTGTAAGAATATCCCTGAGTAACTTTATTTGTATATTAGATTTTTCTTAATAAGTTTGATTCTAGCATTTTTTTCCTGAGGAGTAACGATGTTTTAATTATTCTGGAGCTAGAAACGAATATTTTAGATTTCTCGCTTTAATATCTCGATAAAATTAAATTGTAAGAATTTCCCTGAGTAACTTTATTTGTATATTAGATTTTTCCTAATAAGTTTGATTCTAGCATTTTTTCCTGAGGAGTAACGATGTTTTAATTTTTCTGGAACTAGAAACGAATATTTTATTTTTCTCGCATAAATATTACGATAAAATTAAATTGTAAGAATATCCCTGAGTAACTTTATTTGTATATTAGATTTTTTTTAATAAGTTTGATTCTAGCATTTTGTCCTGAGGAGTAACGATGTTTTAATTTTTCTGGAGTTAGAAACAAATATTTTAGATTTCTCGCTTAAATATCTCGATAAAATTAAATTGTAAGAATATCCCTGAGTAACTTTATTTGTATATTAGATTTTTCTTTATAAGTTTGATTCTAGCATTTTTTCCTGAGGAGTAACGATGTTTTATTTTTCTGGAACTAGACACGAATATTTTATTTTTCTCGCATAAATATCTCAATAAAATTAAATTGTAAGAATATCCCTGAGTAACTTTATTTGTATATTAGATTTTACTTAATAAGTTTGATTCTAGCATTTTTTCCTGAGGAGTAACGATGTTTAATTTTTCAAGAGCTAGAAACGATTATTTTAGATTTCTCGCTTTAATATCACGATAAAATTAAATTGTAAGAATATCCCTGAGTAACTTTATTTGTATATTAGATTTTTCTTAATAAGTTTGATTCTAGCATTTTTTCCTGAGGAGTAACGATGTTTTATTTTTCTGGAACTAGAAACGAATATTTTATTTTTCTCGCATAAATATCACGATAAAATTAAATTTTAAGAATATCCCTGAGTAACTTTATTTGTATATTAGATTTTTCTTAATAAGTTTGATTCTAGCATTTTTTCCTGAGGAGTAACGATGTTTTAATTATTCTGGAGCTAGAAACGATTATTTTAGATTTCTCGCTTTAATATCTCGATAAAATTAAATTGTAAGAATTTCCCTGAGTAACTTTATTTGTATATTAGATTTTTTTTAATAAGTTTGATTCTAGCATTTTTTCCTGAGGAGTAACGATGTTTTAATTTTTCTGTAGTTAGAAACGAATATTTTAGATTTCTCGCTTAAATATCTCGATAAAATTAAATTGTAAGAATATCCCTAAATAACTTCATTTGTATATTAGATTTTTCTTAATAAGTTTGATTCTAGCATTTTGTCCTGAGGAGTAACGATGTTTTATTTTTCTGGAACTAGAAACGAATATTTTATTTTTCTCGCATAAATATTAGGATAAAATTAAATTGTAAGAATATCCCTGAGTAACTTTATTTGTATATTAGATTTTTCTTAATAAGTTTGATTCTAGCATTTTTCCTGAGGAGTAACGATGTTTTAATTTTTCTGGAACTAGAAACGATTATTTTAGATTTCTCGCTAAATATCACGATAAAATTAAATTGTAAGAATATCCCTGAGTAACTTTATTTGTATATTAGATTTTTCTTAATAAGTTTGATTCTAGCATTTTTTCCTGAGGAGTAACGATGTTTTAATTATTCTGGAGCTAGAAACGATTATTTTAGATTTCTCGCATTAATATCTCGATAAAATTAAATTGTAAGAATTTCCCTGAGTAACTTTATTTGTATATTAGATTTTTCTTAATAAGTTTGATTCTAGCATTTTTTCCTGAGGAGTAACGATGTTTTAATTATTCTGGAGCTAGAAACGATTATTTTAGATTTCTCGCTTTAATATCTCGATAAAATTAAATTGTAAGAATTTCCCTGTGTAACTTTATTTTTATATTAAATTTTTCTTAATAAGTTTGATTCTAGCATTTTGTCCTGAGGAGTAACGTTGTTTTAATTTTTCTGGAACTAGAAACGAATATTAGATTTTTCTCGCATTAATATCACGATAAAATTAAATTGTAAGAATATCCCTGAGTAACTTTATTTGTATATTAGATTTTTCTTAATAAGTTTGATTCTAGCATTTTTTTCCTGAGGAGTAACGATGTTTTAATTATTCTGGAGCTAGAAACGAATATTTTAGATTTCTCGCTTTAATATCTCGATAAAATTAAATTGTAAGAATTTCCCTGAGTAACTTTATTTGTATATTAGATTTTTCCTAATAAGTTTGATTCTAGCATTTTTTCCTGAGGAGTAACGGTGTTTTAATTTTTCTGGAACTAGAAACGAATATTTTATTTTTCTCGCATAAATATTACGATAAAATTAAATTGTAAGAATATCCCTGAGTAACTTTATTTGTATATTAGATTTTTTTTAATAAGTTTGATTCTAGCATTTTGTCCTGAGGAGTAACGATGTTTTAATTTTTCTGTAGTTAGAAATAAATATTTTAGATTTCTCGCTTAAATATCTCGATAAAATTAAATTGTAAGAATATCCCTGAGTAACTTTATTTGTATATTAGATTTTTATAAATAAGTTTGATTCTAACATTTTTTCCTGAGGAGTAACGGTGTTTTAATTTTTCTGGAACTAGAAACGAATATTTTATTTTTCTCGCATAAATATTACGATAAAATTAAATTGTAAGAATATCCCTGAGTAACTTTATTTGTATATTAGATTTTTTTTAATAAGTTTGATTCTAGCATTTTGTCCTGAGGAGTAACGATGTTTTAATTATTCTGGAACTAGAAACGATTATTTTAGATTTCTCGCATAAATATCACGATAAAATTAAATTTTAAGAATATCCCTGAGTAACTTTATTTGTATATTAGATTTTTCTTAATAAGTTTGATTCTAGCATTTTTTCCTGAGGAGTAACGATGTTTTAATTTTTCTGGAGCTAGAAACGAATATTTTAGATTTCTCGCTTAAATATCTCGATAAAATTAAATTGTAAGAATATCCCTGAGTAACTTTATTTGTTTATTAGATTTTTCTTAATATGTTTGATTCTAGCATTTTTTCCTGAGGAGTAACGATGTTTTAATTATTCTGGAGCTAGAAACGATTATTTTAGATTTCTCGCTTTAATATCTCGATAAAATTAAATTGTAAGAATTTCCCTGTGTAACTTTATTTGTATATTAGATTTTTCTTAATAAGTTTGATTCTAGCATTTTGTCCTGAGGAGTAACGATGTTTTATTTTTCTGGAACTAGAAACGAATATTTTATTTTTCTCGCATAAATATTACGATAAAATTAAATTGTAAGAATATCCCTGAGTAACTTTATTTGTATATTAGATTTTTCTTAATAAGTTTGATTCTAGCATTTTTCCTGAGGAGTAACGATGTTTTAATTTTTCTGGAACTAGAAACGATTATTTTAGATTTCTCGCTAAATATCACGATAAAATTAAATTGTAAGAATATCCCTGAGTAACTTTATTTGTATATTAGATTTTTCTTAATAAGTTTGATTCTAGCATTTTTTCCTGAGGAGTAACGATGTTTTAATTATTCTGGAGCTAGAAACGATTATTTTAGATTTCTCGCTTTAATATCTCGATAAAATTAAATTGTAAGAATTTCCTTGAGTAACTTTATTTGTATATTAGATTTTACTTAATAAGTTTGATTCTAGCATTTTTTCCTGAGGAGTAACGATGTTTTAATTTTTCTGTAGTTAGAAACGAATATTTTAGATTTCTCGCTTAAATATCTCGATAAAATTAAATTGTAAGAATATCCCTAAATAACTTCATTTGTATATTAGATTTTTCTTAATAAGTTTGATTCTAGCATTTTGTCCTGAGGAGTAACGATGTTTTATTTTTCTGGAACTAGAAACGAATATTTTATTTTTCTCGCATAAATATTACGATAAAATTAAATTGTAAGAATATCCCTGAGTAACTTTATTTGTATATTAGATTTTTCTTAATAAGTTTGATTCTAGCATTTTTCCTGAGGAGTAACGATGTTTTAATTATTCTGGAGCTAGAAACGAATATTTTAGATTTCTCGCTTTAATATCTCGATAAAATTAAATTGTAAGAATTTCCCTGGGTAACTTTAATTGTATATTAGATTTTTCTTAATAAGTTTGATTCTAGCATTTTGTCCTGAGGAGTAACGATGTTTTAATTTTTCTGGAGTTAGAAACAAATATTTTAGATTTCTCGCTTAAATATCTCGATAAAATTAAATTGTAAGAATATCGCTGAGTAACTTTATTTGTATATTAGATTTTTCTTAATAAGTTTGATTCTAGCATTTTTTCCTGAGGAGTAACGATGTTTTAATTATTCTGGAGCTAGAAACGATTATTTTAGATTTCTCGCTTTAATATCTCGATAAAATTAAATTGTAAGAATTTCCCTGAGTAACTTTATTTGTATATTAGATTTTTCTTAATAAGTTTGATTCTAGCATTTTTTCCTGAGGAGTAACGATGTTTTATTTTTCAAGAGCTAGAAACGATTATTTTAGATTTCTCGCTAAATATCACAATAAAATTAAATTGTAAGAATATCCCTGAGTAACTTTATTTGTATATTAGATTTTTATAAATAAGTTTGATTCTAGCATTTTGTCCTGATGAGTAACGATGTTTTAATTATTCTGGAACTAGAAACGATTATTTTAGATATCTCGCATAAATATCACGATAAAATTAAATTTTAAGAATATCCCTGAGTAACTTTATTTGTATATTAGATTTTTCTTAATAAGTTTGATTCTAGCATTTTTTCCTGAGGAGTAACGATGTTTTAATTTTTCTGGAGCTAGAAACGAATATTTTAGATTTCTCGCTTAAATATCTCGATAAAATTAAATTGTAAGAACATCCCTGAGTAACTTTATTTGTTTATTAGATTTTTCTTAATATGTTTGATTCTAGCATTTTTTCCTGAGGAGTAACGATGTTTTAATTATTCTGGAGCTAGAAACGTTTATTTTAGATTTCTCGCTTTAATATCTCGATAATGGGATGGCTAGCTCAGTGGTATGAAGTCGGCCTGTGGATCCTGAGGTCCCTGGTTCGATTCCCACAGGCGACAAATTTTCATAATTTGAAAAAGCTATCCCTGTGGCTCCTCCACCACTAACATGTTTGGGGGCCGTGATTTGACGACTGGTAACCGCACTTCACGCGTAAAAATATATCACTTACCGAGATCTGCTGTAGCAGAGTGCCACACCCAGTAATGGGTAGAAGGCGTGATGATATATTTATTTATTTATTTAATATCTCGATAAAATTAAATTGTAAGAATTTCCCTGTGTAACTTTATTTGTATATTAGATTTTTCTTAATAAGTTTGATTCTAGCATTTTGTCCTGAGGAGTAACGATGTTTTAATTTTTCTGTAGTTAGAAACAAATATTTTAGATTTCTCGCTTAAATATCTCGATAAAATTAAATTGTAAGAATATCCCTAAATAACTTTATTTGTATATTAGATTTTTCTTAATAAGTTTGATTCTAGCATTTTTTCCTGAGGAGTAACGATGTTTAAATTTTTCTGGAACTAGAAACGATTATTTTAGATTTCTCGCTAAATATCACGATAAAATTAATTTGTAAGAATATCCCTGAGTAACTTTATTTGTATATTAGATTTTTCTTAATAAGTTTGATTCTAGCATTTTTGCCTGAGGAGTAACGATGTTTTAATTAATCTGGAGCTAGAAACGATTATTTTAGATTTCTCGCTTTAATATCTCGATAAAATTAAATTGTAAGAATTTCCCTGAGTAACTTTATTTGTATATTAGATTTTTCTTAATAAGTTTGATTCTAGCATTTTTTCCTGAGGAGTAACGATGTTTTAATTATTCTGGAGCTAGAAACGATTATTTTAGATTTCTCGCTTTAATATCTCGATAAAATTAAATTGTAAGAATTTCCCTGTGTAACTTTATTTTTATATTAGATTTTTCTTAATAAGTTTGATTCTAGCATTTTGTCCTGAGGAGTAACGATGTTTTCATTTTTCTGGAACTAGAAACGAATATTTGATTTTTCTCGCATAAATATCACGATAAAATTAAATTGTAAGAATATCCCTGAGTAACTTTATTTGTATATTAGATTTTTCTTAATAAGTTTGATTCTAGCATTTTTTCCTGAGGAGTAACGATGTTTTAATTTTTCTGTAGTTAGAAACGAATATTTTAGATTTCTCGCTTAAATATCTCGATAAAATTAAATTGTAAGAATATCCCTAAATAACTTCATTTGTATATTAGATTTTTCTTAATAAGTTTGATTCTAGCATTTTGTCTTGAGGAGTAACGATGTTTTATTTTTCTGGAACTAGAAACGAATATTTTATTTTTCTCGCATAAATATTACGATAAAATTAAATTGTAAGAATATCCCTGAGTAACTTTATTTGTATATTAGATTTTTCTTAATAAGTTTGATTCTAGCATTTTTCCTGAGGAGTAACGATGTTTTAATTTTTCTGGAACTAGAAACGATTATTTTAGATTTCTCGCTAAATATCACGATAAAATTAAATTGTAAGAATATCCCTGAGTAACTTTATTTGTATATTAGATTTTTCTTAATAAGTTTGATTCTAGCATTTTTTCCTGAGGAGTAACGATGTTTTAATTATTCTGGAGCTAGAAACGATTATTTTAGATTTCTCGCTTTAATATCTCGATAAAATTAAATTGTAAGAATTTCCCTGAGTAACTTTATTTGTATATTAGATTTTTCTTAATAAGTTTGATTCTAGCATTTTTTCCTGAGGAGTAACGATGTTTTAATTATTCTGGAGCTAGAAACGATTATTTTAGATTTCTCGCTTTAATATCTCGATAAAATTAAATTGTAAGAATTTCCCTGTGTAACTTTATTTTTATATTAGATTTTTCTTAATAAGTTTGATTCTAGCATTTTGTCCTGAGGAGTAACGTTGTTTTAATTTTTCTGGAACTAGAAACGAATATTAGATTTTTCTCGCATTAATATCACGATAAAATTAAATTGTAAGAATATCCCTGAGTAACTTTATTTGTATATTAGATTTATCTTAATAAGTTTGATTCTAGCATTTTTTTCCTGAGGAGTAACGATGTTTTAATTATTCTGGAGCTAGAAACGAATATTTTAGATTTCTCGCTTTAATATCTCGATAAAATTAAATTGTAAGAATTTCCCTGAGTAACTTTATTTTTTTATTAGATTTTTCCTAATAAGTTTGATTCTAGCATTTTTTCCTGAGGAGTAACGATGTTTTAATTTTTCTGGAACTAGAAACGAATATTTTATTTTTCTCGCATAAATATTACGATAAAATTAAATTGTAAGAATATCCCTGAGTAACTTTATTTGTATATTAGATTTTTTTTAATAAGTTTGATTCTAGCATTTTGTCCTGAGGAGTAACGATGTTTTAATTTTTCTGGAGTTAGAAACAAATATTTTAGATTTCTCGCTTAAATATCTCGATAAAATTAAATTGTAAGAATATCCCTGATTAACTTTATTTGTATATTAGATTTTTCTTAATAAGTTTGATTCTAGCATTTTTTCCTGAGGAGTAACGATGTTTTATTTTTCTGGAACTAGAAACGAATATTTTATTTTTCTCGCATAAATATCACGATAAAATTAAATTGTAAGAATATCCCTGAGTAACTTTATTTGTATATTAGATTTTTCTTAATAAGTTTGATTCTAGCATTTTTTCCTGAGGAGTAACGATGTTTAATTTTTCAAGAGCTAGAAACGATTATTTTAGATTTCTCGCTTTAATATCACGATAAAATTAAATTGTAAGAATATCCCTGAGTAACTTTATTTGTATATTAGATTTTTCGTAATAAGTTTGATTCTAGCATTTTTTCCTGAGGAGTAACGATGTTTTATTTTTCAAGAGCTAGAAACGATTATTTTAGATTTCTCGCTAAATATCACGATAAAATTAAATTGTAAGAATATCCCTGAGTAACTTTATTTGTATATTAGATTTTTATAAATAAGTTTGATTCTAGCATTTTGTCCTGAGGAGTAACGATGTTTTAATTATTCTGGAACTAGAAACGATTATTTTAGATTTCTCGCATAAATATCACGATAAAATTAAATTTTAAGAATATCTCTGAGTAACTTTATTTGTATATTAGATTTTTCTTAATAAGTTTGATTCTAGCATTTTTTCCTGAGGAGTAACGATGTTTTAATTTTTCTGGAGCTAGAAACGAATATTTTAGATTTCTCGCTTAAATATCTCGATAAAATTAAATTGTAAGAATATCCCTGAGTAACTTTATTTGTTTATTAGATTTTTCTTAATATGTTTGATTCTAGCATTTTTTCCTGAGGAGTAACGATGTTTTAATTATTCTGGAGCTAGAAACGATTATTTTAGATTTCTCGCTTTAATATCTCGATAAAATTAAATTGTAAGAATTTCCCTGTGTAACTTTATTTGTATATTAGATTTTTCTTAATAAGTTTGATTCTAGCATTTTGTCCTGAGGAGTAACGATGTTTTAATTTTTCTGGAACTAGAAACGATTATTTTAGATTTCTCGCATAAATATCACGATAAAATTAAATTTTAAGAATATCTCTGAGTAACTTTATTTGTATATTAGATTTTTCTTAATAAGTTTGATTCTAGCATTTTTTCCTGAGGAGTAACGATGTTTTAATTTTTCTGGAGCTAGAAACGAATATTTTAGATTTCTCGCTTAAATATCTCGATAAAATTAAATTGTAAGAATATCCCTGAGTAACTTTATTTGTTTATTAGATTTTTCTTAATATGTTTGATTCTAGCATTTTTTCCTGAGGAGTAACGATGTTTTAATTATTCTGGAGCTAGAAACGATTATTTTAGATTTCTCGCTTTAATATCTCGATAAAATTAAATTGTAAGAATTTCCCTGAGTAACTTTATTTGTATATTAGATTTTTCTTAATAAGTTTGATTCTAGCATTTTTTCCTGAGGAGTAACGATGATTTAATTTTTCTGTAGTTAGAAACGAATATTTTAGATTTCTCGCTTAAATATCTCGATAAAATTAAATTGTAAGAATATCCCTAAATAACTTCATTTTTATATTAGATTTTTCTTAATAAGTTTGATTCTAGCATTTTGTCCTGAGGAGTAACGATGTTTTATTTTTCTGGAACTAGAAACGAATATTTTATTTTTCTCGCATAAATATTACGATAAAATTAAATTGTAAGATTATCCCTGAGTAACTTTATTTGTATATTAGATTTTTCTTAATAAGTTTGATTCTAGCATTTTTCCTGAGGAGTAACGATGTTTTAATTATTCTGGAGCTAGAAACGAATATTTTAGATTTCTCGCTTTAATATCTCGATAAAATTAAATTGTAAGAATTTCCCTGAGTAACTTTAATTGTATATTAGATTTTTCTGAATAAGTTTGATTCTAGCATTTTTTCCTGAGGAGTAACGATGTTTTATTTTTCTGGAACTAGAAACGAATATTTTATTTTTCTCGCATAAATATCACGATAAAATTAAATTGTAAGAATATCCCTGAGTAACTTTATTTGTATATTAGATTTTTCTTAATAAGTTTGATTCTAGCATTTTTTCCTGAGGAGTAACGATGTTTAATTTTTCAAGAGCTAGAAACGATTATTTTAGATTTCTCGCTTTAATATCACGATAAAATTAAATTGTAAGAATATCCCTGAGTAACTTTATATGTATATTAGATTTTTCGTAATAAGTTTGATTCTAGCATTTTTTCCTGAGGAGTAACGATGTTTTATTTTTCAAGAGCTAGAAACGATTATTTTAGATTTCTCGCTAAATATCACGATAAAATTAAATTGTAAGAATATCCCTGAGTAACTTTATTTGTATATTAGATTTTTATAAATAAGTTTGATTCTAGCATTTTGTCCTGAGGAGTAACGATGTTTTAATTATTCTGGAACTAGAAACGATTATTTTAGATTTCTCGCATAAATATCACGATAAAATTAAATTTTAAGAATATCTCTGAGTAACTTTATTTGTATATTAGATTTTTCTTAATAAGTTTGATTCTAGCATTTTTTCCTGAGGAGTAACGATGTTTTAATTTTTCTGGAGCTAGAAACGAATATTTTAGATTTCTCGCTTAAATATCTCGATAAAATTAAATTGTAAGAACATCCCTGAGTAACTTTATTTGTTTATTAGATTTTTCTTAATATGTTTGATTCTAGCATTTTTTCCTGAGGAGTAACGATGTTTTATTTTTCAAGAGCTAGAAACGATTATTTTAGATATCTCGCTAAATATCACGATAAAATTAAATTGTAAGAATATCCCTGAGTAACTTTATTTGTATATTAGATTTTTCTTAATAAGTTTGATTCTAGCATTTTTTCCTGAGGAGTAACGATGTTTTAATTATTCTGGAGCTAGAAACGATTATTTTAGATTTCTCGCTTTAATATCTCGATAAAATTAAATTGTAAGAATTTCCCTGAGTAACTTTATTTGTATATTAGATTTTTCTTAATAAGTTTGATTCTAGCATTTTTTCCTGAGGAGTAACGATGATTTAATTTTTCTGTAGTTAGAAACGAATATTTTAGATATCTCGCTTAAATATCTCGATAAAATTAAATTGTAAGAATATCCCTAAATAACTTCATTTGTATATTAGATTTTTCTTAATAAGTTTGATTCTAGCATTTTGTCCTGAGGAGTAACGATGTTTTATTTTTCTGGAACTAGAAACGAATATTTTATTTTTCTCGCATAAATATTACGATAAAATTAAATTGTAAGATTATCCCTGAGTAACTTTATTTGTATATTAGATTTTTCTTAATAAGTTTGATTCTAGCATTTTTCCTGAGGAGTAACGATGTTTTAATTATTCTGGAGCTAGAAACGAATATTTTAGATTTCTCGCTTTAATATCTCGATAAAATTAAATTGTAAGAATTTCCCTGAGTAACTTTAATTGTATATTAGATTTTTCTTAATAAGTTTGATTCTAGCATTTTGTCCTGAGGAGTAACGATGTTTTAATTTTTCTGTAGTTAGAAACAAATATTTTAGATTTCTCGCTTAAATATCTCGATAAAATTAAATTGTAAGAATATCCCTAAATAACTTTATTTGTATATTAGATTTTTCTTAATAAGTTTGATTCTAGCATTTTTTCCTGAGGAGTAACGATGTTTTAATTTTTCTGGAACTAGAAACGATTATTTTAGATTTCTCGCTAAATATCACGATAAAATTAATTTGTAAGAATATCCCTGAGTAACTTTATTTGTATATTAGATTTTTCTTAATAAGTTTGATTCTAGCATTTTTGCCTGAGGAGTAACGATGTTTTAATTATTCTGGAGCTAGAAACGATTATTTTAGATTTCTCGCTTTAATATCTCGATAAAATTAAATTGTAAGAATTTCCCTGAGTAACTTTATTTGTATATTAGATTTTTCTTAATAAGTTTGATTCTAGCATTTTTTCCTGAGGAGTAACGATGTTTTAATTATTCTGGAGCTAGAAACGATTATTTTAGATTTCTCGCTTTAATATCTCGATAAAATTAAATTGTAAGAATTTCCCTGTGTAACTTTATTTTTATATTAGATTTTTCTTAATAAGTTTGATTCTAGCATTTTGTCCTGAGGAGTAACGGTGTTTTAATTTTTCTGGAACTAGAAACGAATATTTGATTTTTCTCGCATAAATATCACGATAAATTAAATTGTAAGAATATCCCTGAGTAACTTTATTTGTATATTAGATTTTTCTTAATAAGTTTGATTCTAGCATTTTTTTCCTGAGGAGTAACGATGTTTTAATTATTCTGGAGCTAGAAACGAATATTTTAGATTTCTCGCTTTAATATCTCGATAAAATTAAATTGTAAGAATTTCCCTGAGTAACTTTATTTGTATATTAGATTTTTCCTAATAAGTTTGACTCTAGCATTTTTTCCTGAGGAGTAACGATGTTTTAATTTTTCTGGAACTAGAAACGAATATTTTATTTTTCTCGCATAAATATTACGATAAAATTAAATTGTAAGAATATCCCTGAGTAACTTTATTTGTATATTAGATTTTTTTTAATAAGTTTGATTCTAGCATTTTGTCCTGAGGAGTAACGATGTTTTAATTTTTCTGGAGTTAGAAACAAATATTTTAGATTTCTCGCTTAAATATCTCGATAAAATTAAATTGTAAGAATATCACTGAGTAACTTTATTTGTATATTAGATTTTTCTTAATAAGTTTGATTCTAGCATTTTATCCTGAAGAGTAACGATGTTTTAATTATTCTGGAGCTAGAAACGATTATTTTAGATTTCTCGCTTTAATATCACGATAAAATTAAATTGTAAGAATATCCCTGAGTAACTTTATTTGTATATTAGATTTTTCGTAATAAGTTTGATTCTAGCATTTTTTCCTGAGGAGTAACGATGTTTTATTTTTCAAGAGCTAGAAACGATTATTTTAGATTTCTCGCTAAATATCACGATAAAATTAAATTGTAAGAATATCCCTGAGTAACTTTATTTGTATATTAGATTTTTATAAATAAGTTTGATTCTAGCATTTTGTCCTGAGGAGTAACGATGTTTTAATTATTCTGGAACTAGAAACGATTATTTTAGATTTCTCGCATAAATATCACGATAAAATTAAATTTTAAGAATATCCCTGAGTAACTTTATTTGTATATTAGATTTTTCTTAATAAGTTTGATTCTAGCATTTTTTCCTGAGGAGTAACGATGTTTTAATTTTTCTGGAGCTAGAAACGAATATTTTAGATTTCTCGCTTAAATATCTCGATAAAATTAAATTGTAAGAATATCCCTGAGTAACTTTATTTGTTTATTAGATTTTTCTTAATATGTTTGATTCTAGCATTTTTTCCTGAGGAGTAACGATGTTTTAATTATTCTGGAGCTAGAAACGATTATTTTAGATTTCTCGCTTTAATATCTCGATAAAATTAAATTGTAAGAATTTCCCTGTGTAACTTTATTTGTATATTAGATTTTTCTTAATAAGTTTGATTCTAGCATTTTGTCCTGAGGAGTAACGATGTTTTAATTTTTCTGTAGTTAGAAACAAATATTTTAGATTTCTCGCTTAAATATCTCGATAAAATTAAATTGTAAGAATATCACTAAATAACTTTATTTGTATATTAGATTTTTCTTAATAAGTTTGATTCTAGCATTTTTTCCTGAGGAGTAACGATGTTTTAATTTTTCTGGAACTAGAAACGATTATTTTAGATTTCACGCTAAATATCACGATAAAATTAAATTGTAAGAATATCCCTGAGTATCTTTATTTGTATATTAGATGTTTCTTAATAAGTTTGATTCTAGCATTTTTTCCTGAGGAGTAACGATGTTTTAATTATTCTGGAGCTAGAAACGATTATTTTAGATTTCTCGCTTTAATATCTCGATAAAATTAAATTGTAAGAATTTCCCTGAGTAACTTTATTTGTATATTAGATTTTTCTTAGTAAGTTTGATTCTAGCATTTTTTCCTGAGGAGTAACGATGTTTTAATTATTCTGGAGCTAGAAACAAATATTTTAGATTTCTCGCTTAAATATCTCGATAAAATTAAATTGTAAGAATATCGCTGAGTAACTTTATTTGTATATTAGATTTTTCTTAATAAGTTTGATTCTAGCATTTTTTCCTGAGGAGTAACGATGTTTTAATTATTCTGGAGCTAGAAACGAATATTTTAGATTTCTCGCTTAAATATCTCGATAAAATTAAATTGTAAGAACATCCCTGAGTAACTTTATTTGTTTATTAGATTTTTCTTAATATGTTTGATTCTAGCATTTTTTCCTGAGGAGTAACGATGTTTTAATTATTCTGGAGCTAGAAACGTTTATTTTAGATTTCTCGCTTTAATATCTCGATAAAATTAAATTGTAAGAATTTCCCTGTGTAACTTTATTTGTATATTAGATTTTTCTTAATAAGTTTGATTCTAGCATTTTGTCCTGAGGAGTAACGATGTTTTAATTTTTCTGTAGTTAGAAACAAATATTTTAGATTTCTCGCTTAAATATCTCGATAAAATTAAATTGTAAGAATATCCCTAAATAACTTTATTTGTATATTAGATTTTTCTTAATAAGTTTGATTCTAGCATTTTTTCCTGAGGAGTAACGATATTTTAATTTTTCTGGAACTAGAAACGATTATTTTAGATTTCTCGCTAAATATCACGATAAAATTAATTTGTAAGAATATCCCAGAGTAACTTTATTTGTATATTAGATTTTTCTTAATAAGTTTGATTCTAGCATTTTTGCCTGAGGAGTAACGATGTTTTAATTATTCTGGAGCTAGAAACGATTATTTTAGATTTCTCGCTTTAATATCTCGATAAAATTAAATTGTAAGATTTTCCCTGAGTAACTTTATTTGTATATTAGATTTTTCTTAATAAGTTTGATTCTAGCATTTTTTCCTGAGGAGTAACGATGTTTTAATTATTCTGGAGCTAGAAACGATTATTTTAGATTTCTCGCTTTAATATCTCGATAAAATTAAATTGTAAGAATTTCCCTGTGTAACTTTATTTTTATATTAGGTTTTTCTTAATAAGTTTGATTCTAGCATTTTGTCCTGAGGAGTAACGATGTTTTAATTTTTCTGGAACTAGAAACGAATATTTGATTTTTCTCGCATAAATATCACGATAAATTAAATTGTAAGAATATCCCTGAGTAACTTTATTTGTATATTAGATTTTTCTTAATAAGTTTGATTCTAGCATTTTTTTCCTGAGGAGTAACGATGTTTTAATTATTCTGGAGTTAGAAACAAATATTTTAGATTTCTCGCTTAAATATCTCGATAAAATTAAATTGTAAGAATATCCCTGAGTAACTTTATTTGTATATTAGATTTTTCTTAATAAGTTTGATTCTAGCATTTTTTCCTGAGGAGTAACGATGTTTTAATTATTCTGGAGCTAGAAACGATTATTTTAGATTTCTCGCTTTAATATCACGATAAAATTAAATTGTAAGAATATCCCTGAGTAACTTTATTTGTTTATTATATTTTTCTTAATATGTTTGATTCTAGCATTTTTTCCTGAGGAGTAACGATGTTTTAATTATTCTGGAGCTAGAAACGATTATTTTAGATTTCTCGCTTTAATATCTCGATAAAATTAAATTGTAAGAATTTCCCTGTGTAACTTTATTTGTATATTAGATTTTTCTTAATAAGTTTGATTCTAGCATTTTTTCCTGAGGAGTAACGATGTTTTAATTTTTCTGGAGCTAGAAACGAATATTTTAGATTTCTCGCTTAAATATCTCGATAAAATTAAATTGTAAGAATATCCCTGAGTAACTTTATTTGTTTATTAGATTTTTCTTAATATGTTTGATTCTAACATTTTTTCCTGAGGAGTAACGATGTTTTAATTATTCTGGAGCTAGAAACGATTATTTTAGATTTCTCGCTTTAATATATCGATAAAATTAAATTGTAAGAATTTCCCTGTGTAACTTTATTTGTATATTAGATTTTTCTTAATAAGTTTCATTCTAGCATTTTGTCCTGAGGAGTAACGATGTTTTAATTTTTCTGTAGTTAGAAACAAATATTTTAGATTTCTCGCTTAAATATCTCGATAAAATTAAATTGTAAGAATATCCCTAAATAACTTTATTTGTATATTAGATTTTTCTTAATAAGTTTGATTCTAGCATTTTTTTCTGAGGAGTAACGATGTTTTAATTTTTCTGGAACTAGAAACGATTATTTTAGATTTCTCGCTAAATATCACGATAAAATTAAATTGTAAGAATATCCCTGAGTATCTTTATTTGTATATTAGATTTTTCTTAATAAGTTTGATTCTAGCATTTTTTCCTGAGGAGTAACGATGTTTTAATTATTCTGGAGCTAGAAACGATTATTTTAGATTTCTCGCTTTAATATCTCGATAAAATTAAATTGTAAGAATTTCCCTGAGTAACTTTATTTGTATATTAGATTTTTCTTAATAAGTTTGATTCTAGCATTTTTTCCTGAGGAGTAACGATGTTTTAATTATTCTGGAGCTATAAACGATTATTTTAGATTTCTCGCTTTAATATCTCGATAAAATTAAATTGTAAGAATTTCCCTGTGTAACTTTATTTTTATATTAGATTTTTCTTAATAAGTTTGATTCTAGCATTTTGTCCTGAGGAGTAACGATGTTTTAATTTTTCTGGAACTAGAAACGAATATTTTATTTTTCTCGCATAAATATCACGATAAAATTAAATTGTAAGAATATCCCTGAGTAACTTTATTTGTATATTAGATTTTTCTTAATAAGTTTGATTCTAGCATTTTTTTCCTGAGGAGTAACGATGTTTTAATTATTCTGGAGCTAGAAACGAATATTTTAGATTTCTCGCTTTAATATCTCGATAAAATTAAATTGTAAGAATTTCCCTGAGTAACTTTATTTGTATATTAAATTTTTCCTAATAAGTTTGATTCTAGCATTTTTTCCTGAGGAGTAACGATGTTTTAATTTTTCTGGAACTAGAAACGATTATTTTATTTTTCTCGCATAAATATTACGATAAAATTAAATTGTAAGAATATCCCTGAGTAACTTTATTTGTTTATTAGATTTCTCTTAATAAGTTTGATTCTAGCATTTTGTCCTGAAGAGTAACGATGTTTTAATTTTTCTGTAGTTAGAAACGAATATTTTAGATTTCTCGCTTAAATATCTCGATAAAATTAAATTGTAAGAATATCCCTAAATAACTTCATTTGTATATTAGATTTTTCTTAATAAGTTTGATTCTAGCATTTTGTCCTGAGGAGTAACGATGTTTTATTTTTCTGGAACTAGAAACGAATATTTTATTTTTCTCGCATAAATATTACGATAAAATTAAATTGTAAGAATATCCCTGAGTAACTTTATTTGTATATTAGATTTTTCTTAATAAGTTTGATTCTAGCATTTTTCCTGAGGAGTAACGATGTTTTAATTATTCTGGAGCTAGAAACGAATATTTTAGATTTCTCGCTTTAATATCTCGATAAAATTAAATTGTAAGAATTTCCCTGAGTAACTTTATTTGTATATTAGATTTTTCTTAATAAGTTTGATTCTAGCATTTTGTCCTGAGGAGTAACGATGTTTTAATTTTTCTGGAGTTAGAAACAAAAATTTTAGATTTCTCGCTTAAATATCTCGATAAAATTAAATTGTAAGAATATCCCTGAGTAACTTTATTTGTATATTAGATTTTTCTTAATAAGTTTGATTCTAGCATTTTTTCCTGAGGAGTAACGATGTTTTATTTTTCAAGAGCTAGAAACGATTATTTTAGATTTCTCGCTAAATATCACGATAAAATTAAATTGTAAGAATATCCCTGAGTAACTTTATTTGTATATTAGATTTTTATAAATAAGTTTGATTCTAGCATTTTGTCCTGATGAGTAACGATGTTTTAATTATTCTGGAACTAGAAACGATTATTTTAGATATCTCGCATAAATATCACGATAAAATTAAATTTTAAGAATATCCCTGAGTAACTTTATTTGTATATTAGATTTTTCTTAATAAGTTTGATTCTAGCATTTTTTCCTGAGGAGTAACGATGTTTTAATTATTCTGGAGCTAGAAACGATTATTTTAGATTTCTCGCTTTAATATCTCGATAAAATTAAATTGTAAGAATTTCCCTGAGTAACTTTATTTGTATATTAGATTTTTCTTAATAAGTTTGATTCTAGCATTTTTTCCTGAGGAGTAACGATGTTTTAATTTTTCTGGAACTAGAAACGATTATTTTATTTTTCTCGCATAAATATTACGATAAAATTAAATTGTAAGAATATCCCTGAGTAACTTTATATGTTTATTAGATTTCTCTTAATAAGTTTGATTCTAGCATTTTGTCCTGAAGAGTAACGATGTTTTAATTTTTCTGTAGTTAGAAACGAATATTTTAGATTTCTCGCTTAAATATCTCGATAAAATTAAATTGTAAGAATATCCCTAAATAACTTCATTTGTATATTAGATTTTTCTTAATAAGTTTGATTCTAGCATTTTGTCCTGAGGAGTAACGATGTTTTATTTTTCTGGAACTAGAAACGAATATTTTATTTTTCTCGCATAAATATTACGATAAAATTAAATTGTAAGAATATCCCTGAGTAACTTTATTTGTATATTAGATTTTTCTTAATAAGTTTGATTCTAGCATTTTTCCTGAGGAGTAACGATGTTTTAATTATTCTGGAGCTAGAAACGAATATTTTAGATTTCTCGCTTTAATATCTCGATAAAATTAAATTGTAAGAATTTCCCTGAGTAACTTTATTTGTATATTAGATTTTTCTTAATAAGTTTGATTCTAGCATTTTGTCCTGAGGAGTAACGATGTTTTAATTTTTCTGGAGTTAGAAACAAAAATTTTAGATTTCTCGCTTAAATATCTCGATAAAATTAAATTGTAAGAATATCCCTGAGTAACTTTATTTGTATATTAGATTTTTCTTAATAAGTTTGATTCTAGCATTTTTTCCTGAGGAGTAACGATGTTTTATTTTTCAAGAGCTAGAAACGATTATTTTAGATTTCTCGCTAAATATCACGATAAAATTAAATTGTAAGAATATCCCTGAGTAACTTTATTTGTATATTAGATTTTTATAAATAAGTTTGATTCTAGCATTTTGTCCTGATGAGTAACGATGTTTTAATTATTCTGGAACTAGAAACGATTATTTTAGATATCTCGCATAAATATCACGATAAAATTAAATTTTAAGAATATCCCTGAGTAACTTTATTTGTATATTAGATTTTTCTTAATAAGTTTGATTCTAGCATTTTTTCCTGAGGAGTAACGATGTTTTAATTATTCTGGAGCTAGAAACGATTATTTTAGATTTCTCGCTTTAATATCTCGATAAAATTAAATTGTAAGAATTTCCCTGAGTAACTTTATTTGTATATTAGATTTTTCTTAATAAGTTTGATTCTAGCATTTTTTCCTGAGGAGTAACGATGTTTTAATTATCCTGGAGCTATAAACGATTATTTTAGATTTCTCGCTTTAATATCTCGATAAAATTAAATTGTAAGAATTTACCTGTGTAACTTTATTTTTATATTAGATTTTTCTTAATAAGTTTGATTCTAGCATTTTGTCCTGAGGAGTAACGATGTTTTAATTATTCTGGAACTAGAAACGATTATTTTAGATTTCTCGCATAAATATCACGATAAAATTAAATTTTAAGAATATCCCTGAGTAACTTTATTTGTATATTAGATTTTTCTTAATAAGTTTGATTCTAGCATTTTTTCCTGAGGAGTAACGATGTTTTAATTTTTCTGGAGCTAGAAACGAATATTTTAGATTTCTCGCTTAAATATCTCGATAAAATTAAATTGTAAGAATATCCCTGAGTAACTTTATTTGTTTATTAGATTTTTCTTAATATGTTTGATTCTAGCATTTTTTCCTGAGGAGTAACGATGTGTTAATTATTCTGGAGCTAGAAACGATTATTTTAGATTTCTCGCTTTAATATCTCGATAAAATTAAATTGTAAGAATTTCCCTGTGTAACTTTATTTGTATATTAGATTTTTCTTAATAAGTTTGATTCTAGCATTTTGGCCTGAGGAGTAACGATGTTTTAATTTTTCTGTAGTTAGAAACAAATATTTTAGATTTCTCGCTTAAATATCTCGATAAAATGAAATTGTAAGAATATCACTAAATAACTTTATTTGTATATTAGATTTTTCTTAATAAGTTTGATTCTAGCATTTTGTCCTGAGGAGTAACGATGTTTTAATTATTCTGGAGCTAGAAACGATTATTTTAGATTTCTCGCTAAATATCACGATAAAATTAAATTGTAAGAATATCCCTGAGTATCTTTATTTGTATATTAGATTTTTCTTAATAAGTTTGATTCTAGCATTTTTTCCTGAGGAGTAACGATGTTTTAATTATTCTGGAGCTAGAAACGATTATTTTAGATTTCTCGCTTTAATATCTCGATAAAATTAAATTGTAAGAATTTCCCTGAGTAACTTTATTTGTATATTAGATTTTTCTTAGTAAGTTTGATTCTAGCATTTTTTCCTGAGGAGTAACGATGTTTTAATTATTCTGGAACTAGAAACGATTATTTTAGATTTCTCGCTAAATATCACGATAAAATTAAATTGTAAGAATATCCCTGAGTATCTTTATTTGTATATTAGATTTTTCTTAATAAGTTTGATTCTAGCATTTTTTCCTGAGGAGTAACGATGTTTTAATTATTGTAGAGCTAGAAACGATTATTTTAGATTTCTCGCTTTAATATCTCGATAAAATTAAATTGTAAGAATTTCCCTGAGTAACTTTATTTGTATATTAGATTTTTCTTAGTAAGTTTGATTCTAGCATTTTTTCCTGAGGAGTAACGATGTTTTAATTATTCTGGAGCTAGAAACGATTATTTTAGATTTCTCGCTTTAATATCTCGATAAAATTAAATTGTAAGAATATCCCTGAGTATCTTTATTTGTATATTAGATTTTTCTTAATAAGTTTGATTCTAGCATTTTTTCCTGAGGAGTAACGATGTTTAATTTTTCAAGAGCTAGAAACGATTATTTTAGATTTCTCGCTAAATATCACGATAAAATTAAATTGTAAGA
This sequence comes from Pterostichus madidus, assembly GCA_911728475.2. Lineage (NCBI taxonomy): Eukaryota > Metazoa > Arthropoda > Insecta > Coleoptera > Carabidae > Pterostichus > Pterostichus madidus. The sequence goes on along the minus strand of OU452316.1, from coordinate 17,371,031 downwards.
ATATCCCTGAGTAACTTTATTTGTATATTAAATTTTTAAAAATAAGTTTGATTCTAGCATTTTGTCCTGAGGAGTAACGATGTTTTAATTATTCTGGAACTAGAAACGATTATTTTAGATTTCTCGCATAAATATCACGATAAAATTAAATTGTAAGAATATCCCTGAGTAACTTTATTTGTATATTAGATTTTTCTTAGTAAGTTTGATTCTAGCATTTTTTCCTGAGGAGTAACGATGTTTTATTTTTCTGGAACTAGAAACGAATATTTTATTTTTCTCGCATAAATATCACGATAAAATTAAATTGTAAGAATATCCCTGAGTAACTTTATTTGTATATTAGATTTTTCTTAATAAGTTTGATTCTAGCATTTTTTCCTGAGGAGTAACGATGTTTAATTTTTCAAGAGCTAGAAACGATTATTTTAGATTTCTCGCTAAATATCACGATAAAATTAAATTGTAAGAATATCCCTGAGTAACTTTATTTGTATATTAGATTTTTATAAATAAGTTTGATTCTAGCATTTTGTCCTGAGGAGTAACGATGTTTTAATTATTCTGGAACTAGAAACGATTATTTTAGATTTCTCGCATAAATATCACGATAAAATTAAATTTTAAGAATATCCCTGAGTAACTTTATTTGTATATTAGATTTTTCTTAATAAGTATGATTCTAGCATTTTTTCCTGAGGAGTAACGATGTTTTAATTATTCTGGAACTAGAAACGATTATTTTAGATTTATCGCTAAATATCACGATAAAATTAAATTGTAAGAATATCCCTGAGTATCTTTATTTGTATATTAGATTTTTCTTAATAAGTTTGATTCTATCATTTTTTCCTGAGGAGTAACGATGTTTTAATTATTCTGGAGCTAGAAACGATTATTTTAGATTTCTCGCTTTAATATCTCGATAAAATTAAATTGTAAGAATATCCCTGAGTAACTTTATTTGTATATTAGATTTTTCTTAGTAAATTTGATTCTAGCATTTTTTCCTGAGGAGTAACGATGTTTTAATTATTCTGGAACTAGAAACGATTATTTTAGATTTCTCGCTAAATATCACGATAAAATTAAATTGTAAGAATATCCCTGAGTATCTTTATTTGTATATTAGATTTTTCTTAATAAGTTTGATTCTAGCATTTTTTCCTGAGGAGTAACGATGTTTAATTTTTCAAGAGCTAGAAACGATTATTTTAGATTTCTCGCTAAATATCACGATAAAATTAAATTGTAAGAATATCCCTGAGTAACTTTATTTGTATATTAGATTTTTATAAATAAGTTTGATTCTAGCATTTTGTCCTCAGGAGTAACGATGTTTTAATTATTCTGGAACTAGAAACGATTATTATAGATTTCTCGCATAAATATCACGATAAAATTAAATTTTAAGAATATCCCTGAGTAACTTTATTTGTATATTAGATTTTTCTTAATAAGTTTGATTCTAGCATTTTTTCCTGAGGAGTAACGATGTTTTAATTTTTCTGGAGCTAGAAACGAATATTTTAGATTTCTCGCTTAAATATCTCGATAAAATTAAATTGTAAGAATATCCCTGAGTAACTTTATTTGTATATTAGATTTTTCTTAATAAGTTTGATTCTAGCATTTTTTCCTGAGGAGTAACGATGTTTAATTTTTCAAGAGCTAGAAACGATTATTTTAGATTTCTCGCTAAATATCACGATAAAATTAAATTGTAAGAATATCCCTGAGTAACTTTATTTGTATATTAGATTTTTATAAATAAGTTTGATTCTAGCATTTTGTCCTGAGGAGTAACGATGTTTTAATTATTCTGGAACTAGAAACGATTATTTTAGATTTCTCGCATAAATATCACGATAAAATTAAATTTTAAGAATATCCCTGAGTAACTTTATTTGTATATTAGATTTTTCTTAATAAGTTTGATTCTAGCATTTTGTCCTGAGGAGTAACGATGTTTTAATTATTCTGGAACTAGAAACGATTATTTTAGATTTATCGCTAAATATCACGATAAAATTAAATTGTAAGAATATCCCTGAGTATCTTTATTTGTATATTAGATTTTTCTTAATAAGTTTGATTCTATCATTTTTTCCTGAGGAGTAACGATGTTTTAATTATTCTGGAGCTAGAAACGATTATTTTAGATTTCTCGCTTTAATATCTCGATAAAATTAAATTGTAAGAATATCCCTGAGTAACTTTATTTGTATATTAGATTTTTCTTAGTAAGTTTGATTCTAGCATTTTTTCCTGAGGAGTAACGATGTTTTAATTATTCTGGAACTAGAAACGATTATTTTAGATTTATCGCTAAATATCACGATAAAATTAAATTGTAAGAATATCCCTGAGTATCTTTATTTGTATATTAGATTTTTCTTAATAAGTTTGATTCTAGCATTTTTTCCTGAGGAGTAACGATGTTTTAATTATTCTAGAGCTAGAAACGATTATTTTAGATTTCTCGCTTTAATATCTCGATAAAATTAAATTGTAAGAATTTCCCTGAGTAACTTTATTTGTATATTAGATTTTTCTTAGTAAGTTTGATTCTAGCATTTTTTCCTGAGGAGTAACGATGTTTTAATTATTCTGGAGCTAGAAACGATTATTTTAGATTTCTCGCTTTAATATCTCGATAAAATTAAATTGTAAGAATATCCCTGAGTAACTTTATTTGTATATTAGATTTTTCTTAATAAGTTTGATTCTAGCATTTTTTCCTGAGGAGTAACGATGTTTAATTTTTCAAGAGCTAGAAACGATTATTTTAGATTTCTCGCTAAATATCACGATAAAATTAAATTGTAAGAATATCCCTGAGTAACTTTATTTGTATATTAGATTTTTATAAATAAGTTTGATTCTAGCATTTTGTCCTGAGGAGTAACGATGTTTTAATTATTCTGGAACTAGAAACGATTATTTTAGATTTCTCGCATAAATATCACGATAAAATTAAATTGTAAGAATATCCCTGAGTAACTTTATTTGTATATTAGATTTTTCTTAGTAAGTTTGATTCTAGCATTTTTTCCTGAGGAGTAACGATGTTTTATTTTTCTGGAACTAGAAACGAATATTTTATTTTTCTCGCATAAATATCACGATAAAATTAAATTGTAAGAATTTCCCTGAGTAACTTTATTTGTATATTAGATTTTTCTTAATAAGTTTGATTCTAGCATTTTTTCCTGAGGAGTAACGATGTTTTAATTTTTCTGGAACTAGAAACGATTATTTTAGATTTCTCGCATAAATATCACGATAAAATTAAATTGTAAGAATATCCCTGAGTAACTTTATTTGTATATTAGATTTTTCTTAGTAAGTTTGATTCTAGCATTTTTTCCTGAGGAGTAACGATGTTTTATTTTTCTGGAACTAGAAACGAATATTTTATTTTTCTCGCATAAATATCACGATAAAATTAAATTGTAAGAATTTCCCTGAGTAACTTTATTTGTATATTAGATTTTTCTTAATAAGTTTGATTCTAGCATTTTTTCCTGAGGAGTAACGATGTTTAATTTTTCAAGAGCTAGAAACGATTATTTTAGATTTCTCGCTAAATATCACGATAAAATTAAATTGTAAGAATATCCCTGAGTAACTTTATTTGTATATTAGATTTTTATAAATAAGTTTGATTCTAGCATTTTGTCCTGAGGAGTAACGATGTTTTAATTATTCTGGAACTAGAAACGATTATTTTAGATTTCTCGCATAAATATCACGATAAAATTAAATTGTAAGAATATCCCTGAGTAACTTTATTTGTATATTAGATTTTTCTTAGTAAGTTTGATTCTAGCATTTTTTCCTGAGGTGTAACGATGTTTTATTTTTCTGGAACTAGAAACGAATATTTTATTTTTCTCGCATAAATATCACGATAAAATTAAATTGTAAGAATATCCCTGAGTAACTTTATTTGTATATTAGATTTTTCTTAATAAGTTTGATTCTAGCATTTTTTCCTGAGGAGTAACGATGTTTAATTTTTCAAGAGCTAGAAACGATTATTTTAGATTTCTCGCTAAATATCACGATAAAATTAAATTGTAAGAATATCCCTGAGTAACTTTATTTGTATATTAGATTTTTATAAATAAGTTTGATTCTAGCATTTTGTCCTCAGGAGTAACGATGTTTTAATTATTCTGGAACTAGAAACGATTATTATAGATTTCTCGCATAAATATCACGATTAAATTAAATTTTAAGAATATCCCTGAGTAACTTTATTTGTATATTAGATTTTTCTTAATAAGTTTGATTCTAGCATTTTTTCCTGAGGAGTAACGATGTTTTAATTTTTCTGGAGCTAGAAACGAATATTTTAGATTTCTCGCTTAAATATCTCGATAAAATTAAATTGTAAGAATTTCCCTGAGTAACTTTATCTGTATATTAGATTTTTCTTAATAAGTTTGATTCTAGCATTTTTTCCTGAGGAGTAACGATGTTTAATTTTTCAAGAGCTAGAAACGATTATTTTAGATTTCTCGCTAAATATCACGATAAAATTAAATTGTAAGAATATCCCTGAGTAACTTTATTTGTATATTAGATTTTTATAAATAAGTTTGATTCTAGCATTTTGTCCTGAGGAGTAACGATGTTTTAATTATTCTGGAACTAGAAACGATTATTTTAGATTTCTCGCATAAATATCACGATAAAATTAAATTTTAAGAATATCCCTGAGTAACTTTATTTGTATATTAGATTTTTCTTAATAAGTATGATTCTAGCATTTTTTCCTGAGGAGTAACGATGTTTTAATTATTCTGGAACTAGAAACGATTATTTTAGATTTATCGCTAAATATCACGATAAAATTAAATTGTAAGAATATCCCTGAGTATCTTTATTTGTATATTAGATTTTTCTTAATAAGTTTGATTCTAGCATTTTTTCCTGAGGAGTAACGATGTTTTAATTATTCTGGAGCTAGAAACGATTATTTTAGATTTCTCGCTTTAATATCTCGATAAAATTAAATTGTAAGAATATCCCTGAGTAACTTTATTTGTATATTAGATTTTTCTTAGTAAGTTTGATTCTAGCATTTTTTCCTGAGGAGTAACGATGTTTTAATTATTCTGGAACTAGAAACGATTATTTTAGATTTCTCGCTAAATATCACGATAAAATTAAATTGTAAGAATATCCCTGAGTATCTTTATTTGTATATTAGATTTTTCTTAATAAGTTTGATTCTAGCATTTTTTCCTGAGGAGTAACGATGTTTAATTTTTCAAGAGCTAGAAACGATTATTTTAGATTTCTCGCTAAATATCACGATAAAATTAAATTGTAAGAATATCCCTGAGTAACTTTATTTGTATATTAGATTTTTATAAATAAGTTTGATTCTAGCATTTTGTCCTCAGGAGTAACGATGTTTTAATTATTCTGGAACTAGAAACGATTATTATAGATTTCTCGCATAAATATCACGATAAAATTAAATTTTAAGAATATCCCTGAGTAACTTTATTTGTATATTAGATTTTTCTTAATAAGTTTGATTCTAGCATTTTTTCCTGAGGAGTAACGATGTTTTAATTTTTCTGGAGCTAGAAACGAATATTTTAGATTTCTCGCTTAAATATCTCGATAAAATTAAATTGTAAGAATATCCCTGAGTAACTTTATTTGTATATTAGATTTTTCTTAATAAGTTTGATTCTAGCATTTTTTCCTGAGGAGTAACGATGTTTAATTTTTCAAGAGCTAGAAACGATTATTTTAGATTTCTCGCTAAATATCACGATAAAATTAAATTGTAAGAATATCCCTGAGTAACTTTATTTGTATATTAGATTTTTATAAATAAGTTTGATTCTAGCATTTTGTCCTGAGGAGTAACGATGTTTTAATTATTCTGGAACTAGAAACGATTATTTTAGATTTCTCGCATAAATATCACGATAAAATTAAATTTTAAGAATATCCCTGAGTAACTTTATTTGTATATTAGATTTTTCTTAATAAGTATGATTCTAGCATTTTTTCCTGAGGAGTAACGATGTTTTAATTATTCTGGAACTAGAAACGATTATTTTAGATTTATCGCTAAATATCACGATAAAATTAAATTGTAAGAATATCCCTGAGTATCTTTATTTGTATATTAGATTTTTCTTAATAAGTTTGATTCTAGCATTTTGTCCTGAGGAGTAACGATGTTTTAATTATTCTGGAGCTAGAAACGATTATTTTAGATTTCTCGCTTTAATATCTCGATAAAATTAAATTGTAAGAATATCCCTGAGTAACTTTATTTGTATATTAGATTTTTCTTAGTAAGTTTGATTCTAGCATTTTTTCCTGAGGAGTAACGATGTTTTAATTATTCTGGAACTAGAAACGATTATTTTAGATTTCTCGCTAAATATCACGATAAAATTAAATTGTAAGAATATCCCTGAGTATCTTTATTTGTATATTAGATTTTTCTTAATAAGTTTGATTCTAGCATTTTTTCCTGAGGAGTAACGATGTTTTAATTATTCTAGAGCTAGAAACGATTATTTTAGATTTCTCGCTTTAAGATCTCGATAAAATTAAATTGTAAGAATTTCCCTGAGTAACTTTATTTGTATATTAGATTTTTCTTAGTAAGTTTGATTCTAGCATTTTTTCCTGAGGTGTAACGATGTTTTAATTATTCTGGAGCTAGAAACGATTATTTTAGATTTCTCGCTTTAATATCTCGATAAAATTAAATTGTAAGAATATCCCTGAGTAACTTTATTTGTATATTAGATTTTTCTTAATAAGTTTGATTCTAGCATTTTTTCCTGAGGAGTAACGATGTTTAATTTTTCAAGAGCTAGAAACGATTATTTTAGATTTCTCGCTAAATATCACGATAAAATTAAATTGTAAGAATATCCCTGAGTAACTTTATTTGTATATTAGATTTTTATAAATAAGTTTGATTCTAGCATTTTGTCCTGAGGAGTAACGATGTTTTAATTATTCTGGAACTAGAAACGATTATTTTAGATTTCTCGCATAAATATCACGATAAAATTAAATTGTAAGAATATCCCTGAGTAACTTTATTTGTATATTAGATTTTTCTTAGTAAGTTTGATTCTAGCATTTTTTCCTGAGGAGTAACGATGTTTTATTTTTCTGGAACTAGAAACGAATATTTTATTTTTCTCGCATAAATATCACGATAAAATTAAATTGTAAGAATTTCCCTGAGTAACTTTATTTGTATATTAGATTTTTCTTAATAAGTTTGATTCTAGCATTTTTTCCTGAGGAGTAACGATGTTTTAATTTTTCTGGAACTAGAAACGATTATTTTAGATTTCTCGCATAAATATCACGATAAAATTAAATTGTAAGAATATCCCTGAGTAACTTTATTTGTATATTAGATTTTTCTTAGTAAGTTTGATTCTAGCATTTTTTCCTGAGGAGTAACGATGTTTTATTTTTCTGGAACTAGAAACGAATATTTTATTTTTCTCGCATAAATATCACGATAAAATTAAATTGTAAGAATTTCCCTGAGTAACTTTATTTGTATATTAGATTTTTCTTAATAAGTTTGATTCTAGCATTTTTTCCTGAGGAGTAACGATGTTTAATTTTTCAAGAGCTAGAAACGATTATTTTAGATTTCTCGCTAAATATCACGATAAAATTAAATTGTAAGAATATCCCTGAGTAACTTTATTTGTATATTAGATTTTTATAAATAAGTTTGATTCTAGCATTTTGTCCTGAGGAGTAACGATGTTTTAATTATTCTGGAACTAGAAACGATTATTTTAGATTTCTCGCATAAATATCACGATAAAATTAAATTGTAAGAATATCCCTGAGTAACTTTATTTGTATATTAGATTTTTCTTAATAAGTTTGATTCTAGCATTTTTTCCTGAGGAGTAACGATGTTTAATTTTTCAAGAGCTAGAAACGATTATTTTAGATTTCTCGCTAAATATCACGATAAAATTAAATTGTAAGAATATCCCTGAGTAACTTTATTTGTCTATTAGATTTTTATAAATAAGTTTGATTCTAGCATTTTGTCCTGAGGAGTAACGATGTTTTAATTATTCTGGAACTAGAAACGATTATTTTAGATTTCTCGCATAAATATCACGATAAAATTAAATTTTAAGAATATCCCTGAGTAACTTTATTTGTATATTAGATTTTTCTTAATAAGTATGATTCTAGCATTTTTTCCTGAGGAGTAACGATGTTTTAATTATTCTGGAACTAGAAACGATTATTTTAGATTTCTCGCATAAATATCACGATAAAATTAAATTGTAAGAATATCCCTGAGTAACTTTATTTGTATATTAGATTTTTCTTAGTAAGTTTGATTCTAGCATTTTTTCCTGAGGAGTAACGATGTTTTATTTTTCTGGAACTAGAAACGAATATTTTATTTTTCTCGCATAAATATCACGATAAAATTAAATTGTAAGAATTTCCCTGAGTAACTTTATTTGTATATTAGATTTTTCTTAATAAGTTTGATTCTAGCATTTTTTCCTGAGGAGTAACGATGTTTTAATTTTTCTGGAACTAGAAACGATTATTTTAGATTTCTCGCATAAATATCACGATAAAATTAAATTGTAAGAATATCCCTGAGTAACTTTATTTGTATATTAGATTTTTCTTAGTAAGTTTGATTCTAGCATTTTTTCCTGAGGAGTAACGATGTTTTATTTTTCTGGAACTAGAAACGAATATTTTATTTTTCTCGCATAAATATCACGATAAAATTAAATTGTAAGAATTTCCCTGAGTAACTTTATTTGTATATTAGATTTTTCTTAATAAGTTTGATTCTAGCATTTTTTCCTGAGGAGTAACGATGTTTAATTTTTCAAGAGCTAGAAACGATTATTTTAGATTTCTCGCTAAATATCACGATAAAATTAAATTGTAAGAATATCCCTGAGTAACTTTATTTGTATATTAGATTTTTATAAATAAGTTTGATTCTAGCATTTTGTCCTGAGGAGTAACGATGTTTTAATTATTCTGGAACTAGAAACGATTATTTTAGATTTCTCGCATAAATATCACGATAAAATTAAATTGTAAGAATATCCCTGAGTAACTTTATTTGTATATTAGATTTTTCTTAGTAAGTTTGATTCTAGCATTTTTTCCTGAGGTGTAACGATGTTTTATTTTTCTGGAACTAGAAACGAATATTTTATTTTTCTCGCATAAATATCACGATAAAATTAAATTGTAAGAATATCCCTGAGTAACTTTATTTGTATATTAGATTTTTCTTAATAAGTTTGATTCTAGCATTTTTTCCTGAGGAGTAACGATGTTTAATTTTTCAAGAGCTAGAAACGATTATTTTAGATTTCTCGCTAAATATCACGATAAAATTAAATTGTAAGAATATCCCTGAGTAACTTTATTTGTATATTAGATTTTTCTTAGTAAGTTTGATTCTAGCATTTTTTCCTGAGGAGTAACGATGTTTTATTTTTCTGGAACTAGAAACGAATATTTTATTTTTCTCGCATAAATATCACGATAAAATTAAATTGTAAGAATTTCCCTGAGTAACTTTATTTGTATATTAGATTTTTCTTAATAAGTTTGATTCTAGCATTTTTTCCTGAGGAGTAACGATGTTTAATTTTTCAAGAGCTAGAAACGATTATTTTAGATTTCTCGCTAAATATCACGATAAAATTAAATTGTAAGAATATCCCTGAGTAACTTTATTTGTATATTAGATTTTTATAAATAAGTTTGATTCTAGCATTTTGTCCTGAGGAGTAACGATGTTTTAATTATTCTGGAACTAGAAACGATTATTTTAGATTTCTCGCATAAATATCACGATAAAATTAAATTGTAAGAATATCCCTGAGTATCTTTATTTGTATATTAGATTTTTCTTAATAAGTTTGATTCTAGCATTTTTTCCTGAGGAGTAACGATGTTTAATTTTTCAAGAGCTAGAAACGATTATTTTAGATTTCTCGCTAAATATCACGATAAAATTAAATTGTAAGAATATCCCTGAGTAACTTTATTTGTATATTAGATTTTTATAAATAAGTTTGATTCTAGCATTTTGTCCTGAGGAGTAACGATGTTTTAATTATTCTGGAACTAGAAACGATTATTTTAGATTTCTCGCATAAATATCACGATAAAATTAAATTGTAAGAATATCCCTGAGTAACTTTATTTGTATATTAGATTTTTCTTAGTAAGTTTGATTCTAGCATTTTTTCCTGAGGAGTAACGATGTTTTATTTTTCTGGAACTAGAAACGAATATTTTATTTTTCTCGCATAAATATCACGATAAAATTAAATTGTAAGAATATCCCTGAGTAACTTTATTTGTATATTAGATTTTTCTTAATAAGTTTGATTCTAGCATTTTTTCCTGAGGAGTAACGATGTTTAATTTTTCAAGAGCTAGAAACGATTATTTTAGATTTCTCGCTAAATATCACGATAAAATTAAATTGTAAGAATATCCCTGAGTAACTTTATTTGTATATTAGATTTTTATAAATAAGTTTGATTCTAGCATTTTGTCCTGAGGAGTAACGATGTTTTAATTATTCTGGAACTAGAAACGATTATTTTAGATTTCTCGCATAAATATCACGATAAAATTAAATTTTAAGAATATCCCTGAGTAACTTTATTTGTATATTAGATTTTTCTTAATAAGTATGATTCTAGCATTTTTTCCTGAGGAGTAACGATGTTTTAATTATTCTGGAACTAGAAACGATTATTTTAGATTTATCGCTAAATATCACGATAAAATTAAATTGTAAGAATATCCCTGAGTAACTTTATTTGTATATTAGATTTTTCTTAATAAGTTTGATTCTAGCATTTTTTCCTGAGGAGTAACGATGTTTTAATTATTCTGGAGCTAGAAACGATTATTTTAGATTTCTCGCTTTAATATCTCGATAAAATTAAATTGTAAGAATATCCCTGAGTAACTTTATTTGTATATTAGATTTTTCTTAGTAAGTTTGATTCTAGCATTTTTTCCTGAGGAGTAACGATGTTTTAATTATTCTGGAACTAGAAACGATTATTTTAGATTTCTCGCTAAATATCACGATAAAATTAAATTGTAAGAATATCCCTGAGTATCTTTATTTGTATATTAGATTTTTCTTAATAAGTTTGATTCTAGCATTTTTTCCTGAGGAGTAACGATGTTTAATTTTTCAAGAGCTAGAAACGATTATTTTAGATTTCTCGCTAAATATCACGATAAAATTAAATTGTAAGAATATCCCTGAGTAACTTTATTTGTATATTAGATTTTTATAAATAAGTTTGATTCTAGCATTTTGTCCTCAGGAGTAACGATGTTTTAATTATTCTGGAACTAGAAACGATTATTATAGATTTCTCGCATAAATATCACGATAAAATTAAATTTTAAGAATATCCCTGAGTAACTTTATTTGTATATTAGATTTTTCTTAATAAGTTTGATTCTAGCATTTTTTCCTGAGGAGTAACGATGTTTTAATTTTTCTGGAGCTAGAAACGAATATTTTAGATTTCTCGCTTAAATATCTCGATAAAATTAAATTGTAAGAATATCCCTGAGTAACTTTATTTGTATATTAGATTTTTCTTAATAAGTTTGATTCTAGCATTTTTTCCTGAGGAGTAACGATGTTTAATTTTTCAAGAGCTAGAAACGATTATTTTAGATTTCTCGCTAAATATCACGATAAAATTAAATTGTAAGAATATCCCTGAGTAACTTTATTTGTATATTAGATTTTTATAAATAAGTTTGATTCTAGCATTTTGTCCTGAGGAGTAACGATGTTTTAATTATTCTGGAACTAGAAACGATTATTTTAGATTTCTCGCATAAATATCACGATAAAATTAAATTTTAAGAATATCCCTGAGTAACTTTATTTGTATATTAGATTTTTCTTAATAAGTATGATTCTAGCATTTTTTCCTGAGGAGTAACGATGTTTTAATTATTCTGGAACTAGAAACGATTATTTTAGATTTATCGCTAAATATCACGATAAAATTAAATTGTAAGAATATCCCTGAGTATCTTTATTTGTATATTAGATTTTTCTTAATAAGTTTGATTCTATCATTTTTTCCTGAGGTGTAACGATGTTTTAATTATTCTGGAGCTAGAAACGATTATTTTAGATTTCTCGCTTTAATATCTCGATAAAATTAAATTGTAAGAATATCCCTGAGTAACTTTATTTGTATATTAGATTTTTCTTAGTAAGTTTGATTCTAGCATTTTTTCCTGAGGAGTAACGATGTTTTAATTATTCTGGAACTAGAAACGATTATTTTAGATTTCTCGCTAAATATCACGATAAAATTAAATTGTAAGAATATCCCTGAGTATCTTTATTTGTATATTAGATTTTTCTTAATAAGTTTGATTCTAGCATTTTTTCCTGAGGAGTAACGATGTTTTAATTATTCTAGAGCTAGAAACGATTATTTTAGATTTCTCGCTTTAATATCTCGATAAAATTAAATTGTAAGAATTTCCCTGAGTAACTTTATTTGTATATTAGATTTTTCTTAGTAAGTTTGATTCTAGCATTTTTTCCTGAGGAGTAACGATGTTTTAATTATTCTGGAGCTAGAAACGATTATTTTAGATTTCTCGCTTTAATATCTCGATAAAATTAAATTGTAAGAATATCCCTGAGTAACTTTATTTGTATATTAGATTTTTCTTAATAAGTTTGATTCTAGCATTTTTTCCTGAGGAGTAACGATGTTTAATTTTTCAAGAGCTAGAAACGATTATTTTAGATTTCTCGCTAAATATCACGATAAAATTAAATTGTAAGAATATCCCTGAGTAACTTTATTTGTATATTAGATTTTTATAAATAAGTTTGATTCTAGCATTTTGTCCTGAGGAGTAACGATGTTTTAATTATTCTGGAACTAGAAACGATTATTTTAGATTTCTCGCATAAATATCACGATAAAATTAAATTGTAAGAATATCCCTGAGTAACTTTATTTGTATATTAGATTTTTCTTAGTAAGTTTGATTCTAGCATTTTTTCCTGAGGAGTAACGATGTTTTATTTTTCTGGAACTAGAAACGAATATTTTATTTTTCTCGCATAAATATCACGATAAAATTAAATTGTAAGAATTTCCCTGAGTAACTTTATTTGTATATTAGATTTTTCTTAATAAGTTTGATTCTAGCATTTTTTCCTGAGGAGTAACGATGTTTTAATTTTTCTGGAACTAGAAACGATTATTTTAGATTTCTCGCATAAATATCACGATAAAATTAAATTGTAAGAATATCCCTGAGTAACTTTATTTGTATATTAGATTTTTCTTAGTAAGTTTGATTCTAGCATTTTTTCCTGAGGAGTAACGATGTTTTATTTTTCTGGAACTAGAAACGAATATTTTATTTTTCTCGCATAAATATCACGATAAAATTAAATTGTAAGAATTTCCCTGAGTAACTTTATTTGTATATTAGATTTTTCTTAATAAGTTTGATTCTAGCATTTTTTCCTGAGGAGTAACGATGTTTTATTTTTCAAGAGCTAGAAACGATTATTTTAGATTTCTCGCTAAATATCACGATAAAATTAAATTGTAAGAATATCCCTGAGTAACTTTATTTGTATATTAGATTTTTATAAATAAGTTTGATTCTAGCATTTTGTCCTGAGGAGTAACGATGTTTTAATTATTCTGGAACTAGAAACGATTATTTTAGATTTCTCGCATAAATATCACGATAAAATTAAATTGTAAGAATATCCCTGAGTAACTTTATTTGTATATTAGATTTTTCTTAGTAAGTTTGATTCTAGCATTTTTTCCTGAGGTGTAACGATGTTTTATTTTTCTGGAACTAGAAACGAATATTTTATTTTTCTCGCATAAATATCACGATAAAATTAAATTGTAAGAATATCCCTGAGTAACTTTATTTGTATATTAGATTTTTCTTAATAAGTTTGATTCTAGCATTTTTTCCTGAGGAGTAACGATGTTTAATTTTTCAAGAGCTAGAAACGATTATTTTAGATTTCTCGCTAAATATCACGATAAAATTAAATTGTAAGAATATCCCTGAGTAACTTTATTTGTATATTAGATTTTTATAAATAAGTTTGATTCTAGCATTTTGTCCTCAGGAGTAACGATGTTTTAATTATTCTGGAACTAGAAACGATTATTATAGATTTCTCGCATAAATATCACGATTAAATTAAATTTTAAGAATATCCCTGAGTAACTTTATTTGTATATTAGATTTTTCTTAATAAGTTTGATTCTAGCATTTTTTCCTGAGGAGTAACGATGTTTTAATTTTTCTGGAGCTAGAAACGAATATTTTAGATTTCTCGCTTAAATATCTCGATAAAATTAAATTGTAAGAATATCCCTGAGTAACTTTATTTGTATATTAGATTTTTCTTAATAAGTTTGATTCTAGCATTTTTTCCTGAGGAGTAACGATGTTTAATTTTTCAAGAGCTAGAAACGATTATTTTAGATTTCTCGCTAAATATCACGATAAAATTAAATTGTAAGAATATCCCTGAGTAACTTTATTTGTATATTAGATTTTTATAAATAAGTTTGATTCTAGCATTTTGTCCTGAGGAGTAACGATGTTTTAATTATTCTGGAACTAGAAACGATTATTTTAGATTTCTCGCATAAATATCACGATAAAATTAAATTTTAAGAATATCCCTGAGTAACTTTATTTGTATATTAGATTTTTCTTAATAAGTATGATTCTAGCATTTTTTCCTGAGGAGTAACGATGTTTTAATTATTCTGGAACTAGAAACGATTATTTTAGATTTATCGCTAAATATCACGATAAAATTAAATTGTAAGAATATCCCTGAGTATCTTTATTTGTATATTAGATTTTTCTTAATAAGTTTGATTCTATCATTTTTTCCTGAGGAGTAACGATGTTTTAATTATTCTGGAGCTAGAAACGATTATTTTAGATTTCTCGCTTTAATATCTCGATAAAATTAAATTGTAAGAATATCCCTGAGTAACTTTATTTGTATATTAGATTTTTCTTAGTAAGTTTGATTCTAGCATTTTTTCCTGAGGAGTAACGATGTTTTAATT
The DNA here is from genome assembly GCA_911728475.2 of Pterostichus madidus. Taxonomy (NCBI): domain Eukaryota; kingdom Metazoa; phylum Arthropoda; class Insecta; order Coleoptera; family Carabidae; genus Pterostichus; species Pterostichus madidus. Next base: position 17,355,846 of record OU452316.1, on the reverse strand, counting down.
ATTCTGGAACTAGAAACGATTATTTTAGATTTCTCGCTAAATATCACGATAAAATTAAATTGTAAGAATATCCCTGAGTATCTTTATTTGTATATTAGATTTTTCTTAATAAGTTTGATTCTAGCATTTTTTCCTGAGGAGTAACGATGTTTAATTTTTCAAGAGCTAGAAACGATTATTTTAGATTTCTCGCTAAATATCACGATAAAATTAAATTGTAAGAATATCCCTGAGTAACTTTATTTGTATATTAGATTTTTATAAATAAGTTTGATTCTAGCATTTTGTCCTCAGGAGTAACGATGTTTTAATTATTCTGGAACTAGAAACGATTATTATAGATTTCTCGCATAAATATCACGATAAAATTAAATTTTAAGAATATCCCTGAGTAACTTTATTTGTATATTAGATTTTTCTTAATAAGTTTGATTCTAGCATTTTTTCCTGAGGAGTAACGATGTTTTAATTTTTCTGGAGCTAGAAACGAATATTTTAGATTTCTCGCTTAAATATCTCGATAAAATTAAATTGTAAGAATATCCCTGAGTAACTTTATTTGTATATTAGATTTTTCTTAATAAGTTTGATTCTAGCATTTTTTCCTGAGGAGTAACGATGTTTAATTTTTCAAGAGCTAGAAACGATTATTTTAGATTTCTCGCTAAATATCACGATAAAATTAAATTGTAAGAATATCCCTGAGTAACTTTATTTGTATATTAGATTTTTATAAATAAGTTTGATTCTAGCATTTTGTCCTGAGGAGTAACGATGTTTTAATTATTCTGGAACTAGAAACGATTATTTTAGATTTCTCGCATAAATATCACGATAAAATTAAATTTTAAGAATATCCCTGTGTAACTTTATTTGTATATTAGATTTTTCTTAATAAGTATGATTCTAGCATTTTTTCCTGAGGAGTAACGATGTTTTAATTATTCTGGAACTAGAAACGATTATTTTAGATTTATCGCTAAATATCACGATAAAATTAAATTGTAAGAATATCCCTGAGTATCTTTATTTGTATATTAGATTTTTCTTAATAAGTTTGATTCTATCATTTTTTCCTGAGGAGTAACGATGTTTTAATTATTCTGGAGCTAGAAACGATTATTTTAGATTTCTCGCTTTAATATCTCGATAAAATTAAATTGTAAGAATATCCCTGAGTAACTTTATTTGTATATTAGATTTTTCTTAGTAAGTTTGATTCTAGCATTTTTTCCTGAGGAGTAACGATGTTTTAATTATTCTGGAACTAGAAACGATTATTTTAGATTTCTCGCTAAATATCACGATAAAATTAAATTGTAAGAATATCCCTGAGTATCTTTATTTGTATATTAGATTTTTCTTAATAAGTTTGATTCTAGCATTTTTTCCTGAGGAGTAACGATGTTTTAATTATTCTAGAGCTAGAAACGATTATTTTAGATTTCTCGCTTTAAGATCTCGATAAAATTAAATTGTAAGAATTTCCCTGAGTAACTTTATTTGTATATTAGATTTTTCTTAGTAAGTTTGATTCTAGCATTTTTTCCTGAGGTGTAACGATGTTTTAATTATTCTGGAGCTAGAAACGATTATTTTAGATTTCTCGCTTTAATATCTCGATAAAATTAAATTGTAAGAATATCCCTGAGTAACTTTATTTGTATATTAGATTTTTCTTAATAAGTTTGATTCTAGCATTTTTTCCTGAGGAGTAACGATGTTTAATTTTTCAAGAGCTAGAAACGATTATTTTAGATTTCTCGCTAAATATCACGATAAAATTAAATTGTAAGAATATCCCTGAGTAACTTTATTTGTATATTAGATTTTTATAAATAAGTTTGATTCTAGCATTTTGTCCTGAGGAGTAACGATGTTTTAATTATTCTGGAACTAGAAACGATTATTTTAGATTTCTCGCATAAATATCACGATAAAATTAAATTGTAAGAATATCCCTGAGTAACTTTATTTGTATATTAGATTTTTCTTAGTAAGTTTGATTCTAGCATTTTTTCCTGAGGAGTAACGATGTTTTATTTTTTTGGAACTAGAAACGAATATTTTATTTTTCTCGCATAAATATCACGATAAAATTAAATTGTAAGAATTTCCCTGAGTAACTTTATTTGTATATTAGATTTTTCTTAATAAGTTTGATTCTAGCATTTTTTCCTGAGGAGTAACGATGTTTTAATTTTTCTGGAACTAGAAACGATTATTTTAGATTTCTCGCATAAATATCACGATAAAATTAAATTGTAAGAATATCCCTGAGTAACTTTATTTGTATATTAGATTTTTCTTAGTAAGTTTGATTCTAGCATTTTTTCCTGAGGAGTAACGATGTTTTATTTTTCTGGAACTAGAAACGAATATTTTATTTTTCTCGCATAAATATCACGATAAAATTAAATTGTAAGAATTTCCCTGAGTAACTTTATTTGTATATTAGATTTTTCTTAATAAGTTTGATTCTAGCATTTTTTCCTGAGGAGTAACGATGTTTAATTTTTCAAGAGCTAGAAACGATTATTTTAGATTTCTCGCTAAATATCACGATAAAATTAAATTGTAAGAATATCCCTGAGTAACTTTATTTGTATATTAGATTTTTATAAATAAGTTTGATTCTAGCATTTTGTCCTGAGGAGTAACGATGTTTTAATTATTCTGGAACTAGAAACGATTATTTTAGATTTCTCGCATAAATATCACGATAAAATTAAATTGTAAGAATATCCCTGAGTAACTTTATTTGTATATTAGATTTTTCTTAATAAGTTTGATTCTAGCATTTTTTCCTGAGGAGTAACGATGTTTAATTTTTCAAGAGCTAGAAACGATTATTTTAGATTTCTCGCTAAATATCACGATAAAATTAAATTGTAAGAATATCCCTGAGTAACTTTATTTGTATATTAGATTTTTATAAATAAGTTTGATTCTAGCATTTTGTCCTGAGGAGTAACGATGTTTTAATTATTCTGGAACTAGAAACGATTATTTTAGATTTCTCGCATAAATATCACGATAAAATTAAATTTTAAGAATATCCCTGAGTAACTTTATTTGTATATTAGATTTTTCTTAATAAGTTTGATTCTAGCATTTTGTCCTGAGGAGTAACGATGTTTTAATTTTTCTGGAGCTAGAAACGAATATTTTAGATTTCTCGCTTAAATATCTCGATAAAATTAAATTGTAAGAATATCCCTGAGTAACTTTATTTGTTTATTAGATTTTTCTTAATATGTTTGATTCTAGCATTTTTTCCTGAGGAGTAACGATGTTTTAATTATTCTGGAGCTAGAAACGATTATTTTAGATTTCTCGCTTTAATATCTCGATAAAATTAAATTGTAAGAATTTCCCTGTGTAACTTTATTTGTATATTAGATTTTTCTTAATAAGTTTCATTCTAGCATTTTGTCCTGAGGAGTAACGATGTTTTAATTTTTCTGTAGTTAGAAACAAATATTTTAGATTTCTCGCTTAAATATCTCGATAAAATTAAATTGTAAGAATATCCCTAAATAACTTTATTTGTATATTAGATTTTTCTTAATAAGTTTGATTCTAGCATTTTTTCCTGAGGAGTAACGATGTTTTAATTTTTCTGGAACTAGAAACGATTATTTTAGATTTCTCGCTAAATATCACGATAAAATTAAATTGTAAGAATATCCCTGAGTAACTTTATTTGTATATTAGATTTTTCTTAATAAGTTTGATTCTAGCATTTTTTCCTGAGGAGTAACGATGTTTTAATTATTCTGGAGCTAGAAACGATTATTTTAGATTTCTCGCTTTAATATCTCGATAAAATTAAATTGTAAGAATTTCCCTGAGTAGCTTTATTTGTATATTAGATTTTTCGTAATATGTTTGATTCTAGCATTTTTTCCTGAGGAGTAACGATGTTTTAATTATTCTGGAGCTATAAACGATTATTTTAGATTTCTCGCTTTAATATCTCGATAAAATTAAATTGTAAGAATTTCCCTGTGTAACTTTATTTTTATATTAGATTTTTCTTAATAAGTTTGATTCTAGCATTTTGTCCTGAGGAGTAACGATGTTTTAATTTTTCTGGAACTAGAAACGAATATTTTATTTTTCTCGCATAAATATCACGATAAAATTAAATTGTAAGAATATCCCTGAGTAACTTTATTTGTATATTAGATTTTTCTTAATAAGTTTGATTCTAGCATTTTTTTCCTGAGGAGTAACGATGTTTTAATTATTCTGGAGCTAGAAACGAATATTTTAGATTTCTCGCTTTAATATCTCGATAAAATTAAATTGTAAGAATTTCCCTGAGTAACTTTATTTGTATATTAAATTTTTCCTAATAAGTTTGATTCTAGCATTTTTTCCTGAGGAGTAACGATGTTTTAATTATTCTGGAGCTAGAAACGATTATTTTAGATTTCTCGCTTTAATATCTCGATAAAATTAAATTGTAAGAATTTCCCTGAGTAACTTTATTTGTATATTAGATTTTTCTTAATAAGTTTGTTTTTAGCATTTTTTCCTGAGGAGTAACGATGTTCTATTTTTCAAGAGCTAGAAACGATTATTTTAGATTTCTCGCTAAATATCACGATAAAATTAAATTGTAAGAATATCCCTGAGTAACTTTATTTGTATATTAGATTTTTATAAATAAGTTTGATTCTAGCATTTTGTCCTGAGGAGTAACGATGTTTTAATTATTCTGGAACTAGAAACGATTATTTTAGATTTCTCGCATAAATATCACGATAAAATTAAATTTTAAGAATATCCCTGAGTAACTTTATTTGTTTATTAGATTTCTCTTAATAAGTTTGATTCTAGCATTTTGTCCTGAAGAGTAACGATGTTTTAATTTTTCTGTAGTTAGAAACGAATATTTTAGATTTCTCGCTTAAATATCTCGATAAAATTAAATTGTAAGAATATCCCTAAATAACTTCATTTGTATATTAGATTTTTCTTAATAAGTTTGATTCTAGCATTTTGTCCTGAGGAGTAACGATGTTTTATTTTTCTGGAACTAGAAACGAATATTTTATTTTTCTCGCATAAATATTACGATAAAATTAAATTGTAAGAATATCCCTGAGTAACTTTATTTGTATATTAGATTTTTCTTAATAAGTTTGATTCTAGCATTTTGTCCTGAGGAGTAACGATGTTTTAATTTTTCTGGAGTTAGAAACAAATATTTTAGATTTCTCGCTTAAATATCTCGATAAAATTAAATTGTAAGAATATCCCTGAGTAACTTTATTTGTATATTAGATTTTTCTTAATAAGTTTGATTCTAGCATTTTTTCCTGAGGAGTAACGATGTTTTAATTATTCTGGAGCTAGAAACGATTATTTTAGATTTCTCGCTTTAATATCTCGATAAAATTAAATTGTAAGAATTTCCCTGAGTAACTTTATTTGTATATTAGATTTTTCTTAATAAGTTTGATTTTAGCATTTTTTCCTGAGGAGTAACGATGTTTTATTTTTCAAGAGCTAGAAACGATTATTTTAGATTTCTCGCTAAATATCACGATAAAATTAAATTGTAAGAATATCCCTGAGTAACTTTATTTGTATATTAGATTTTTATAAATAAGTTTGATTCTAGCATTTTGTCCTGATGAGTAACGATGTTTTAATTATTCTGGAACTAGAAACGATTATTTTAGATATCTCGCATAAATATAACGATAAAATTAAATTTTAAGAATATCCCTGAGTAACTTTATTTGTATATTAGATTTTTCTTAATAAGTTTGATTCTAGCATTTTTTCCTGAGGAGTAACGATGTTTTAATTTTTCTGGAGCTAGAAACGAATATTTTAGATTTCTCGCTTAAATATCTCGATAAAATTAAATTGTAAGAACATCCCTGAGTAACTTTATTTGTTTATTAGATTTTTCTTAATATGATTGATTCTAGCATTTTTTCCTGAGGAGTAACGATGTTTTAATTATTCTGGAGCTAGAAACGATTATTTTAGATTTCTCGCTTTAATATCTCGATAAAATTAAATTGTAAGAAATTCCCTGTGTAACTTTATTTGTATATTAGATTTTTCTTAATAAGTTTGATTCTAGCATTTTGTCCTGAGGAGTAACGATGTTTTAATTTTTCTGTAGTTAGAAACAAATATTTTAGATTTCTCGCTTAAATATCTCGATAAAATTAAATTGTAAGAATATCCCTAAATAACTTTATTTGTATATTAGATTTTTCTTAATAAGTTTGATTCTAGCATTTTTTCCTGAGGAGTAACGATGTTTTAATTTTTCTGGAACTAGAAACGATTATTTTAGATTTCTCGCTAAATATCACGATAAAATTAAATTGTAAGAATATCCCTGAGTAACTTTATTTGTATATTAGATTTTTCTTAATAAGTTTGATTCTAGCATTTTTTCCTGAGGAGTAACGATGTTTTAATTATTCTGGAGCTAGAAACGATTATTTTAGATTTCTCGCTTTAATATCTCGATAAAATTAAATTGTAAGAATTTCGCTGAGTAACTTTATTTGTATATTAGATTTTTCTTAATAAGTTTGATTCTAGCATTTTTTCCTGAGGAGTAACGATGTTTTAATTATTTTGGAGCTAGAAACGATTATTTTAGATTTCTCGCTTTAATATCTCGATAAAATTAAATTGTAAGAATTTCCCTGAGTAACTTTATTTGTATATTAGATTTTTCCTAATAAGTTTGATTCTAGCATTTTTTCCTGAGGAGTAACGATGTTTTAATTTTTCTGGAACTAGAAACGAATATTTTATTTTTCTCGCATAAATATTACGATAAAATTAAATTGTAAGAATATCCCTTAGTAACTTTATTTGTATATTAGATTTTTTTTAATAAGTTTGATTCTAGCATTTTGTCCTGAGGAGGAACGATGTTTTAATTTTTCTGGAGTTAGAAACAAATATTTTAGATTTCTCGCTTAAATATCTCGATAAAATTAAATTGTAAGAATATCCCTGAGTAACTTTATTTGTATATTAGATTTTTCTTAATAAGTTTGATTCTAGCATTTTTTCCTGAGGAGTAACGATGTTTTAATTATTCTGGAGCTAGAAACGATTATTTTAGATTTCTCGCTTTAATATCACGATAAAATTAAATTGTAAGAATAGCCCTGAGTAACTTTAATTGTATATTAGATTTTTCTTAATAAGTTTGATTCTAGCATTTTTTCCTGAGGAGTAACGATGTTTAATTTTTCAAGAGCTAGAAACGATTATTTTAGATTTCTCGCTAAATATCACGATAAAATTAAATTGTAAGAATATCCCTGAGTAACTTTATTTGTATATTAGATTTTTATAAATAAGTTTGATTCTAGCATTTTGTCCTGAGGAGTAACGATGTTTTAATTATTCTGGAACTAGAAAGGATTATTTTAGATTTCTCGCATAAATATCACGATAAAATTAAATTTTAAGAATATCCCTGAGTAACTTTATTTGTATATTAGATTTTTCTTAATAAGTTTGATTCTAGCATTTTTTCCTGAGGAGTAACGATGTTTTAATTTTTCTGGAGCTAGAAACGATTATTTTAGATTTCTCGCTAAATATCACGATAAAATTAAATTGTAAGAATATCCCTGAGTAACTTTATTTGTATATTAGATTTTTCTTAATAAGTTTGATTCTAGCATTTTTTTCCTGAGGAGTAACGATGTTTTAATTATTCTGGAGCTAGAAACGAATATTTTAGATTTCTCGCTTTAATATCTCGATAAAATTAAATTGTAAGAATTTCCCTGAGTAACTTTATTTGTATATTAAATTTTTCCTAATAAGTTTGATTCTAGCATTTTTTCCTGAGGAGTAACGATGTTTTAATTATTCTGGAGCTAGAAACGATTATTTTAGATTTCTCGCTTTAATATCTCGATAAAATTAAATTGTAAGAATTTCCCTGAGTAACTTTATTTGTATATTAGATTTTTCTTAATAAGTTTGATTTTAGCATTTTTTCCTGAGGAGTAACGATGTTCTATTTTTCAAGAGCTAGAAACGATTATTTTAGATTTCTCGCTAAATATCACGATAAAATTAAATTGTAAGAATATCCCTGAGTAACTTTATTTGTATATTAGATTTTTATAAATAAGTTTGATTCTAGCATTTTGTCCTGAGGAGTAACGATGTTTTAATTATTCTGGAACTAGAAACGATTATTTTAGATTTCTCGCATAAATATCACGATAAAATTAAATTTTAAGAATATCCCTGAGTAACTTTATTTGTTTATTAGATTTCTCTTAATAAGTTTGATTCTAGCATTTTGTCCTGAAGAGTAACGATGTTTTAATTTTTCTGTAGTTAGAAACGAATATTTTAGATTTCTCGCCTAAATATCTCGATAAAATTAAATTGTAAGAATATCCCTAAATAACTTCATTTGTATATTAGATTTTTCTTAATAAGTTTGATTCTAGCATTTTGTCCTGAGGAGTAACGATGTTTTATTTTTCTGGAACTAGAAACGAATATTTTATTTTTCTCGCATAAATATTACGATAAAATTAAATTGTAAGAATATCCCTGAGTAACTTTATTTGTATATTAGATTTTTCTTAATAAGTTTGATTCTAGCATTTTGTCCTGAGGAGTAACGATGTTTTAATTTTTCTGGAGTTAGAAACAAATATTTTAGATTTCTCGCTTAAATATCTCGATAAAATTAAATTGTAAGAATATCCCTGAGTAACTTTATTTGTATATTAGATTTTTCTTAATAAGTTTGATTCTAGCATTTTTTCCTGAGGAGTAACGATGTTTTAATTATTCTGGAGCTAGAAACGATTATTTTAGATTTCTCGCTTTAATATCTCGATAAAATTAAATTGTAAGAATTTCCCTGAGTAACTTTACTTGTATATTAGATTTTTCTTAATAAGTTTGATTTTAGCATTTTTTCCTGAGGAGTAACGATGTTTTATTTTTCAAGAGCTAGAAACGATTATTTTAGATTTCTCGCTAAATATCACGATAAAATTAAATTGTAAGAATATCCCTGAGTAACTTTATTTGTATATTAGATTTTTATAAATAAGTTTGATTCTAGCATTTTGTCCTGATGAGTAACGATGTTTTAATTATTCTGGAACTAGAAACGATTATTTTAGATATCTCGCATAAATATAACGATAAAATTAAATTTTAAGAATATCCCTGAGTAACTTTATTTGTATATTAGATTTTTCTTAATAAGTTTGATTCTAGCATTTTTTCCTGAGGAGTAACGATGTTTTAATTTTTCTGGAGCTAGAAACGAATATTTTAGATTTCTCGCTTAAATATCTCGATAAAATTAAATTGTAAGAACATCCCTGAGTAACTATATTTGTTTATTAGATTTTTCTTAATATGTTTGATTCTAGCATTTTTTCCTGAGGAGTAACGATGTTTTAATTATTCTGGAGCTAGAAACGATTATTTTAGATTTGTCGCTTTAATATCTCGATAAAATTAAATTGTAAGAATTTCCCTGTGTAACTTTATTTGTATATTAGATTTTTCTTAATAAGTTTGATTCTAGCATTTTGTCCTGAGGAGTAACGATGTTTTAATTTTTCTGTAGTTAGAAACAAATATTTTAGATTTCTCGCTTAAATATCTCGATAAAATTAAATTGTAAGAATATCCCTAAATAACTTTATTTGTATATTAGATTTTTCTTAATAAGTTTGATTCTAGCATTTTTTCCTGAGGAGTAACGATGTTTTAATTTTTCTGGAACTAGAAACGATTATTTTAGATTTCTCGCTAAATATCACGATAAAATTAAATTGTAAGAATATCCCTGAGTAACTTTATTTGTATATTAGATTTTTCTTAATAAGTTTGATTCTAGCATATTTTCCTGAGGAGTAACGATGTTTTAATTATTCTGGAGCTAGAGACGATTATTTTAGATTTCTCGCTTTAATATCTCGATAAAATTAAATTGTAAGAATTTCCCTGAGTAACTTTATTTGTATATTAGATTTTTCTTAATAAGTTTGATTCTAGCATTTTTTCCTGAGGAGTAACGATGTTTTAATTATTTTGGAGCTAGAAACGATTATTTTAGATTTCTCGCTTTAATATCTCGATAAAATTAAATTGTAAGAATTTCCCTGAGTAACTTTATTTGTATATTAGATTTTTTCTTAATAAGTTTGATTCTAGCATTTTTTCCTGAGGAGTAACGATGTTTTAATTTTTCTGGAACTAGAAACGAATATTTTATTTTTCTCGCATAAATATTACGATAAAATTAAATTGTAAGAATATCCCTTAGTAACTTTATTTGTATATTAGATTTTTTTTAATAAGTTTGATTCTAGCATTTTGTCCTGAGGAGGAACGATGTTTTAATTTTTCTGGAGTTAGAAACAAATATTTTAGATTTCTCGCTTAAATATCTCGATAAAATTAAATTGTAAGAATATCCCTAAATAACTTTATTTGTATATTAGATTTTTCTTAATAAGTTTGATTCTAGCATTTTTTCCTGAGGAGTAACGATGTTTTAATTATTCTGGAGCTAGAAACGATTATTTTAGATTTCTCGCTTTAATATCACGATAAAATTAAATTGTAAGAATAGCCCTGAGTAACTTTAATTGTATATTAGATTTTTCTTAATAAGTTTGATTCTAGCATTTTTTCCTGAGGAGTAACGATGTTTAATTTTTCAAGAGCTAGAAACGATTATTTTAGATTTCTCGCTAAATATCACGATAAAATTAAATTGTAAGAATATCCCTGAGTAACTTTATTTGTATATTAGATTTTTATAAATAAGTTTGATTCTAGCATTTTGTCCTGAGGGGTAACGATGTTTTAATTATTCTGGAACTAGAAAGGATTATTTTAGATTTCTCGCATAAATATCACGATAAAATTAAATTGTAAGTATATCCCTGAGTAACTTTATTTGTATATTAGATTTTTCTTAATAAGTTTGATTCTAGCATTTTTTCCTGAGGAGTAACGATGTTTTAATTTTTCTGGAGCTAGAAACGAATATTTTAGATTTCTCGCTTAAATATCTCGATAAAATTAAATTGTAAGAATATCCCTGAGTAACTTTATTTGTTTATTAGATTTTTCTTAATATGTTTGATTCTAGCATTTTCTCCTGAGGAGTAACGATGTTTTAATTATTCTGGAGCTAGAAACGATTATTTTAGATTTCTCGCTTTAATATCTCGATAAAATTAAATTGTAAGAATTTCCCTGTGTAACTTTATTTGTATATTAGATTTTTCTTAATAAGTTTGATTCTAGCATTTTGTCCTGAGGAGTAACGATGTTTTAATTTTTCTGTAGTTAGAAACAAATATTTTAGATTTCTCGCTTAAATATCTCGATAAAATTAAATTGTAAGAATATCACTAAACAACTTTATTTGTATATTAGATTTTTCTTAATAAGTTTGATTCTAGCATTTTGTCCTGAAGAGTAACGATGTTTTAATTTTTCTGGAACTAGAAACGATTATTTTAGATTTCTCGCTAAATATCACGATAAAATTAAATTGTAAGAATATCCCTGAGTATCTTTATTTGTATATTAGATTTTTCTTAATAAGTTTGATTCTAGCATTTTTTCCTGAGGAGTAACGATGTTTTAATTATTCTGGAGCTAGAAACGATTATTTTAGATTTCTCGCTTTAATATCTCGATAAAATTAAATTGTACGAATATCACTAAATAACTTTATTTGTATATTAGATTTTTCTTTATAAGTTTGATTCTAGCATTTTTCCTGAGGAGTAACGATGTTTTAATTATTCTGGAGCTAGAAACGAATATTTTAGATTTCTCGCTTTAATATCTCGATAAAATTAAATTGTAAGAATTTCCCTGAGTAACTTTATTTGTATATTAGATTTTTCTTAATAAGTTTGATTCTAGCATTTTGTCCTAAGGAGTAACGATGTTTTAATTTTTCTGGAGTTAGAAACAAATATTTTAGATTTCTCGCTTAAATATCTCGATAAAATTAAATTGTAAGATTATCCCTGAGTAACTTTATTTGTATATTAGATTTTTCTTAATAAGTTTGATTCTAGCATTTTTTCCTGAGGAGTAACGTTGTTTTAATTATTCTGGAGCTAGAAACGATTATTTTAGATTTCTCGCTTTAATATCTCGATAAAATTAAATTGTAAGAATTTCCCTGAGTAACTTTATTTGTATATTAGATTTTTCTTAATAAGTTTGATTCTAGCATTTTTTCCTGAGGAGTAACGATGTTTTATTTTTCAAGAGCTAGAAACGATTATTTTAGATTTCTCGCTAAATATCACGATAAAATTAAATTGTAAGAATATCCCTGAGTAACTTTATTTGTATATTAGATTTTTATAAATAAGTTTGATTCTAGCATTTTGTCCTGATGAGTAACGATGTTTTAATTATTCTGGAACTAGAAACGATTATTTTAGATATCTCGCATAAATATCACGATAAAATTAAATTTTAAGAATATCCCTGAGTAACTTTATTTGTATATTAGATTTTTCTTAATAAGTTTGATTCTAGCATTTTTTCCTGAGGAGTAACGATGTTTTAATTTTTCTGGAGCTAGAAACGAATATTTTAGATTTCTCGCTTAAATATCTCGATAAAATTAAATTGTAAGAACATCCCTGAGTAACTTTATTTGTTTATAAGATTTTTCTTAATATGTTTGATTCTAGCATTTTTTCCTGAGGAGTAACGATGTTTTAATTATTCTGGAACTAGAAACGATTATTTTAGATATCTCGCATAAATATCACGATAAAATTAAATTTTAAGAATATCCCTGAGTAACTTTATTTGTATATTAGATTTTTCTTAATAAGTTTGATTCTAGCATTTTTTCCTGAGGAGTAACGATGTTTTAATTTTTCTGGAGCTAGAAACGAATATTTTAGATTTCTCGCTTAAATATCTCGATAAAATTAAATTGTAAGAACATCCCTGAGTAACTTTATTTGTTTATTAGATTTTTCTTAATATGTTTGATTCTAGCATTTTTTCCTGAGGAGTAACGATGTTTTAATTATTCTGGAGCTAGAAACGATTATTTTAGATTTCTCGCTTTAATATCTCGATAAAATTAAATTGTAAGAATTTCCCTGTGTAACTTTATTTGTATATTAGATTTTTCTTAATAAGTTTGATTCTAGGATTTTGTCCTGAGGAGTAACGATGTTTTAATTTTTCTGTAGTTAGAAACAAATATTTTAGATTTCTCGCTTAAATATCTCGATAAAATTAAATTGTAAGAATATCCCTAAATAACTTTATTTGTATATTAGATTTTTCTTAATAAGTTTGATTCTAGCATTTTGTCCTGAGGAGTAACGATGTTTTATTTTTCTGGAACTAGAAACGAATATTTTATTTTTCTCGCATAAATATTACGATAAAATTAAATTGTAAGAATATCCCTGAGTAACTTTATTTGTATATTAGATTTTTCTTAATAAGTTTGATTCTAGCATTTCTTCCTGAGGAGTAACGATGTTTTAATTTGTCTGGAGCTAGAAACGAATATTTTAGATTTCTCGCTTAAATATCTCGATAAAATTAAATTGTAAGAATATCCCTGAGTAACTTTATTTGTGTATTAGATTTTTCTTAATAAGTTTGATTCTAGCATTTTTTCCTGAGGAGTAATGATGTTTTAATTTTTCTGGAGCTAGAAAGGAATATTTTATTTTTCTCGCATAAATATCACGACAAAATTAAATTATAAGAATATCCCTGAGTAACTTTATTTGTATATTAGATTTTTCTTAATAAGTTTGATTCTAGCATTTTATCCTGAGGAGTAACGATGTTTTAATTTTTCTGGAGCTAGAAACGAATATTTTAGATTTCTCGCTTTAATATCTCGATAAAATTAAATTGTAAGAATTTCCCTGAGTAACTTTATCTGTATATTAGATTTTTCTTAATAAGTTTCATTCTAGCTTTTTTCCTGAGGAGTAACGATGTTTTATTTCTCTGGAACTAGAAACGAATATTTTATTTTTCTCGCATAAATATTACGATAAAATTAAATTGTAAGAATATCCCTGAGTAACTTTATATGTATATTAGATTTTTCTGAATTAGTTTGATTCTAGCATTTTTTCCTGAGGAGTAACGATGTTTAATTTTTCAAGAACAAGAAACGATTATTTTAGATTTCTCGCTAAATATCACGATAAAATTAAATTGTAAGAATATCCCTGAGTAACTTTATTTGTATATTAGATTTTTCTTATTAAGTTTGATTCTAGCATTTTTACCTGAGGAGTAACGATGTTTAATTTTTCAAGAGCTAGAGACGATTATTTTAGATTTCTCGCTAAATATCACGATAAAATTGAATTGTAAGAATATAACTGAGTAACTTTATTTGTATATTAGATTTTTCTTAATAAGTTTGATTCTAGTATTTTTTCCTGAGGAGTAACGATGTTTTATTTTTCTGGAACTAGAAACGAATATGTTATTTTTCTCGCATAACTATCACGATAAAATTAAATTGTTAGAATATCCCTGAGTAACTTTATTTGTATATTAGATTTTTCTTAATAAGTTTGATTCTTGCATTTTTTCCTGAGGAGTAACGATGTTTAATTTTTCAAGAGCTAGAAACGATTATTTTAGATTTCTCGCTAAATATCACGATAAAATTAAATTGTAATAATATCCCTGAGTAACTTTATTTTGTATGTTAGATTTTTCTAAATAAGTCTGATTCTAGCATTTTTTCCTGAGGAGTAACGATGTTTTAATTTTTCTGGAACCAGAAACGATTATTTTAGATTTCTCGCTTTAATATCTCGATAAAATTATATTGTAAGAATATCCCTGAGTAACTTTATTTGTATATAATATTTTTCTTAATAAGTTTGATTTTAGCATTTTTTCCTGAGGAGTAACGATGTTTTAATTTTTCTGGAACTAGAGACGAATATTTTATTTTTCTCGCATAAATATTACGATAAAATTAAATTGTAAGAATATACCTGAGTAACTTTATTTGTGTATTAGATTTTTCTTAATAAGTTTGATTCTAGCATTTCTTCCTGAGGAGTAACGATGTTTTAATTTGTCTGGAGCTAGAAACGAATATTTTAGATTTCTCGCTTAAATATCTCGATAAAATTAAATTGTAAGAATATCCCTGAGTAACTTTATTTGTGTATTAGATTTTTCTTAATAAGTTTGATTCTAGCATTTTTTCCTGAGGAGTAATGATGTTTTAATTTTTCTGGAGCTAGAAAGGAATATTTTATTTTTCTCGCATAAATATCACGACAAAATTAAATTATAAGAATATCCCTGAGTAACTTTATTTGTATATTAGATTTTTCTTAATAAGTTTGATTCTAGCATTTTATCCTGAGGAGTAACGATGTTTTAATTTTTCTGGAGCTAGAAACGAATATTTTAGATTTCTCGCTTTAATATCTCGATAAAATTAAATTGTAAGAATTTCCCTGAGTAACTTTATCTGTATATTAGATTTTTCTTAATAAGTTTCATTCTAGCATTTTTTCCTGAGGAGTAACGATGTTTTATTTCTCTGGAACTAGAAACGAATATTTTATTTTTCTCGCATAAATATTACGATAAAATTAAATTGTAAGAATATCCCTGAGTAACTTTATTTGTATATTAGATTTTTCTTAATAAGTTTCATTCTAGCATTTTTACCAGAAGAGTAACGATGTTTTATTTTTCTGGAACTAGAAACGAATATTTTATTTTTCTCGCATAAATATCACGATAAAATTAAATTTTAAGAATATCCCTGAGTAACTTTATATGTATATTAGATTTTTCTGAATTAGTTTGATTCTAGCATTTTTTCCTGAGGAGTAACGATGTTTAATTTTTCAAGAACAAGAAACGATTATTTTAGATTTCTCGCTAAATATCACGATAAAATTAAATTGTAAGAATATCCCTGAGTAACTTTATTTGTATATTAGATTTTTCTTATTAAGTTTGATTCTAGCATTTTTACCTGAGGAGTAACGATGTTTAATTTTTCAAGAGCTAGAGACGATTATTTTAGATTTCTCGCTAAATATCACGATAAAATTTAATTGTAAGAATATAACTGAGTAACTTTATTTGTATATTAGATTTTTCTTAATAAGTTTGATTCTAGCATTTTTTCCTGAGGAGTAACGATGTTTTAATTTTTCTGGAGCTAGAAACGAGTATTTTAGATTTCTCGCTTTAATATCACGATAAAATTAAATTGTAAGAATATCCCTGAGTAACTTTATTTGTATATCAGATTTTTCTTAATAAATTTGATTCTAGCATTTTTTCCTGAGGAGTAACGATGTTTTATTTTTCAAGAGCTAGAAACGATTATTTTAGATTTCTCGCTAAATATCACGATAAAATTAAATTGTAAGAATATCCCTGAGTAACTTTATTTGTATACTAGATTTTTCTTAATAAGTTGGATTCTAGCATTTTTTCCTGAGGTGTAACGATGTTTTATTTTTCTGGAACTAGAAATGAATATTTTATTTTTCTCGCATAAATATTACGATAAAATTAAATTGTAAGAATATCCCTGAGTAACTTTATTTGTATATTAGATTTTTCTTAATAAGTTTGATTCTAGCATTTTTTCCTGAGGAGTAACGATGTTTTAATTTTTCTGGAGCTAGAAAGGAATATTTTATTTTTCTCGCATAAATATTACGATAAAATTAAATTGTAAGAATATCCCTGAGTAACTTTATTTGTATATTAGATTTTTCTTAATAAGTTTGATTCTAGCATTTCTTCCTGAGGAGTAACGATGTTTTAATTTGTCTGGAGCTAGAAACGAATATTTTAGATTTCTCGCTTAAATATCTCGATAAAATTAAATTGTAAGAATATCCCTGAGTAACTTTATTTGTGTATTAGATTTTTCTTAATAAGTTTGATTCTAGCATTTTTTCCTGAGGAGTAATGATGTTTTAATTTTTCTGGAGCTAGAAAGGAATATTTTATTTTTCTCGCATAAATATCACGACAAAATTAAATTATAAGAATATCCCTGAGTAACTTTATTTGTATATTAGATTTTTCTTAATAAGTTTGATTCTAGCATTTTATCCTGAGGAGTAACGATGTTTTAATTTTTCTGGAGCTAGAAACGAATATTTTAGATTTCTCGCTTTAATATCTCGATAAAATTAAATTGTAAGAATTTCCCTGAGTAACTTTATCTGTATATTAGATTTTTCTTAATAAGTTTCATTCTAGCTTTTTTCCTGAGGAGTAACGATGTTTTATTTCTCTGGAACTAGAAACGAATATTTTATTTTTCTCGCATAAATATTACGATAAAATTAAATTGTAAGAATATCCCTGAGTAACTTTATATGTATATTAGATTTTTCTGAATTAGTTTGATTCTAGCATTTTTTCCTGAGGAGTAACGATGTTTAATTTTTCAAGAACAAGAAACGATTATTTTAGATTTCTCGCTAAATATCACGATAAAATTAAATTGTAAGAATATCCCTGAGTAACTTTATTTGTATATTAGATTTTTCTTATTAAGTTTGATTCTAGCATTTTTACCTGAGGAGTAACGATGTTTAATTTTTCAAGAGCTAGAGACGATTATTTTAGATTTCTCGCTAAATATCACGATAAAATTGAATTGTAAGAATATAACTGAGTAACTTTATTTGTATATTAGATTTTTCTTAATAAGTTTGATTCTAGTATTTTTTCCTGAGGAGTAACGATGTTTTATTTTTCTGGAACTAGAAACGAATATGTTATTTTTCTCGCATAACTATCACGATAAAATTAAATTGTTAGAATATCCCTGAGTAACTTTATTTGTATATTAGATTTTTCTTAATAAGTTTGATTCTTGCATTTTTTCCTGAGGAGTAACGATGTTTAATTTTTCAAGAGCTAGAAACGATTATTTTAGATTTCTCGCTAAATATCACGATAAAATTAAATTGTAATAATATCCCTGAGTAACTTTATTTTGTATGTTAGATTTTTCTAAATAAGTCTGATTCTAGCATTTTTTCCTGAGGAGTAACGATGTTTTAATTTTTCTGGAACCAGAAACGATTATTTTAGATTTCTCGCTTTAATATCTCGATAAAATTATATTGTAAGAATATCCCTGAGTAACTTTATTTGTATATAATATTTTTCTTAATAAGTTTGATTTTAGCATTTTTTCCTGAGGAGTAACGATGTTTTAATTTTTCTGGAACTAGAGACGAATATTTTATTTTTCTCGCATAAATATTACGATAAAATTAAATTGTAAGAATATACCTGAGTAACTTTATTTGTGTATTAGATTTTTCTTAATAAGTTTGATTCTAGCATTTCTTCCTGAGGAGTAACGATGTTTTAATTTGTCTGGAGCTAGAAACGAATATTTTAGATTTCTCGCTTAAATATCTCGATAAAATTAAATTGTAAGAATATCCCTGAGTAACTTTATTTGTGTATTAGATTTTTCTTAATAAGTTTGATTCTAGCATTTTTTCCTGAGGAGTAATGATGTTTTAATTTTTCTGGAGCTAGAAAGGAATATTTTATTTTTCTCGCATAAATATCACGACAAAATTAAATTATAAGAATATCCCTGAGTAACTTTATTTGTATATTAGATTTTTCTTAATAAGTTTGATTCTAGCATTTTATCCTGAGGAGTAACGATGTTTTAATTTTTCTGGAGCTAGAAACGAATATTTTAGATTTCTCGCTTTAATATCTCGATAAAATTAAATTGTAAGAATTTCCCTGAGTAACTTTATCTGTATATTAGATTTTTCTTAATAAGTTTCATTCTAGCATTTTTTCCTGAGGAGTAACGATGTTTTATTTCTCTGGAACTAGAAACGAATATTTTATTTTTCTCGCATAAATATTACGATAAAATTAAATTGTAAGAATATCCCTGAGTAACTTTATTTGTATATTAGATTTTTCTTAATAAGTTTCATTCTAGCATTTTTACCAGAAGAGTAACGATGTTTTATTTTTCTGGAACTAGAAACGAATATTTTATTTTTCTCGCATAAATATCACGATAAAATTAAATTTTAAGAATATCCCTGAGTAACTTTATATGTATATTAGATTTTTCTGAATTAGTTTGATTCTAGCATTTTTTCCTGAGGAGTAACGATGTTTAATTTTTCAAGAACAAGAAACGATTATTTTAGATTTCTCGCTAAATATCACGATAAAATTAAATTGTAAGAATATCCCTGAGTAACTTTATTTGTATATTAGATTTTTCTTATTAAGTTTGATTCTAGCATTTTTACCTGAGGAGTAACGATGTTTAATTTTTCAAGAGCTAGAGACGATTATTTTAGATTTCTCGCTAAATATCACGATAAAATTTAATTGTAAGAATATAACTGAGTAACTTTATTTGTATATTAGATTTTTCTTAATAAGTTTGATTCTAGCATTTTTTCCTGAGGAGTAACGATGTTTTAATTTTTCTGGAGCTAGAAACGAGTATTTTAGATTTCTCGCTTTAATATCACGATAAAATTAAATTGTAAGAATATCCCTGAGTAACTTTATTTGTATATCAGATTTTTCTTAATAAATTTGATTCTAGCATTTTTTCCTGAGGAGTAACGATGTTTTATTTTTCAAGAGCTAGAAACGATTATTTTAGATTTCTCGCTAAATATCACGATAAAATTAAATTGTAAGAATATCCCTGAGTAACTTTATTTGTATACTAGATTTTTCTTAATAAGTTGGATTCTAGCATTTTTTCCTGAGGTGTAACGATGTTTTATTTTTCTGGAACTAGAAATGAATATTTTATTTTTCTCGCATAAATATTACGATAAAATTAAATTGTAAGAATATCCCTGACTAACTTTATTTGTATATTAGATTTTTCTTAATAAGTTTGATTCTAGCATTTTTCCTGAGGAGTAACGATGTTTTAATTTGTCTGGAGCTAGAAACGAATATTTTAGATTTCTCGCTTAAATATCTCGATAAAATTAAATTGTAAGAATATAAATGAGTAACTTTATTTGTGTATTAGATTTTTCTTAATAAGTTTGATTCTAGCATTTTTTCCTGAGGAGTAACGATGTTTTAATTTTTCTGGAACTAGAAACGAATATTTTAGATTTCTCGCTTAAATATCTCGATAAAATTAAATTGTAAGAATATCCCTGAGTAACTTTATTTGTATATTAGATTTTTCTTAATAAGTTTGATTCTAGCATTTTATCCTGAGGAGTAACGATGTTTAATTTTTCAAGAGCTAGAAACGATTATTTTAGATTTCTCGCTTAATATCACGATAAAATTAAATTGTAAGAATATCCCTGAGTAACTTTATTTGTATATTAGATTTTTCTTAATAAGTTTGATTCTAGCATTTTTTCCTGAGGAGTAACGATGTTTTAATTTTTCTGGAGCTAGAAAGGAATATTTTATTTTTCTCGCATAAATATTACGATAAAATTAAATTGTAAGAATATCCCTGAGTAACTTTATTTGTATATTAGATTTTTCTTAATAAGTTTCATTCTAGCATTTTTACCAGAAGAGTAACGATGTTTTATTTTTCTGGAACTAGAAACGAATATTTTATTTTTCTCGCATAAATATCACGATAAAATTAAATTTTAAGAATATCCCTGAGTAACTTTATATGTATATTAGATTTTTCTGAATTAGTTTGATTCTAGCATTTTTTCCTGAGGAGTAACGATGTTTAATTTTTCAAGAACAAGAAACGATTATTTTAGATTTCTCGCTAAATATCACGATAAAATTAAATTGTAAGAATATCACTGAGTAACTTTATTTGTATATTAGATTTTTCTTATTAAGTTTGATTCTAGCATTTTTACCTGAGGAGTAACGATGTTTAATTTTTCAAGAGCTAGAGACGATTATTTTAGATTTCTCGCTAAATATCACGATAAAATTGAATTGTAAGAATATCCCTGAGTAACTTTATTTGTATATTAGATTTTTCTTAATAAATTTGATTCTAGCATTTTTTCCTGAGGAGTAACGATGTTTTATTTTTCAAGAGCTAGAAACGATTATTTTAGATTTCTCGCTAAATATCACGATAAAATTAAATTGTAAGAATATCCCTGAGTAACTTTATTTGTATACTAGATTTTTCTTAATAAGTTGGATTCTAGCATTTTTTCCTGAGGTGTAACGATGTTTTATTTTTCTGGAACTAGAAATGAATATTTTATTTTTCTCGCATAAATATTACGATAAAATTAAATTGTAAGAATATCCCTGACTAACTTTATTTGTATATTAGATTTTTCTTAATAAGTTTGATTCTAGCATTTTTCCTGAGGAGTAACGATGTTTTAATTTGTCTGGAGCTAGAAACGAATATTTTAGATTTCTCGCTTAAATATCTCGATAAAATTAAATTGTAAGAATATAAATGAGTAACTTTATTTGTGTATTAGATTTTTCTTAATAAGTTTGATTCTAGCATTTTTTCCTGAGGAGTAACGATGTTTTAATTTTTCTGGAACTAGAAACGAATATTTTAGATTTCTCGCTTAAATATCTCGATAAAATTAAATTGTAAGAATATCCCTGAGTAACTTTATTTGTATATTAGATTTTTCTTAATAAGTTTGATTCTAGCATTTTATCCTGAGGAGTAACGATGTTTAATTTTTCAAGAGCTAGAAACGATTATTTTAGATTTCTCGCTAAATATCACGATAAAATTAAATTGTAAGAATATCCCTGAGTAACTTTATTTGTATATTAGATTTTTCTTAATAAGTTTGATTCTAGCATTTTTTCCTGAGGAGTAACGATGTTTTAATTTTTCTGGAGCTAGAAAGGAATATTTTATTTTTCTCGCATAAATATTACGATAAAATTAAATTGTAAGAATATCCCTGAGTAACTTTATTTGTATATTAGATTTTTCTTAATAAGTTTCATTCTAGCATTTTTACCAGAAGAGTAACGATGTTTTATTTTTCTGGAACTAGAAACGAATATTTTATTTTTCTCGCATAAATATCACGATAAAATTAAATTTTAAGAATATCCCTGAGTAACTTTATATGTATATTAGATTTTTCTGAATTAGTTTGATTCTAGCATTTTTTCCTGAGGAGTAACGATGTTTAATTTTTCAAGAACAAGAAACGATTATTTTAGATTTCTCGCTAAATATCACGATAAAATTAAATTGTAAGAATATCACTGAGTAACTTTATTTGTATATTAGATTTTTCTTATTAAGTTTGATTCTAGCATTTTTACCTGAGGAGTAACGATGTTTAATTTTTCAAGAGCTAGAGACGATTATTTTAGATTTCTCGCTAAATATCACGATAAAATTGAATTGTAAGAATATAACTGAGTAACTTTATTTGTATATTAGATTTTTCTTAATAAGTTTTATTCTAGCATTTTTTCCTGAGGAGTAACGATGTTTTAATTTTTCTGGAGCTAGAAACGAGTATTTTAGATTTCTCGCTTTAATATCACGATAAAATTAAATTGTAAGAATATCCCTGAGTAACTTTATTTGTATATTAGATTTTTCTTAATAAATTTGATTCTAGCATTTTTTCCTGAGGAGTAACGATGTTTTATTTTTCAAGAGCTAGAAACGATTATTTTAGATTTCTCGCTAAATATCACGATAAAATTAAATTGTAAGAATATCCCTGAGTAACTTTATTTGTATACTAGATTTTTCTTAATAAGTTGGATTCTAGCATTTTTTCCTGAGGTGTAACGATGTTTTATTTTTCTGGAACTAGAAATGAATATTTTATTTTTCTCGCATAAATATTACGATAAAATTAAATTGTAAGAATATCCCTGACTAACTTTATTTGTATATTAGATTTTTCTTAATAAGTTTGATTCTAGCATTTTTCCTGAGGAGTAACGATGTTTTAATTTGTCTGGAGCTAGAAACGAATATTTTAGATTTCTCGCTTAAATATCTCGATAAAATTAAATTGTAAGAATATAAATGAGTAACTTTATTTGTGTATTAGATTTTTCTTAATAAGTTTGATTCTAGCATTTTTTCCTGAGGAGTAACGATGTTTTAATTTTTCTGGAACTAGAAACGAATATTTTAGATTTCTCGCTTAAATATCTCGATAAAATTAAATTGTAAGAATATCCCTGAGTAACTTTATTTGTATATTAGATTTTTCTTAATAAGTTTGATTCTAGCATTTTATCCTGAGGAGTAACGATGTTTAATTTTTCAAGAGCTAGAAACGATTATTTTAGATTTCTCGCTTAATATCACGATAAAATTAAATTGTAAGAATATCCCTGAGTAACTTTATTTGTATATTAGATTTTTCTTAATAAGTTTGATTCTAGCATTTTTTCCTGAGGAGTAACGATGTTTTAATTTTTCTGGAGCTAGAAAGGAATATTTTATTTTTCTCGCATAAATATTACGATAAAATTAAATTGTAAGAATATCCCTGAGTAACTTTATTTGTATATTAGATTTTTCTTAATAAGTTTCATTCTAGCATTTTTACCAGAAGAGTAACGATGTTTTATTTTTCTGGAACTAGAAACGAATATTTTATTTTTCTCGCATAAATATCACGATAAAATTAAATTTTAAGAATATCCCTGAGTAACTTTATATGTATATTAGATTTTTCTGAATTAGTTTGATTCTAGCATTTTTTCCTGAGGAGTAACGATGTTTAATTTTTCAAGAACAAGAAACGATTATTTTAGATTTCTCGCTAAATATCACGATAAAATTAAATTGTAAGAATATCACTGAGTAACTTTATTTGTATATTAGATTTTTCTTATTAAGTTTGATTCTAGCATTTTTACCTGAGGAGTAACGATGTTTAATTTTTCAAGAGCTAGAGACGATTATTTTAGATTTCTCGCTAAATATCACGATAAAATTGAATTGTAAGAATATAACTGAGTAACTTTATTTGTATATTAGATTTTTCTTAATAAGTTTGATTCTAGCATTTTTTCCTGAGGAGTAACGATGTTTTAATTTTTCTGGAGCTAGAAACGAGTATTTTAGATTTCTCGCTTTAATATCACGATAAAATTAAATTGTAAGAATATCCCTGAGTAACTTTATTTGTATATTAGATTTTTCTTAATAAATTTGATTCTAGCATTTTTTCCTGAGGAGTAACGATGTTTTATTTTTCAAGAGCTAGAAACGATTATTTTAGATTTCTCGCTAAATATCACGATAAAATTAAATTGTAAGAATATCCCTGAGTAACTTTATTTGTATACTAGATTTTTCTTAATAAGTTGGATTCTTGCATTTTTTCCTGAGGTGTAACGATGTTTTATTTTTCTGGAACTAGAAATGAATATTTTATTTTTCTCGCATAAATATTACGATAAAATTAAATTGTAAGAATATCCCTGACTAACTTTATTTGTATATTAGATTTTTCTTAATAAGTTTGATTCTAGCATTTTATCCTGAGGAGTAACGATGTTTAATTTTTCAAGAGCTAGAAACGATTATTTTAGATTTCTCGCTTAAATATCTCGATAAAATTAAATTGTAAGAATATCCCTGAGTAACTTTATTTGTATATTAGGTTTTTCTTAATAAGTTTGATTCTAGCATTTTTTCCTGAGGAGTAACGATGTTTTAATTTTCTGGAACTAGAAACAAATATTTTAGATTTCTCGCTTAAATATCTCGATAAAATTAAATTGTAAGATTATCCCTCAGTAACTTTATTTGTATATTAGATTTTTCTTAATAAGTTTGATTCTAGCATTTTATCCTGAGGAGTAACGATGTTTAATTTTTCAAGAGCTAGAAACGATTATTTTAGATTTCTCGCTAAATATCACGATAAAATTAAATTGTAAGAATATCCCTGAGTAACTTTATTTGTATATTAGATTTTTCTTAATAAGTTTGATTCTAGCATTTTTTCCTGAGGAGTAACGATGTTTTAATTTTTCTGGAGCTAGAAACGAATATTTTAGATTTCTCGCTTTAATATCTCGATAAAATTAAATTGTAAGAATTTCCCTGAGTAACTTTATTTGTATATTAGATTTTTCTTAATAAGTCTCATTCTAGCATTTTTTCTTGAGGAGTAACGATGTTTTATTTCTCTGGAACTAGAAACGAATATTTTATTTTTCTCGCATAAATATTACGATAAAATTAAATTGTAAGAATATCCCTGAGTAACTTTATTTGTATATTAGATTTTTCTTAATAAGTTTCATTCTAGCATTTTTTCCAGAAGAGTAACGATGTTTTATTTTTCTGGAACTAGAAACGAATATTTTATTTTTCTCGCATAAATATCACGATAAAATTAAATTTTAAGAATATCCCTGAGTAACTTTATATGTATATTAGATTTTTCTGAATTAGTTTGATTCTAGCATTTTTTCCTGAGGAGTAACGATGTTTAATTTTTCAAGAACAAGAACGATTATTTTAGATATCTCGCTAAATATCACGATAAAATTAAATTGTAAGAATATCCCTGAGTAACTTTATTTGTATATTAGATTTTTCTTAATAAGTTTGATTCTAGCATTTTTACCTGAGGAGTAACGATGTTTAATTTTTCAAGAGCTAGAGACGATTATTTTAGATTTCTCGCTAAATATAACGATAAAATTGAATTGTAAGAATATAACTGAGTAACTTTATTTGTATATTAGATTTTTCTTAATAAGTTTGATTCTAGCATTTTTTCCTGAGGAGTAACGATGTTTTAATTTTTCTGGAGCTAGAAACGAGTATTTTAGATTTCTCGCTTTAATATCACGATAAAATTAAATTGTACGAATATCCCTGAGTAACTTTATTTGTATATTAGATTTTTCTTAATAAATTTGATTCTACCATTTTTTCCTGAGGAGTAACGATGTTTTATTTTTCAAGAGCTAGAAACGATTATTTTAGATTTCTCGCTAAATATCACGATAAAATTAAATTGTAAGAATATCCCTGAGTAACTTTATTTGTATATTAGATTTTTCTTAATAAGTTTGATTCTAGCATTTTTTCCTGAGGTGTAACGATGTTTTATTTTTCTGGAACTAGAAATGAATATTTTATTTTTCTCGCATAAATATTACGATAAAATTAAATTGTATGAATATCCCTGAGTAACTTTATTTGTATATTAGATTTTTCTTAATAAGTTTGATTCTAGCATTTTTCCTGAGGAGTAACGATGTTTTAATTTGTCTGGAGCTAGAAACGAATATTTTAGATTCCTCGCTTAAATATCTCGATAAAATTAAATTGTAAGAATATCCATGAGTAACTTTATTTGTGTATTAGATTTTTCTTAATAAGTTTGATTCTAGCATTTTTTCCTGAGGAGTAACGATGTTTTAATTTTTCTGGAGCTAGAAACGAATATTTTAGATTTCTCGCTTAAATATCTCGATAAAATTAAATTGTAAGAATATCCCTGAGTAACTTTATTTGTATATTAGATTTTTCTTAATAAGTTTGATTCTAGCATTTTATCCTGAGGAGTAACGATGTTTAATTTTTCAAGAGCTAGAAACGATTATTTTAGATTTCTCGCTAAATATCACGATAAAATTAAATTGTAAGAATATCCCTGAGTAACTTTATTTGTATATTAGATTTTTCTTAATAAGTTTGATTCTAGCATTTTTTCCTGAGGAGTAACGATGTTTTAATTTTTCTGGAGCTAGAAACAAATATTTTAGATTTCTCGCTTAAATATCTCGATAAAATTAAATTGTAAGATTATCCCTCAGTAACTTTATTTGTATATTAGATTTTTCTTAATAAGTTTGATTCTAGCATTTTATCCTGAGGAGTAACGATGTTTAATTTTTCAAGAGCTAGAAACGATTATTTTAGATTTCTCGCTAAATATCACGATAAAATTAAATTGTAAGAATATCCCTGAGTAACTTTATTTGTATATTAGATTTTTCTTAATAAGTTTGATTCTAGCATTTTTTCCTGAGGAGTAACGATGTTTTAATTTTTCTGGAGCTAGAAACAAATATTTTAGATTTCTCGCTTAAATATCTCGATAAAATTAAATTGTAAGATTATCCCTCAGTAACTTTATTTGTATATTAGATTTTTCTTAATAAGTTTGATTCTAGCATTTTTTCCTGAGGAGTAACGATGTTTTAATTTTTCTGGAGCTAGAAACGATTATTTTAGATTTCTCGCATAAAAATTACGATAAAATTAAATTGTTAGAATATCCCTGAGTAACTTTATTTGTATATTAGATTTTTCTTAATAAGTTTGATTCTAGCATTTTTTCCTGAGGAGTAACGATGTTTTAATTTTTCTGGAGCTAAAAACGAATATTTTAGATTTCTCGCTTAAATATCTCGATAAATTAAATTGTAAGAATATCCCTGAGTAACTTTATTTGTATATTACATGTTTCTTAATAAGTTTGATTCTAGCATTTTTTCCTGAGGAGTAACGGTGTTTTAATTTTTCTTGAGCTAGAAACGAATATTTTATTTTTCTCGCATAAATATCACGATATAATTAAATTTTAAGAATATCCCTGAGTAACTTTATTTGTATTTTAGATTTTTCTTAATAAGTTTGATTCTAGCATTTTTTCGTGAGGAGTAACGATGTTTTAATTTTTCTGGAGCTAGAAACGAATATTTTGGATTTCTCGCTTAAATATCTCGATAAAATTAAATTGTAAGAATATCCCTAAGTAACTTTATTTGTATATTAGATTTTTCTTAATAAGTTTGATTCTAGCATTTTTTCTTGAGGAGTAACGATGTTTTAATTTTTCTGGAACTAGAAACGAATATTTTAGTTTTCTCGCATAAATATCACGATAAAATTAAATTGTAATAATATGCCTGAGTAACTTTATTTGTATATTAGAATTTTCTTAATAAGTTTGATTCTAGCATTTTTCCTGAGGAGTAACGATGTTTTAATTTTTCTGGAACTAGAAACGAATATTTTAGTTTTCTCGCTTAAATATCTCGATAAAATTAAATTGTAAGAATATCCCTGAGTAACTTTATTTGTATATTAGATTTTTCTTAATAAGTTTGATTCTAGCATTTTTTCCTGAGGAAAGGATCATATGAAAGGGCATTAAAATTACTTTCGAATGCAATATGAAAAAATTGAAAATTTACGATAGGAAACTGTTTGAAAATTCAACAATTCCGAATCATGTCGTGTTTGGTATCACATGAAAGGTCATTAAAAGACCTTTTAAATGTAATTAGAAAAAAATTGAAAATTTGCGATAGGCAATTGTTTAAAAATTCAACTATTCCGAATCATGTCGTGTTTGGTATCATATGAAAGGGCATTAAAAGACCTTTTAAATGTAATTGCAAAAAACTGAAAATTTGCGAAAAGCAATTGTTTGAAAATTCAACTATTCTGAATCATGCCGTGTTTGGCATCATATGAAAGGGCATTAAAAGTACTTTCAAATGCAATATAAAAAAATTTAAAATTTATGATAGGCAACTGTTTGAAAATTTAACTATTCCGAATCATGTCGTGTTTGGTATCATATGAAAGGGCATTAAAAGAACTTTTAAATGCAGTTGGAAAAAATTTAAAATATACGATGGGCAACTGTTTGAAAATTCAACAATTCAGAATCATGTCTTGTTTGGTATCATATGAAAGGGCATTTAAAGACCTTTCAAATGCAATTGGACAAAATTAAAAATTCACGATAGGCAATTTTATTTAAATTCAACTATCCCAAATCATGTCGTGTTTGTTATCATATGAAAGGCCATTAAAAGACCTTTCAAATGCAATTGGAAAAAATTTAAAATTTACGATAGGCAATTGTTTGAAAATATAACTATTCCGAAACATGTCGTGTTTGGTATCATATAATAGGGCATTAAAAGACGTTTCAAATACAATTAGAAAAAATTTAAAATTTACGATAGGCAGTTGTTTGAAAATTCAACTATTCTGAATCATGTTGTGTTTGGTATCATATGAAAGGGCATTAAAAGACCTTTTAAATGCAATTGGAAAAAATTTAAAAATTACGATAGGCAATTGTTTGAAAATTCAATTATTCCGAATCATGTCGTGTTTGGTATCATATGAAAGGGCATGAAAAGTACTTTCAAAAGCAATAGAAAAAAAACAAGTTTTTAATCCTTAAAAATAATTCACCATAAAAAATTACGCGAGGAGCGAAGCGTCGAGCACCAAACTAAATTAAAGATGTTTTTCTAAGTATTTCAGAAGCAGTTTCACAAGCACCTGCGAAAGTATGTAAATTAAATAGAGCTTTATATGGTTTGAAAAAGTCACCAAAATATTGGAATATAATATTCAATTCGTTTATGAAGAAAGAAGCATTTAACTGTTCAAAATATGTTTATTGTCAATACACAAAATTTTACAAATCTGACAAGTTATTCGTTTTAATTTATGTGGACGATCTGTTGATTTTTGGAACAAATAAACCACAAATTGAAGAACTGAAAAAGAAATTGTTCAAAACATTGAAAATGAAAGATTTGGGAACAGTTTCACATTTCATTGGCATAAATATTAGTCAAGATATGGAAGACGAGGGGTTATAAAAATGAATCAAACAACTTATCTAAAGAATACATAATGAAGAACTCGAAGCTCCGCTTCAGGAAACTAATTGGCTGTTTGATGTATGCAATAGTTGATACAAGACCAGATTTATGTACAGCATTGAGTCGTTACCAAACTCGTGTAAATATCAAATTATGGAAATGTTTAAAACATGTACTAAGATAAGGTACTATTGATTTTAATTTAGTTTATGTCAGAGATGAAAATGCTAAAATACTGACAGGATTTGTTGATGCTGATTGGGCACGCAACTTGAATGACAGAAAATCAACCTCTGGTTTTATATACAAAATTTTTAAATCTTCGGTATTCTGGACTTCACGCAAGCAAAGTACTGTAGCTTTATCGTCCTGCGAAGCACAGTATGTAGCATTGAGCATAGCAGTTAACGAAGCATGTTGATTACATCAAATTTTAATTGAACTTCAATTTTATGAGGAAACCAAGCCTGTCATCATCTTCAAAGACAGTCAGCTATAAAAGTAGTTAGGAACCCAGATAATCACAAAAGACTCAAACACATCGATATGCGTCATCATTTCATCAGAAAAAAAGTGAATGAAGGAATTATCGTAAAATTTCAACTTTTTTTTATTTCATCTGAAAGCTCTTCTAAAGCCCTTTCATATGACATCAAATACGGCATGATTTGGAATACTTCAAGTTCAAAATAATTGACAGTCGTAAAATTTATAATTTATAATTTTTTCCAATTGCATTTGAAAGGTCTTTTAATGCCCTTTCATATGATACCAAACACGACATGATTCGGAATAATTGAATTTCCAAACAGTTGCCTCTCGTAAATTTTAAATTTTTTCCAATTGCATTTAAAATATATTTTAATGCCCTTTCATATGATACCAAACACGACATGATTCGGAATTGTTGAATTTTTAAACAGTTGCCTATCGTAAATTTTTAATTTTTTCCAATTGCATTTAAAAGGTCTTTTAATGCCATTTCATATGATACCAAACACGACATGATTCGGAATATTTGTATTTTCAAACAATTGCCTATCGTAAATTTAATTTTTTTTCCAATTGCATTTGAAAGGTCTTTTAATGCCTTTTCATATGATACCAAACACGACATGATTCTGAATAGTTTAATTTTTAAACAGTTGCCTATCGTAAATTTTTAATTTTTTCCAATTGCATTTAAAAGGTCTTTTAATGCCATTTCATATGATACCAAACACGACATGATTCGGAATAATTGAATTTTCAAACAGTTGCCTATCGTGAATTTTTAATTTTTTCCAATTGCATTTAAAAGGTCTTTTAATGCCCTTTTATATGATACCAAACACGACATGATTCGGAATAGTTGAATTTTCAAACAGTTGCCTATTGTAAATTTTAAATTATTTCATATTGCATTCGAAAGTACTTTTAATGCCCTTTCATATGATACCAAACACGGCATGATCCTGAATAGTTAAATTTTCAAACAATTGCCTATCGCAAATTTGAAATTTTTTCCAATTACATTTAAAAGGTCTTTTAATGCCCTTTCATACAATACCAAACACGACATGATTCGGAATAGTTGAATTTTTAAACAGTTGCCTATCGTAAATTTTAATTTTTTTCATATTGCATTCGAACGTACTTTTAATGCCCTTTAATATGATACCAAACACGGCATGATTCTGAATAGTTGAATTTTCAAACAATTGCCTATCGCAAATTTTAAATTTTTTCCAATTACATTTAAAAGGTCTTTTAATGCCCTTTCATATGATACCAAACACGACATGATTCGGAATTGTTGAATTTTTAAACAGTTGCCTATCGTAACTTTTCAATTATTTCCAATTGCATTTAAAAGGTCTTTTAATGCCCTTTCATATGATACCAAACATGACGTGATTCTGAATAGTTGAATTTTCAAACAACTGTCTATCGTAAATTTTAAATTTTTTCCAATTGCATTTGAAAGGTTTTTAATGCCCTTTCATATGATACCAAACACGACATGATTCGGAATAGTTGTATTTTCAAAAAATTGGCTATCGTAAAATTTAATTTTTTCCAATTGCATTTGAAAGGTCTTTACATGCCCTTTCATATGATACAAAACACGACATGATTCGGAATAGTTGAATTTTCAAACAGTTGCCTATTGTAAATTTTAAATTATTTCATATTGCATTCGAAAGTACTTTTAATGCACTTTCATATGATACCAAACACGGCATGATCCTGAATAGTTAAATTTTCAAACAATTGCCTATCGCAAATTTGAAATTTTTTCCAATTACATTTAAAAGGTCTTTTAATGCCCTTTCATATAATACCAAACACGACATGATTCGGAATAGTTGAATTTTTAAACAGTTGCCAATCGTAAATTTTAATTTTTTTCATATTGCATTCGAACGTACTTTTAATGCCCTTTAATATGATACCAAACACGGCATGATTCTGAATAGTTGAATTTTCAAACAATTGCCTATCGCAAATTTTAAATTTTTTCCAATTACATTTAAAACGTCTTTTAATGCCCTTTCATATGATACCAAACACGACATGATTCGGAATTGTTGAATATTTAAACAGTTGCCTATCGTAACTTTTCAATTATTTCCAATTGCATTTAAAAGGTCTTTTAATGCCCTTTCATATGATACCAAACATGACGTGATTCTGAATAGTTGAATTTTCAAACAACTGTCTATCGTAAATTTTAAATTTTTTCCAATTGCATTTGAAAGGTTTTTAATGCCCTTTCATATGATACCAAACACGACATGATTCGGAATAGTTGTATTTTCAAAAAATTGGCTATCGTAAATTTTTAATTTTTTCCAATTGCATTTGAAAGGTCTTTAAATGCCCTTTCATATGATACAAAACACGACATGATTCTGAATAGTTGAATTTTCAAACAGTTGCCTATCGTATATTTTCAATTTTTACGAACTGCATTTAAAAGCTCTTTTAATGCCCTTTCATATGATACCAAACACGACATGATTCGGAATAGTTGAATTTTCAAACAGTTGCCTATTGTAAATTTTAAATTATTTCATATTGCATTCGAAAGTACTTTTAATGCCCTTTCATATGATACCAAACACGGCATGATCCTGAATAGTTAAATTTTCAAACAATTGCCTATCGCAAATTTGAAATTTTTTCCAATTACATTTAAAAGGTCTTTTAATGCCCTTTCATATAATACCAAACACGACATGATTCGGAATAGTTGAATTTTTAAACAGTTGCCTATCGTAAATTTTAATTTTTTTCATATTGCATTCGAACGTACTTTTAATGCCCTTTAATATGATACCAAACACGGCATGATTCTGAATAGTTGAATTTTCAAACAATTGCCTATCGCAAATTTTAAATTTTTTCCAATTACATTTAAAAGGTCTTTTAATGCCCTTTCATATGATACCAAACACGACATGATTCGGAATTGTTGAATTTTTAAACAGTTGCCTATCGTAACTTTTCAATTATTTCCAATTGCATTTAAAAGGTCTTTTAATGCCCTTTCATATGATACCAAACATGACGTGATTCTGAATAGTTGAATTTTCAAACAACTGTCTATCGTAAATTTTAAATTTTTTCCAATTGCATTTGAAAGGTTTTTAATGCCCTTTCATATGATACCAAACACGACATGATTCGGAATAGTTGTATTTTCAAAAAATTGGCTATCGTAAATTTTTAATTTTTTCCAATTGCATTTGAAAGGTCTTTAAATGCCCTTTCATATGATACAAAACACGACATGATTCTGAATAGTTGAATTTGCAAACAGTTGCCTATCGTATATTTTCAATTTTTACGAACTGCATTTAAAAGCTCTTTTAATGCCCTTTCATATGATACCAAACACGACATGATTCGGAATAGTTGAATTTTCAAACAATTGCCTATCGTAAATTTTAATTTTTTTCTTATTGCATTCTAAAGTACTTTTAATGCCCTTTCATATGATACCAAACACGACATGATTCGGAATAGTTGAATTTTCAAACAGTTGCCTATCGTAAATTTTCAATTTTGTCTAATTGCATATAAAAAGTCTTTTAATGCCCTTTCATATGATACCAAACACGACATGATTCGGAATAGTTGAATTTTCAAACAGTTGACTATCGTGAATTTTTAATTTTTTCCAATTGCATTTAAAAGCTTTTTTAATGCCATTTCATATGATCCCAAACACGACATGATTCGGAATAGTTAAATTTTCAAACAGTTGCCTATCGTAAATTTTCAATTTTTTCCAATAACATTTAAAAGGTCTTTTAATGCCCTTTCATCTGATACCAAACACGACATGATTCGGAATAGTTGAATTTTCAAACAGTTGACTATCGTGAATTTTAAATTTTTTCCAATTAGATTTAAAAGGTCTTTTAATGCCCTTTCATATGATACCAAACACGGCATGATCCTGAATAGTTAAATTTTCAAACAATTGCCTATCGCAAATTTTAAATTTTTTCCAATTACATTTAAAAGGTCTTTTAATGCCCTTTCATATGATACCAAACACGACATGATTCGGAATTGTTGAATTTTTAAACAGTTGCCTATCGTAACTTTTCAATTATTTCCAATTGCATTTAAAAGGTCTTTTAATGCCCTTTCATATGATACCAAACACGACATGATTCTGAATAGTTGAATTTTCAAACAACTGCCTATCGTAAATTTTCAATTTTTTCCAATTGCCTTTAAAAGGTCTTTTAATGCCCTTTCACATGATACCAAACATGACGTTATTCTGAATAGTTGAATTTTCAAACAACTGCCTATCGTAAATTTTCAATTTTTTCCAATTGTAATTAAAAGGTCTTTTAATGCCCTTTCACATGATACCAAACACGACATGATTCGGAATAGTTGAATTTTCAAACAGTTGCCTATCGTAAATTTTCAATTTTTTCATATTGCATTCGAAAGTACTTTTAATGCCCTTTCATATTATACCAAACACGGCATGATTCTGAATAGATGAATTTTCAAACAATTGCCTATCGTTAATTTTCAATTTTTTCCAATTAGATATAAAAGGTCTTTTAATGCCCTTTCATATGATACCAAACACGACATGATTCGGAATATTTAAATTTTTAAACAGTTGCCTATCGTAAATTTTCAATTATTTCCAATTGCATTTAAAATGTCTTTTAGTGCCCTTTCATAAGATACCAAACATGACGTGATTCTGAATAGTTGAATTTTCAAACAACTGCCTATCGTAAATTTTCAATTTTTTCCAATTGCATTTAAAAGATCTTTCAATGCCCTTTCATATGATACCAAACACGGCATGATTCTGAATAGTTAAATTTTCAAACAATTGCCTATCGCAAATTTGAAATTTTTTCCAATTACATTTAAAAGGTCTTTTAATGCCCTTTCATATAATACCAAACACGACATGATTCGGAATAGTTGAATTTTTAAACAGTTGCCTATCGTAAATTTTAAATTATTTCATATTGCATTCGAACGTACTTTTAATGCCCTTTCATATGATAGCAAACACGGCATGATTCGGAATAGTTGAATTTTCAAACAATTGTCTTTCGTAAATTTTAAATTTTTTCCAATTGCATTTGAAAGGGCTTTTAATGCCCTTTCATATGATACCAAACACGACATGATTCGGAATAGTTGAATTTTCAAACAGTTG
Organism: Pterostichus madidus; assembly: GCA_911728475.2. Lineage (NCBI taxonomy): Eukaryota > Metazoa > Arthropoda > Insecta > Coleoptera > Carabidae > Pterostichus > Pterostichus madidus. The sequence continues at coordinate 17,320,508 of OU452316.1, read as the reverse complement.
CCTATCGTAAATTTTCAATTATTTCCAATTGCATTTAAAAGGTCTTTTAATGCCCTTTCATATGATACAAATTATTTGTCAAATTGACGTTTCGTCTTAAAACTTTATTTGAACATGAATGTAACAAGTCAAAGTCAGCACATTCTTAGTGAATACAATTAAGTAAAGTAGAGCATGTTGTAATGACGTCAAGTATTCTAAATAATATTCTTTGATGTAAGTATCTAACTATTTGCTGACTTAGTACTTTTGTAATTAGATATATAGTAGCGTAAGGTTAGTTATTTACTCAGTAGTCACACAGTCAAGGCAGTCAATACGAGAGAGTTCGGTAGGAACTCGACAACACCAACCATGTAATGGCAGCGATTTACGAATTTTTTTTCCAAACTACACGAACAAAATGTTTGGTAAATTGAAATTCATGGATTCAATAACAACAAGCAAATAAGTGACTCGAGAAAGATGTACGGCCAAAGGAGATCAAATTACAACGAGAGAAGACGCTCTGTACAATGTTACATTTGCAATGGCAACCACTATGCCAGGCAGTGTCAGCAACAGCATCAGCGTCAACGGCCGAATCACTATCCGAGGGAAGAAAATTACTACTATCCAAGGGAAGAAAATTACAACTACCAGCGGGACGAAAATTACTACCACCAGAGGGAAGAAAATTACTACCACAAGAGGGAAGAAAACTACAATTACCCGAGGGAAGAAAATTACAATTATCCGAGGAAAGAAAATTACCATTATCAGAGGGAAGAAAATAACCATTATCAGAGGGAAGAAAAATACAATTACCAGGATGAAGAAAACTACAATGATCAGAGAGGCGATTACTACGACTACCAGAGAGAAGATGACGACACTCATTATAGTAGAAATCAAGTTCAGTGTTATAATTGCAATGGCAACCATTACGCCAGGCATTGTCAGCGTGAGCGTCAGCATAAGCGTCAGCATAAGCATCAGCGTCAGCATAAGTATCAGTGTCATCAGTCAAATTTTTATGATAATCATAAAGAAGAAGACATTGAAAATGATACACAGTATAACAGAAAAGAAGCAGAAACAACAGGCCAAACTAAGAAAAATACAGAAGAAATAGACCCGGAAGAATTAAAAGAGATGAAGGAAATTACGTGGTTCTTTAATATGTTAAGAATGGCGGAAATATCCGGTAACCAATAGGCAGCTCTTATGATTTATAACCACTTAGATGGCATTCCGATGGACGATGGAGTATAAAGATGTTTTGGATGTAAGATGCCTAAGAAAAAGTACTGTCTTTGTGAAGAAATTAAAGAAAGAGAAAGAGAAAATATTGCTGAAATAGACGAGAATGAGGATGACACCCAACAAGAAAGTTCGGAAGAAGACCGTAGCAGTGAAGAGAGACCTAATGACGCCGTTACCAAGGAAGCTCCGGAAATTTACGAGGTTAATAGGAGGAGGAAAAAGAGGCATCAGGGGTTAAAAATGATGGCTTAATAGAGGGTACGGGTATTGAGGAAATTTCACAAGCGGTTAATGTAGGAAATGACGAGGTTGGACAGATCAGCATTAAGTTCGAAAACAGCAAACAGTTCCAGAGAAATAAAGAACAAAGAAAACAGTACGATAGGAAGAATCCACATCAAAAGAAGAACTCCACAACAGGTGGCCGAAAGAAGAAAAGAAGTACGAGCAAACGAGATTCGATATTTAGACGACATAAGCAGTACAACAAGAAGAAATTCAAACCAAATTTGACATTCACAAATATCCGCAAGAAAGAACGAGATGCGAGGTATAAACTTCAATTTTATTCTAGTGTTGTGCGGTATAAAATAAACATAAGACGATGGTGGTGTTTATTTGGACTATTTTATGGATGGTACAAGTGATAAAAGTGTTTTTGTGTTTATGTATATTTAATTTAAAATTAGTAAAAGTTAAGGTATAAAAAAGGGTATGTAACAAGGAAATAATAGTTAAATTATGTTTTGTGTAATATATAAATTGTGCCCCTTTGCAGGAAGCAAATTGTTTGAAAAAGGGAGGAATGTAACAAGTCAAAGTCAGCACATTCTTAGTGAATAAAATTAAGTAAAGTAGAGCATGTTGTAATGAGGTCAAATAGTCTAAATATTATTCTTTGACGTAAGTAGCTAACTATTTGCTGACTTAGTACTTTTGTAATTAGATATATATAGTAGCGTAAGGTTAGTTATTTACGCAGTACACAAAGTAAGTCACACAGTCAATGTACAGTACAGTAGTCGTTAGAGTTCGGTAGGAACTCAACAACATCAACCATGTAGTAAGGGTGAATAAATATTTGGCATTTGTTAAACCAAATTATAAGTACGAACTCATTTACAACAACCCTAGTACTTGTCCTTTCTCCGGTCTGACAAGAACCCATATAAATTATTTGTTAATTCTCCTGTAAATACGGGTGGCTTACATGAAATCAATTCAGTAAGTCTAGAGTTACTGTAAAAAATGTAATTCTTCTCTATTTTTTTTAAACTGTTGAAAATCGCTGAAATATTAATTCTGAAATTTTTTTATTCGATTAGCATTTTTTACACCTAGATTCTTTTTGGTTTTACTGTATATTATCACCGAGGTCAATTTTTGCTTGGTTTTACTATATGCTTTAACAAACTATTTGTCAAATTGACGTTTTGTGTTAAAAATTTATTTGAACATGAAATCAATTCAGCAAAGTCTAGGAGTTACTGTAAAAACTTCTAATTTATCTCAATTTTTTTAAACTGTTGAAAATCGCTGGAATATTAATTCCGAAATTTTTTTATTCGATTAACTTTTTTTTACAATGTCGATTCTTTTTGGTTTTACTGTATATTATCACCGAGGTAAATTTTTGCTTGGTTTTACTATATACTTTAACAAACTGTTTGTCAAATTGACGTTTTGTCTTAAAACTTTATTTGAACATGAAATCAATTCAAAACAGTTCAAAACATGTATCCTCAATCATCTAATATCTAAATCAAATTACAAAATTTTCACTATTTGCCTAGAAATTGAAATAATTCTATCGAAAAATTCCATGCGTAACGTCAAAAATGACAGCTTAGGTCTATGATTTTTCAAAACTTGGATCGTGTATATAAGAGGTAATGTTGTTTCTTAACCATAGATTTGTGAAATGGACGTTGCATCATTAAAAACTTTTATACAAACATGAAATCAATTGAAAAACATTCAAAACGTATCTCCTCAGTCCTCTAATACCTTAATCAAATTAGAAAATTTCTCCAACTTGTCTAGAAATTGAAATATATATGTAAAAACGTTTCACGTGAAACGTCAAAAGCGATTGACAGGGCTGAAAAATTTCTGCTTGCGGTCAGATTTCAAATGCATAGCAACGCGTGCATGCTTCGATCCTTGAAAATTTACAAAGTTTTTCATTAATTTCACGCAGACTGTACTTTAAAAAAATCTGAAATACCCAAAAGGCACTAGTCCTCAATATTATTTAAATCCTAGAAAAAAAATTACAACAATCGGACAAACGGTTTAAGCTGTAGCCGTGTCTAAAGTCTGGTTGCCGTCCGGAGGAATCCTTAATGAATTATCAGATTCGGACACTGAAGTAAGGTTCACTTCTGTATGACAATTGACAAAATATAAACTGAATTAATTCCAATCTAAAACTTTTCAATTATGTATGTTTATTCATGCAAAGACCTATTAAATGATGCCAAACACAATAGGTTTTAAATATGTATCACTAAAACAATTGCCGCTCAAAAAAAATCAATTTAATTCGCGTGCCCTTTAAAAGCCATTTCATTTGATACCAAACACGATAAGTTTTAAAAGACTTTCACGAAAACAATTGAAGATCTGAAAGTATTTAATTTTGTACGCGAGCTTTTCAAAACACCTTTCATTTTATATCAAACATGAATGGTTTTAAATCACTTTCACTAAAACAATTCTCGGTCGAAAAAAATACCAATTTTATATTCGAGCCCTTCAAAGGCCTGTAATTTAATACCAAATATGATAGGTTTTGAAACACCTTTACTAAAACAATGGACGATCAAAAAAAAAATTAATTTAATACACGTGCTCTTTAAAAGACTTTTCATTTGAAAACAAACACGATAGGTTTTGAAATACTTTCACTAGAACAATTGATTATCGAAAAGTATTACATTTTATAAGCTAATACTTCAAAAGACCTTTCATTTCACACCAAACACAATAGGTTTTGCAGAACTTTCACTCAAACAATTACCGATCTAAAAGTATTTAATTTTGAACGCGAGGTCTTCAAAAGACCCTTCATTTGATATCAAACATGATTGGTTTTGAAGCATTTTCACTAAAGCAATTCTCGGTTGGAAAAATTACCAATTTTATATTTGAACCCTTCAAAACACATGTCCATTTAATATCAAATATGATAGCTTTTGACACCATTACTAAAACAGTAGACGATCCAAAAATAATAATTCATTTAATACGCGTGCCCTATAAAATACCTTTCATTTGAAACCAAACACGATGGGATTTGAAACACTTTTAGTAAAACAATTGACGATTGAAATGTATTAAGTTTTGTATGCAAGCCCTTCAAAAGACCTTTCATTTGATAGCAAACACGATAGGTTTTTAAGTACTTTCATGAAAACAATTGTCGATCCAATAAAATTTAATGCTGCACGCGAGTTGTTCAAAAGAACTTCCATTTGATATCAAACACTAAAACAATTGACAAACGAAAATATTTCAATTTTTCATGCAAGCCCGTTAAGTGACCTTTCATTTCATACCAAACACAATATATTTTGAAGCACTTTCACTAAAACAATTGCGGATCGAAAAAGTCAATTTTGCATGCGAGCCCTTTAAAAAACCTTCTATTTGATATCAAACGCAATATGATTCGCGAAACTTTAAATTTGAAACAATTTATATCGTAAGTTCTTTCAAAACTCTTTCATATAACATTAAACACGGCATTATTCCGAATACATCAAATTTAAAACAATTGACGGTCGCAATGTTTAAATTTTTTTATTTCGTCTGAAAGTTCTTTTAAAGCCCTTTCATATGATATCAAACACGAAATGATTCGGAACACTTTAAGTTTAAAACAATGGACTGTCGTAAAATTTCAATAAAATATGTTTTTTATTTCCGAAAACATTTTGCTAAAGTAACTTTTTTTTATATCATCTGAAAGTTCTTCTAAAGCCCTTTCATATGACATCAAAGAAGGCATGATTCGGAATAATTTATGTTTGAAAGGATCGTAAAATTTAACTTTTTTGTTTTATCGGAAAGGTCTTCTAACGCCCTTTCATATGACACCCTACACAGTATGATTCAGAATACTTTATGTTAGAAACAATTAACTATTATAAAATTTCAACTCTCTTTATTTCATCTGAAAGTTTTTCTAAAGCCATTTCATATGACACCAAATATGTTAATTTTAGGATTACTTTATGTTTGAAACAAATGCCTGTCGTAAAATTTTAACTTTTTTTTATTCCATCTGAAAGTTCTTTTAATGCCCTTCAATATGACACCAAAGATGGTATGATTCGGAATAATTTATGTTTGAAACAATTGAGGATCGTAAAATTTCAACTTTTTTTATTTTATCTGAAAGTTCTTCTAAACCCCATTCATATATCACTAAACACAGTATGATTCGGAATACTTTATGTTTAAAATAATTGACGGTCGTAAAATATATATTTTTTGTTTCATCTGAAAGTTCTTCTAAAGACCATACAAATGAGACCAAACAAGTTATGATTTGTAATACTTTAAATTGAAACAATTGCCTATCGTAAAATTTCAACTTTTTTAATTTCATCTGAATACATTTTGCTATTTATTAAAAATCCTTCGGATGTCATTTCTGATGACATTCCACATTTATATTTATATATACATGAAATCAATTGAAAATTTTCTTTAAACTTTTTTGAAAAACTGTTGGAAATCGCTGAAATTTTATTTCCGACATCGTTTTTTCGAGTTACCTTTGTTTGCATTGTAGCATGCTGCGGTCAATTTTTTATTTTTTTTTTACTGTATATTATTACTGCGGACAAATTATGCTTTGTTTCGCGATATACTTTTAAAAATTAACTGACATTTTTTCTTCAAATAAAATCAGTTGAAAACAGTTTAAAACATGTATTCTCAATCATTTAATGCCTAAATCAATTTTCAAAATTTCTCTACCTTGTCTAGAAATTGAAATAATTCTATCAGAAAATTCCATGCGTACCAAACAGAATTAGTTTTGCTGCACTTTCACTAAAACAATTATCTGTCGAAAAAAAAAACAATTTTTCACGCGAGCCTTTCAGAAGACCTTTCATTTGAAACCAAACACAATATGTTTTGAAACACTTTCAATAAAATAACTGACGATCGAAAAGAATCAATTTTTCACGCGAAACTTTCAAAAAACCTTTCATTTAGTACCACACATGATATTTTTTAAGCTCCTTGACTAAAACAATTGACGATCGAAAATTATTAAATTTTGTACGCAAGCCCTTCAAAAGACCTTTCATTTGATACTAAATACGATTAGTTTAGAAGCACTTTCACTAAAACAATTGACGATCTAAAAGTGATAAATTTTATACGCGAGCCCTTTCATAGACCTTTCATTTGATACCAAATACGATAGGTTTTTATTTATTTTCACTAAAACAATTGCCGAACGAAAAAATTCGAGTCCTTTAAATAACCTTTCATCTGATACCAAACACGATAGGCCTTTCACTAAAACTATTGCCGTTCAAGTAATTTATAATTAAAAATGCGACATGTGCACTGACAAATGTCAAAATGACAGTAGATGTTCTTTTTAAAAATTTCAAAACCTCCATATTCTTTATACTTTATAAAACTTGTCAATTTGACGTTTTGCTTTAAAACCAACTTCATAGTGGAGTGTCAAAAATTTACTTTTTAAATACACATATTTGAAATGTATAATTATAATAAAAACGTCCCCTCATTTCCACAATATGCGTAAAGTATTTCAAAACTACTCACAAAAGTTTCATTTTGTAGTAATTTATAATTAAAAATGCGACATGTCCACCGACAAATGTCAAAGTGACAGTAGATCTTCTTCTTAAAAATTTCAAAGCCTCCACACTCTTAGTTGATTTTGCCCCAAAAACGCATGTTTTTTCAAGTTTTCTCGCACATCATGTGTACGAAAAATCTGAGACTATCAAAAGGCACTCCCCATGATTGAGCTCTATGAAATAAAAAAAGTAGCAAATAAATCAGATAAACCGTCTAGGCTGTAGCGATTTACAAATGGACGTGATGAATCCATATAAATATATATATATATATATATATATATATATATATATATATATATATATATATATATATATATATATATATATATATATATATATATAAGTAGCAAATAAATCAGATAAACCGTCTAGGCTGTAGCGATTTACAAATGGACTTGATGAATCCATATAAATATATATATATATATATATATATATATATATATATATAAATATATATACCGCTTATCAAAATAGTATATAGGACTAGCGGTCGGACTATCGGTCAGGCCTTCTCGCTAGGCTCCGCGGACACTGAAGTAATGTTTAATTGAATTACGATCTAAACCTTTTCATTTCTGTACGTCTATTTATATAAAGAACTTTTAATTGACACCAAACACAATAAGTTTCGAAGCTCTATCACTAAAACAATTGACGACCAAAAAAATTACTATTCTGCACGTGAGCCCTTCAAAAAACTTTTTATTTGATACTATACACGATAAGTTTTGATGCACTTTCACTCGAAATACTTTAAGTTTGAAACAATTGACTATAGTAAAATTTATTTTTTTTTAGTCCATCTAAAAGTTCTTTCAAAACTTTTTCATATGATATTAAACACGGCATGATTCCGAATACTTTTAATTTAAAACAATTGACGGTCAAAATATATATATTTTTTAATTTGGTCTGAAAGTTGTTCTGAAGCCCTTTCATATGATATCAAACACAGGCAATCGTAGCTCAGTGGATAAAAGCGAGGTAAAACTTGCGTTTCTTAATTAGCAAGCAAGAGGTCGTGCGTTCAAATCTCACTGACTTCTACTTATATCCAAAAATACGATTGTGTCTGAGTGGTTCGGATTCCACTATAAGCTGTAGGCCCCCTGTACTGTAATTGGGATTTACATCCTGTTGTGCAGAGTAACAAATAAATAAATATGATACAGAACACTTTAATAATTGAAGGTCGTAAAATTTCAATCAAATACGTATGTTATTTCCGAAAACATTTTGCTAAACTAACTTTTTCTTTATTTTATCTAAAAGTTCGCCTAAAGCCCTTTCATATGACACCAAACGTGGCATAATTCGGAATACTTTAAGTTTGAAATAATTGACAGTCTTAAAATTTCAGTCAAGTACATGTTTCATTTCCGAAAAGATTTTGCTAATCTTTTAAAAATTCTTTGGACGTCATTTCTGATAGTTCCACATTTTTTTTATTTTACATGTGCATAAAATCAATTTAAATTTTCTCTAAACTTTTTGAAAAACGGTTGGAAATTGTTTTAGTATTATTTCAGATATTTTTTCGAGTTAATTTTTTATACAATATAGAATTTATTAAGTTTGAAACAGTTGCCCATCGTAAAAATTTCAACTTTTTTTTATTTCATCTGAAAGCTCTTCTAAAGCCCTTTTATATGACATCAAATACGGCATGATTTAGAATACTTCAAGTTTAAAATAATTGACAGTCGTTAAATTTCAATCAAATACAAGTTTTTAATGATAGACACAGTGTTATTTGAATCCTTTTATTTTAATTATATGACGCACATTGAAAAATTATATCTATCTATTTTTAAATACGTGATCAACTACTATCATTATTTTTTGTTTCAAACTACTACGATTTCATTGACGAAAATTTTGCCTTCTTTTATTTAAATTTATTAAAATTGACATACGTCAACACCCTCCCGCAATGAAATTAATTTAACATTTTTCTAAACCTAGTATCTTACAAAACATATTAAATACATTTTTATTTAACGACTTCGTAAATAAATCTGCTACTTGTTCTTTATTTCTTATGTACTGGACATCAATAATTCCTTCATTAACCTTTTTTCTGATGAAATGATGACGCATATCGATGTGTTTGAGTCTTTTGTGATTATCTGGGTTCCTAACTACTTTTATAGCTGACTGTCTTCGAAGATGATGACAGGCTTGGTTTCCTCATAAAATTGAAGTTAAATTAAAATTTGATGTAACCAACATGCTTCGTTAACTGCTATGCTCAATGCTACATACTGTGCTTCACAGGACGATAAAGCTACAGTACTTTGCTTGAAGTACAGGATACCGAAGATTTAAAAATGTTGTATATAAAACCAGAGGTTGTGTAACCCAGACCTTAATTTAAAGGTGAATTAACAAATAATTTATATGGGTTCTTGTCAGACCGGAGAAAGGACAAGTACTAGGGTTGTTGTAAATAAGTTTGTACTTACAATTTGGTTTAACGAATAACAAAGATTTATTCACCCTTACTACATGGTTGATGTTGTTGAGTTCCTACTGAACTCTAACGACTACTGTACTGTACATTGACTGTGTGACTTACTTTGTGTACTGCGTAAATAACTAACCTTACGCTACTATATATATCTAATTACAAAAGTACTAAGTCAGCAAATAGTTAGCTACTTACGTCAAAGAATAATATTTAGACTATTTGACCTCATTACAACATGCTCTACTTTACTTAATTTTATTCACTAAGAATGTGCTGACTTTGACTTGTTACATTCCTCCCTTTTTCAAACAATTTGCTTCCTGCAAAGGGGCACAATTTATATATTACACAAAACATAATTTAACTATTATTTCCTTGTTACATACCCTTTTTTATACCTTAACTTTTACTAATTTTAAATTAAATATACATAAACACAAAAACACTTTTATCACTTGTACCATCCATAAAATAGTCCAAATAAACACCACCATCGTCTTATGTTTATTTTATACCGCACAACACTAGAATAAAATTGAAGTTTATACCTCGCATCTCGTTCTTTCTTGCGGATATTTGTGAATGTCAAATTTGGTTTGAATTTCTTCTTGTTGTACTGCTTATGTCGTCTAAATATCGAATCTCGTTTGCTCGTACTTCTTTTCATCTTTTGGCCATCTGTTGTGGAGTTCTTCTTTTGATGTGGATTCTTCCTATCGTACTGTTTTCTTTGTTCTTTATTTCTCTGGAACTGTTTGCTGTTTTCGAACTTAATGCTGATCTGTCCAACTTCGTCATTTCCTACATTAACCGCTTGTGAAATTTCCTCAATACCCGTACCCTCTATTAAGCCATCATTTTTAACCCCTGATGCTTCTTTTTCCTCCCTATTTACCTCGTAAATTTCCGGAGCTTCCTCGGTCACGGCGTCATTAGGTCTCTCTTCACTGCTACGGTCTTCTTCTGAACTCACTTGTTGGGAATCATCCTCATTCTTGTCTAATTCAGCAATATTTTCTCTTTCTCTTTCTTTAATTTGTTCACAAAGACAGTACTTTTTCTTAGGCATCTTACATCCAAAACATCTTAATACTCCATCATCCATCGGAATGCCATCTAAATGGTCATAAATCATAAGAGCTGCCTCTTGGTCACCGGATATTTCCGCCATTCTTAACATATTAAAGAACCACGTAATTTCCTCCATCTCTTTTAATTCTTCCGCGTCTATCTCTTCTGTATTTTTCTTAGTTTGGCCTGTTGTTTCTGCTCCTCTTCTGTTATACTGTGTATCATTTTCAATGTCTTCTTCTTTCTGATTATCATAAAAATTCGACTGCTGACGCTGATATTTATGCTGACGCTGATGCTTATGCTGACGCTTACGCTGACGCTCACGCTGACAATGCCTGGCGTAATGGTTGCCATTGCAATTATAACACTGAACTTGATTTCTTCTATAATGAGTGTCATCATCTTCTCTCTGGTAGTCGTAGTAATCGCCTCTCTGATCATTGTAGTTTTCTTCATCCTGGTAATTGTATTTTTCTTCCCTCTGATAATGGTTATTTTCTTCCCTCTGATAATGGTAATTTTCTTCTCTCTGGTAATTGTAATTTTCTTTCCTCGGATAATTGTAATTTTCTTCCCTCTGGTAGTTGTAATTTTCTTCCCTCGGATAATTGTAATTTTCTTCCCTCTGGTAGTTGTAATTTTCTTCCCTCGGATGATTGTAATTTTCTTCCCTCGAATAATGGTAATTTTCTTCCCTCGGATAGTAGTAATTTTCTTCCCTATGATAATGGTAATTTTCTTCCCTCGGATAGTGATTCGGCCGTTGACGCTGATGCTGTTGCTGACACTGCCTGGCATAGTGGTTGCCATTGCAAATGTAACATTGTACAGAGCGTCTTCTCTCGTTGTAATTTGATCTTCTTTGGCCGTACATCTTTCTTGAGTCACTTATTTGCTTGTTGTAATTGAATCCATGAATTTCAATTTACTAAACATTTTGCTCGTGTAGTTTGGAAAAAAAAAAAAAATTCGCAAATCGCTGCCATCATTTGTATCGGAGAGAATACAACTGTTGTTATTATTGAATTCCTAATACTTGCTTTTCCGCGAGTGAACCAAAAACGATTGGCCACCCTGATCTGACAAAATATCCCACCGCTGTCACCAATTTGTAAGCCAGACCGGAGAAATCCCACCGCTGGTACCAATTTGTAAGCCTCCCTTATTTAAAGGAGAATTAACAAATAATTTATATGGGTTCTTGTCAGACCGGAGAAAGGACAAGTACTAGGGTTGTTGTAAATAAGTTTGTACTTACAATTTGGTTTAACGAATAACAAAGATTTATTCACCCTTACTACATGGTTGATGTTGTTGAGTTCCTACTGAACTCTAACGACTACTGTACTGTACATTGACTGTGTGACTTACTTTGTGTACTGCGTAAATAACTAACCTTACGCTACTATATATATTTTATTACAAAAGTACTAAGTCAGCAAATAGTTAGCTACTTACGTCAAAGAATAATATTTAGACTATTTGACCTCATTACAACATGCTCTACTTTACTTAATTTTATTCACTAAGAATGTGCTGACTTTGACTTGTTACAGTTGATTTTCTGTCATTCGAGTTGCGTGCCCAATCAGTATCAACAAATCCTGTCAGTATTTTAGCATTTTCATCTCTGACATAAACTAAATTAAAATCAATAGTACCTTATCTTAGTACATGTTTTAAACATTTCCATAATTTGATATTTGCACGAGTTTGGTAACGACTCAATGCTGTACATAAATCTGGTCTTGTATCAACTATTGCATACATCAAACAGCCAATTAGTTTCCTGAAGCGGAGCTTCGAGTTCTTCATTATGTGTTATTTCATTTTCTGGCCCTACTAACCAATCTGGCTTAAAACTTGGATCTTAAGGTATCGATGTCGGTTTACAACCTTCCATCCAAAATTTCAACAACACATTGTTTAGATAAGTTGTTTGAATCATTTTTGTAACCCCCCGTCTTCCATATCTTGACTAATATTTATGCCAATGAAATGTGAAACTTTTCCCAAATCTTTCATTTTCAATATTTTGAACAATTCCTTTTTCAGTTCTTCAATTTGTGGTTTATTTGTTCCAAAAATTAACAGATCATCCACATAAATTAAAACGAATAACTTGTCAGATTTGTTAAATTTTGTTTAGTGACAATAATCATATTTTGAACAGTTAAATGCTTCTTTCTTCATAAACGAATTGAATATTATATTCCAATATTTTGGTGACTTTTTCAAACCATATAAAGCTCTATTCAATTTACATACTTTCGCAGGTTCTTGTGAAACTCCTTCTGAAATACTCAGAAAAACATCTTTAATTTCTCCGTATAAAAATGCACTACATTTAGTTTGTTGCTCGTCGCTTCGCTCCTCGCGTAATGTTTTATGGTGAATTATTTTTAAAGATTAAAAACTTGTTTTTTTTTTCTATTGCATTTGAAAGTACTTTTCATGCCCTTTCATATGATACCAAACACGACATGATTCTGAATAGTTGAATTTTCAAACAATTGCCTATCGTAAATTTTAAATTTTTTCCAATTACATTTGAAAGGTCTTTTAATGCCCTATCATATGATACCAAACACGACATGATTCGGAATAATTGAATTTTCAAACAGTTGCCTATCGTAAATTTTCAATTTTTTTCAATTGCATTTAAAAGGTCTTTTAATGCCCTTTCATATGATACCAAACACGACATGATTCGGAATAATTGAATTTTCAAACATCTGCCTATCGTAAATTTTCATTTTATTCCAATTGCATTTAAAAGGTCTTTTAATGCTATTTCATATGATATCAAACACGACATGATTCGGAATAGTTGTATTTTCAAACAATTGCCTATCGTAAATTTTAATTTTTTTCCAATTACATTTGAAAGGTCTTTTAATGCCCTATCATATGATACCAAACACGACATGATTCGGAATAATTGAATTTTCAAACATCTGCCTATCGTAAATTTTAATTTTTTTCCAATTGCATTTGAAAGGTTTTTTAATGCCCTTTCATATGATATCAAATACGACATGATTCGGAATAGTTGAATTTTCAAACAGTTGCCTATCGTGAATTTTCAATTTTTTCCAATTACATTTAAAAGGTCTTTTAACGCCTTTCACATGATACCAAACACGACGTGATTCGGAATATTTAAATTTCCAAACAGTTGCCTATCGTGAATTTTAAATTTTTTCTAATTGCATTTAAAAGTTCTTTTAATGCCCTTTCATATGATACCAAACATGACGTGATTCGGAATAGTTGAATTTTTTTTTTAAACTGTTGAAAATCGCAGGTGTATTAATTCTGAAATTTTTTTATTCGATTAATTTTTTTTTACAATGTAGATTCTTTTTGGTTTTACTGTATATTATCACCGAGGTCAATTTCTGCTTGATTTTACTATATACTTTAACAAACTATATGTCAAATTGACGTTTGGTCTTAAAACTTTTTTTGAACATGAAATCAATTCAAAACAGTTCGAAACATGTATCCTCAATCATCTAATACCTAAATCAATTTACAAAATTGCTACAACTTGTCTAGAAATTGAAATATTTCTATCTAAAATTTCCATGCGTAACGTCAAAAATGACAGCTTAGGTCTAAGTTATGTCCAACCCAACAATGCAACATCAGCATGTCTGCTGAGAACGCCTTATCTCATGTATTAGGTTACTGTTAGATTAAGAATGTATTATTGTAAAAGATAGAATAGTATTCAGATCATAGCTAACACTGAACGTGTAAACAACTGAGTTGTGAGCTGTTGAGTAAAATAAACAATTTTTAAAAAAGCTTTGTTCCGAACTTATTATTTAATTGGCGCAGTCTTGGTAGGATTACCGAAACGAGAAATCAATCAATAAAATCTCGGTTCGTTTCTACGATTAATTCGGTAATAAACAAAGTGATAGAAAAAAATTGTTCTTCTGAGTGCAACACCATAGTACGAGTCCGATCCACGTAAGGAGAAATAAGTGGCCGTACCAGAGCAACCCATCCCAGGGGCCAGCGTGTTACAACTCCAGCAGCTCTACACCGCATCGAGTCGGCAACCAGAACCTAGTGATCTCAATGAAGAAAATTATATTATTGTGAGTACATTATTGCCATTCCTTCTTTGCTAATTATATAGTTAGTGTGATTTTTAAAATACTATTATATTGTCAATATGGCAGTGCCAACATTAAAGAAAGAATATATAGATATGGTTCCCGAATTTACAGGGGAACCAAAACTTTTAGCCAGATTTATTCAAATATCTGAGAAACTCGTAAATAAATTCTTTAATCGCATAGAAGTAAATGATTTTCAGAATGAATACCTTATGATGAGTATTCTAAGTAAAATAAAAGGTGACGCCGCTATTAAAATTTCTAATCATTCCATTGTAACTTGGAACGACCTAAAAACGGTCTTACTAAATACATACGCGGATAAGAGGGATTGTTACACCCTCATTATTGAATTAACGCATCTGAAACAAAATAATGAAACATGTTTTGAATTTTATGAAAAGATTTTAGAAGTATTGAATATGTATATTGCCTATGTCAAAAATCATATCATAGAAGCCCAAGAACAAGAAATATTAAACCAAATGGGTAGAAATATTGCATTAAGTGTTTTACTTCAAGGTTTAAAAGAACCCTTAGGATCCCTTATGCGAACTAAAAGTCCCGAAGACCTTAATATTGCTTTACATATGTTAACTAATGACTTCCAGAATGAAGTATTTAAAACTAACACCAAACCAATCCAGAAACCTATTATGACACAAAGATTTAAAATAAATAGACCACAGAATATCAGACCAAATTATTACCCGAATACAAATTTTAATCGTAACTTTTATGGTAACCTAAATAATCCAAATTCACAAATGATAACGAAACCAAATAATCAAAATTTTATTAGACCACCTTTCAATAAACCAGCTCAATCAAACCCGACACCAATGAGTATTTCAACAAAACAAACTTTTACGCCAAGGCCAAGTACTTCACAATTTAGACAAAATTATAGACAAACGCCTAATTTCATTAGTGAAGAACTATTTAATAATGACATAAGCAACGAACAAAATCCCACTTGTGAAACTTCAAACTTCACAAACGATGAGATACAAAATGAAGAAATTTTTAATCTAGAAAACGGGCAGGAAAATATAACTTATGATAATCAAGTAGAAAGCGAAAGTTACGATGATTCTTTTTTAGAAGATCCGTGCCTCCACAACAACCGGGTGAAATAATGAATTTAAATTATACAAGTAAACTGCCTTTCTTACAGTTAAAAGAATATAAATGCTTAATCGACACCGGATCCACACGATCTTTAATAAATCCGGAAATTGCGTATAAAAATAAATTTAAAATCTATAATGAACACTTTACTATGTATACTGCACATGGAATATCTCAAGGAAATGAATTTATCTATTTTACATATAAAGGAAAAGAAATTAAATGTTATTTATTTAAATTTCATGATCAATTTGATTTATTATTTGGATTAGATACTTTAGAAATTTTAGATGCGAGAATAGAAATTAAAAAGAATATAATAATCTTGTTAAATGAGGAATTCCAGTTAACTTATTTTAAAAATATAACTCATAAAAATAAATTGAAACCAAAAGAATATAAAATCGGTATGTTCAAAATTAATTCCCCAAATAAAGACATCTTACTAGAGAAAAATGAAAATAATAAAATAGGGTTGCCTGATGGCATAGCACAAATAAAAAATAATAAATTAATTTATCCTATTTTTAATAATACTAACGAAATTCAGGATTATTCAGAATTGAAAATAAATTTTATTGAACTAAATAAATATGAAGTATCTAACGATATTAATAAATTTGAGCAGGAAACTATTAATGTAGAATCAAAATTAGAATTATCAAAATTCCGATTAGAACATTTAAACGAGGAAGAGAAACGGGCAATACTAAAAATTATTAAAGAATATAAAACAATTTTCTATAAAGATGAAAACAAATTATCATTCACTAATAAAATAAAGCACGACATTAAAACCAAAGATGAAATTCCCACGTATGCTAAAACTTATCGGTATCCCGAAATTTATAAACAAGAAGTCAGAGAACAAATTTCAAAATTAATTAGGGACGGTATAATACAAGATAGTTTCTCACCCTGGTCATCCCCAGTGTGGGTCGTGCCCAAAAAAACAGACGCATCGGGTAAAAGAAAATTCCGCATGGTTATAGATTACAGGAAACTGAACGAAAAAACGATAGAGGATAAATTCCCCATACCTAATATTAACGATATTTTAGATAAACTCGGAAATTGTAATTATTTTACGACACTAGACCTTGCCTCGGGATTTCATCAAATCGAAGTCACTGAAAAAGATATACCAAAGACAGCTTTCAGCGTCGAGTTCGGCCATTATGAGTTTAAAAGAATGCCGTTTGGTCTCAGAAATGCGCCTAGTACCTTTCAACGTCTAATTAATTTTGTATTAAAAGATTTAATAGGAAAAATATGTCTTGTCTATCTTGATGACATAATTATTTTAGGAACGAGTCTTGAAGAACACATTCAAAACATTAAAAAAGTATTCCAAAAACTCAAAGATGCAAATTTAAAGATCCAAGTAGACAAATCAGAATTTTTACAGAAGGAAGTCGCTTATCTGGGACACGTAGTCACAAAAGACGGTGTAAAGCCAAACCCCGACAAAATAAATGCCATTCTTGAATATCCCATTCCAAAAACGACGACAGAAATTAAAGGGTTCCTAGGATTACTAGGGTACTATCGTCGATTTATAAAAGATTTTTCCAAAATTACCAAGCCGCTAACGCAATGCCTAAAAAAGAATTCAAAAATTGATATAAAAAACGAAGAATACGTTAAATGTTTTGAAAAATGTAAACTACTACTGACTAACGACCCAATACTACAGTACCCTGACTTTAACAAACCCTTCGTTCTCACAACTGACGCGAGCAATTTTGCAGTAGGTGCCATTCTGTCTCAAGGACCAGTAGGAAAAGACTTACCCGTCGCTTTCGCAAGCAGAACTTTAAATGAACATGAAATTAATTACTCAGTTATAGAGAAAGAACTATTGGCAATCGTTTGGGCAACCAAATACTTTAGGCCATACTTGTATGGCACAAAATTCAAAATTGTAACGGATCACAAACCCCTCCAATGGCTTTTTTCACTGAAAGATCCCAATTCCAAATTAATAAGATGGAGATTACGATTGGAAGAATATAATTATGAAATCGAGTACAAAAAAGGGAAATTAAATCAAAACGCAGACGCATTATCGCGAATAAAAATTAACAATTTCGAAATAATTGAAATACATGAAAATATACTAAATTGCCATAGTAATATTGCACATTGCATTAGTCAAGATCTAAAATTAGGAAAAGGCCTAGCGGCACAAATAGATGAAAAATTCCAAAGTAAAAAATTCTTGGCAAATTTAAAAAGTAACGTAACCAATATTCTAATCCAAAGAATTGAAAATAATAAACTCCTATTCCATTTAGTTACTAAACGAAATTATTTTGAAAAACCGAGTTATGAAAATCTGTCCATAACACTAAATTCATTAAAAGAATTCCTGATACAAAATGAAATACACGAAATATGTTTTCCTAAATTAGGATGCGGACGAGACGAATTAGATTGGGAAAAAGTAAAACAAATCATTGTTAATGTTTTCAAAAATTCAAATATCAAAATTAAAATTTATATTTTTAACCCAGTAGAAACATTCGTAAACGAAGTAGAAGAAACTGATATAGACAGTAACCAGGGGGTAAAAGATGACCAAAGCGATATAAGTAC
The DNA here is from genome assembly GCA_911728475.2 of Pterostichus madidus. NCBI lineage: Eukaryota > Metazoa > Arthropoda > Insecta > Coleoptera > Carabidae > Pterostichus > Pterostichus madidus. Next base: position 17,301,996 of record OU452316.1, on the reverse strand, counting down.
AATACATTCAGCCGAAGAAAACCCTATCAGCGGCATAACTATAATCGACTCTCCCATTAACATTGGAAATAACCAGATTATTATTCAAAAGGTCCCCTTCACGACCAATCCAGTTAAAATAGAAAAATTATTTGGAATGAAACAAAGACTCACAGTTCAAATTTCTAATACGAAACTAAATGAAGATATTATTAATTTTATAAAAAATTACTTGCAACCAAATGTAAAATATTATTGTCTATTCCAAGATAATTTATATTACAATTTTAATGATGTTATTCAAAAATTCTTTAAACATAATACAATGAAATTAATTAAATGTAGCTCAATTCTTGAGGATGTTCATAAACTAGAAGATCAAATAGAAATCATTCGTAATTATCATGAAGGGAAAACAAATCATAGAGGTATACTGATAACCCTAAAACAGATAAAACAAAAATATTACTGGCCTAACCAAATGAAAACTGTCCAAAATTATGTAAACCAATGTGAAGTATGTCTCAAATGTAAATATGAAAGAAATCCTATAAAACCGGAAATGAATTTAACCTATTCAGCTAAAAGACCTTTAGAACAAATTCATATTGATGTATTATCACTAGAGAAACAAAAATTCTTAACAATAATTGATAGTTTAACTAGATACGGACAAGCATATAAATTACATTCTATGAATTCTATAGAAATAATTAATAAATTACTGAAATACTTTTCGCATCACGGTATCCCAGATAAAATAATCTGCGATCACGGAACAGAATTTAATAATAACACCTTAAAAGAGTTACTAAAATTACATAAAATCAAAACACACTTCACATCCATAGATAATCCAAATTCAAACGGCCTAGTTGAGAGATTCCACTCAACAATAATAGAACATCTCAGAATCTTAAATATAAGAGATGAATTTAAAAATGAAATACTAAAAACCAAATTAAAATACGCCTTAATTGCATATAATAACACTATTCACAGTGCCACTAATTATAAGCCTATAGAATTACTAAATGGTCACTTTGAAAATAATGATATATTACCAGACTTAGATAAAAAATTAATTCAGAATTTTAATCAACAACATCGAGATAAAATGAAATTAATATATGAAGAATTAACTCAAAATCTTACTGAAAGAAAGGAAAAATTAGTAACAAAAATAAACCAAAATAAGGAAGCGTTACCAATAAATATTCCTAGCGAAGTTTTCGTTAAACAAAATCCACGACATTCAGGAAAAATTGCAAAGCAAAAATATATTAAAACACCAATAAAAAGTATCGACCCTAAAAGAAAAACTATAGCAACAAAAAATAAGAAAAAATTCAAAATTAATAAAATTAAAAGACCAAGAGTAATAATGAATGAAACTGTTACAGAGTCTTCCTGTTCTGGTCAGGAATATGCCAGGAAATAAAGAACATTACAATCAACCCTGGTGCCTTTATCGTTAAACTCGGAGAAGCAAAATTACAGGAAACTTCTCACATAATATATTATGAATATAACTTACACCCATTAATCCTTGAATTTATAAACCTAAAATTACAACATCATTTGTTGAGTAACAAAATTCCGAATAATACTAAACTCGAATTTGAAAATAATGAAAAGATACTTAATTATATCATCTCGCAGGTTCAAACAAAAATTAATAATCTAAATTCGAAGAGAACTAAACGAGGACTTATCAACGGCCTCGGCTCTATACTCAAGCAGATAACAGGAAACTTAGATAACGCAGACGCGGAACATTATGATAAAATTATAAATGACCTGAACAAAAATCAGCTGTCCCTACAAAAGCAATTAAAACAAAACTATAACCTAAACCTTGAAATAATTCAAAATTATAATCAAAGTATTGAAACAATTAAACATAATCAGTTACTTCTAAAATCTCGAATTATGCAAATAGAATCATTATTGGAATTAGACTTTAATTGGCAAGAAATTTTACATGTTAAAGATATTTATAATCAAATTACCTTTTTAATAACAAACCTATTAAATATTCTCGAAGAGATTGAAACGTCACTGTCATTCTGTAGTTTAGGATTAATCCATAATAGTGTAATTAAAACTCATATTCTTTTAGATAATTTAAAATTAATTTACTCTTATTATGGCGACCAATTGCCAGTAGAACCAAATGAAAAGAATATAAATTCATTAATTAAATTGATGAAATCGCACTGCCACATTGACAATAATAAAATAAAGTATATAATAAAAATCCCAATAAACTTCCCTAAATTATTTGAATTATTTCAATTTACTCCAATACCCACAAAACATGGCAATAATTACATCACTGTGTTCTCACCCCAACATTTTATAATAAAACACGAAAACACCCTAAAACAAGTTTTTAACCCGTGTCTGAACATTCAAAAATCTCTATATTTCTGCACTAACGAAGACTTAATTTCACTAGAAAAAGAAAACTGCGACTACGAGATACTTAGTAATAAGTTTAATAATAGCTGTAAATATATATCTGTAAAAGGAAATAATTATGTAATTAGTATAGAAAATACTAATATTATAATATTAGAATTTATTAATAAATAAAAAATAAATATTGATTGTAATAATATGAATAAAATATATAATTTTGAAGGTATTTATATGTTAGAAGCTAATAAGTGTAAAATAAATGGTGTAAACATCCTAAACTTAAACCAGATTGGATCCCCTATTGTCTTTGAAAATTATGAGGTGAAAAATATTAATCATAGTAATAAATTAAATAAAGAAATATAATTGGAAAACTTAAAGGAAATGAAATTTCATGTAGAAAAATTAAATGAAATAAATCCTGTATTAATAAATGAAACTGTAAATTATAATTATATAATTCTGTATATTCTTGTTATAATTATAATAGTAATGATAGTAATAAAAACTTTGTATAATTACTGTAAGAACATAAAAATTAGAAAGATAAAAGAAACTAACATTCCTGTCAGGGAAATTCAACTTCCAGGGGAAGCTCCCATCTAAGGGTGGAGGAGTTATGTCCAACCCAACAATGCAACATCAGCATGTCTGCTGAGAACGCCTTATCTCATGTATTAGGTTACTGTTAGATTAAGAATGTATTATTGTAAAAGATAGAATAGTATTCAGATCATAGCTAACACTGAACGTGTAAACAACTGAGTTGTGAGCTGTTGAGTAAAATAAACAATTTTTAAAAAAGCTTTGTTCCGAACTTATTATTTAATTTCTATGATTTTTCAAAACCTGGATCGTGTATATAAGAGGTAAAGTTGTTTCTTAACCATAGATATGTGAAATGGACGTTGCATCATTAAAAACTTTTATACAAACATGAAATCAATTGAAAACCGTTCAAAACTATGTCCTCAAACGTCTAATACCTAAATCAAATTAGAAAATGTCTCGAACTTGTCTAGAAATTGAAATATTTATATAAAAATGTTTCATGCGAAACGTCAAAAGTGATTGACAGGTCTGAAAAATTTCTGCTTGCGGTCAAATTTCATATGCATAGCAACGCGTGCATGCTTCGATTCTTGAAATTTTGCAAAGTTTATCATTAATTTCACGCGGACTGTACTTTCAAAAAATCTGAAATACCCAAAAGGCACTAGTCCCAAACATTCTTTAAATCCTAGAAAAAAAATTACAACAATCGGACAAATGGTTTAAGCTGTAGCCGTGTCTAAAGTCTGGTTGCCGCTCGGAGGAATCTATAGTGAATTAAGCCGATTAGTATATAGGACTATCGTTCGGCCTGGCTTCGCCAGGCCTTTTCGCTAGGCTCCGCGGACACTGAAGTAAGGTTTAATTGAATTACGATTTAAACTTTTTATTTCTGATTTTACTGTATATTACTGCCGAGGACAAATTTTGCTTTGTTTTACTATATACTTTTAAAAACTATTTGTCACATTGACAGTCGTAAAATTTCAATCAGATACGTATTTTATTTCCAAAAAGATTTTGTTAAACTAAGAAAAATTCTTCATTTCTGATAGTTCCACATTTATATTTTATATGTACATGAAATCAGTTGAATTTTTTCTCTTAACTTTTTGAAAAACTGTTGGAAATCGTTGGAAAACACGACATAATTCGGAATAGTTGAATTTTCAAACAGTTGCCTATCGTGAATTTTTAATTTTTTCCAATTGCATTTGAAAGGTCTTTTAATGCTCTTTCATATGATACCAAACACGACATGATTCGGAATAGTTGAATTTTCAAACAGTTGTCTATCGTAAATTTTCAATTTTTTCCAATTGCATATAAAAGGTCTTTTAATGCCCTTTCATATGATATCAAACACGACATGATTCGGAATAGTTGAATTTTCAAACAGTTGCCTATCGTGAATTTTCAATTTTTTCCAATTGCATTTAAAAGCTCTTTTGATGCCCTTTCATATGATACCAAACACGACATGATTCGGAATAGTTGAATTTTCAAACAGTTGCCTATCGCAAATTTTCAATTTTTTCCAATTAGATTTAAAAGGTCTTTTAATGCCCTTTCATATGTTACCAAACACGACATGATTCGGAATAGTTGAATTTTTAAACAGTTGCCTATCGTAAATTTTCAATTATTTCCAGTTACATTTAAAAGGTCTTTTAATGCCCTTTCATATGATACCAAACATGACAAGATTCGGAATAGTTGAATTTTCAAACAATTGCCTATCGTAAATTTTCAATTTTTTCCAATTGCATATAAAAGGTCTTTTAATGCCCTTTCATATGATACCAAACACGACATGATTCGGAATAGTTGAATTTTCAAACAGTTGCCTATCGTAAATTTTCAATTTTTTCATATTGCATTCGAATATACTTTTAATGCCCTTTCATATGATACCAAACATGACAAGATTCGGAATAGTTGAATTTTCAAACAATTGCCTATCGTAAATTTTCAATTTTTTCCAATTGCATATAAAAGGTCTTTTAATGCCCTTTCATATGATACCAAACACCACATGATTCGGAATATTTGAATTTTCAAACAGTTGTCTATCGTAAATTTTCAATTTTTTCATATTGCATTCGAAAGTACTTTTAATGCCCTTTCATATGATACCAAACACGGCATGATTCTGAATAGTTGAATTTTCATACAATTGCCTATCACAAATTTTAAATTTTTTCCAATTAGATTAAAAAGGTCTTTTAATGCCCTTTCATATGATACCAAACACGACATGAGTCGGAATAGTTGAATTTTTAAACAATTGCCTATCTTAAATTTTCAATTATTTCCAATTGCAATAAAAAGGTCTTTTAATGCCTTTTCATATGATACCAAACATAACGTGATTCTGAATAGTTGAATTTTCAAACAACTGCCTATCGTAAATTTTAATTTTTTTCGAATTGCATTTGAAAGGTCTTTTAATGCCCTTTCATATGATACCAAACACGTCATGATTCGGAATAGTTGAATTTTCAAACAGTTGCCTATCGTGAATTTTCAATTTTTTCCAATTGCATTTAGAGGATCTTTTAATCCCCTTTCATATGATACCAAACACGACATGATTCGGAATAGTTGAATTTTCAAACAGTTGCCTATCGTAAATTTTCAATTTTGTCATATTGCATTCGAAAGTACATTTAATGCCCTTTCATATGATACCAAACACGGCATGATTCTGAATGGTTGAATTTTCAAACAATTGCCTATCGTAAATTTTCAATTTTTTCCAATTGCATTTAAAGGGTCTTTTAATGCTCTTTCATATGATACCAAACACGACATGATTCGGAATATTTGAATTTTCAAACAGTTGCCTATCGTAAATTATCAATTTTTTCATATTGCATTCGAAAGTACTTTTAATGCCCTTTCATATGATACCAAACACGGCATGATTCTGAATAGTTGAATTTTCAAACAATTGGCTATCGCAAATTTTCAATTATTTCCCATTGCATTTAAGAGGTCTTTTAATGCCCTTTCATATGATACCAAACATGACGTGATTCTGAATAGTTGAATTTTCAAACAACTGCCTATCGTAAATTTTAAATTTTTTCCAATTTCATTTCAAAGGTCTTTTAATGCCGTTTCATATGATACCAAACTCGACATGATTCGGAATAGTTGTATTTTCAAAAAATTGTCTATCGTAAATTTTTAATTTTTTCCAATTGCATTTGAAAGGTCTTTTAATGCCCTTTCATATGATACCAAACACGACATGATTCGGAATAGTTGAATTTTCAAACAGTTGCCTATCGTAAATTTTAAATTTTTTCTTATTCCATTTGAAAGTACTTTTAATGCCCTTTCATATGATACCAAACACGACATGATTCGGAATAGTTGAATTTTCAAACAATTGCCTATCGCATATTTTCAATTTTTTCCAATTACATTTAAATAAATAAATAAATAAATATATCATCACGCCTTCTACCCATTGCTGGGTGTGGCACTCTGCTAAAGCAGATCTCGGTAAGTGATATATTTTTGCGCGTGAAGTGCGGTTACCAGTCGTCAAATCACGGCCCCCAAACATGTTAGTGGTGGAGTAGCCACAGGGATAGCTTTTTCAAATTATGAAAATGCCCTTTCATATGATACCAAACACGACATGATTCGGAATAGTTGAATTTTTAAACAGTTGCCTATCGTAAATTTTCAATTTTTTCATATTGCATTCGATAGTAATTTTAATGCCCTTTCATATGATACCAAACACGGCATGATACGGAATAGTTGAATTTTCAAACAGTTGCCTATCGTAAATTTTAAATTTTTTCATATTGCATTCGAAAGTACTTTTAATGTCCTTCCATATGATACCAAACACGGCATGATTCTGAATATTTGAATTTTCAAACAATTGCCTATCGCAGATTTTCAATTTTTTCCAATTACATTTAAAAGATCTTTTAATGCCCTTTCATATGATACCAAACACGACATGATTCGGAATAGTTGAATTTTTAAACAGTTGCCTATCGTAAATTTTCAATTATTTCCAATTGCATTTAAAAGGTATTTTAATGCCCTTTCATATGATACCAAATATGACGTGATTCTGAATAGTTGAATTTTCAAACAACTGCCTACCGTAAATTTTCAATTTTTTCCAATGGCATTTGAAAGGTCTTTTAATGCCCTTTCATATGATATCAAACACGACATGATTCGGAATAGTTGAATTTTTAAACAGTTGTCTATCGTAAATTTTCAATTATTTCCAATTGCATTTAGAAGGTTTTTAATGCCCTTTCAGATGATACCAAACATGACGTGATTCTGAATAGTTGAATTTTCAAGCAACTGCCTATCGTAAATTTTAAATTTTTTCCAATTGCATTTGAAAGGTCTTTTAATGCCCTTTCATATGATACCAAACACGACATGATTCGGAATAGTTGAATTTTCAAACAGTTGCCTATCGTATAGTTTCAATTTTTTCCAACTGCATTTAAAAGTTCTTTTAATGCCCTTTCATATGATACCAAACACGACATGATTCGGAATAGTTGAATTTTTAAACAGTTGCCTATCGTAAATTTTCAATTTTTTCATATTGCATTCGATAGTAATTTTAATGCCCTTTCATATGATACCAAACACGGCATGATACGGAATAGTTGAATTTTCAAACAGTTGCCTATCGTAAATTTTAAATTTTTTCATATTGCATTCGAAAGTACTTTTAATGTCCTTTCATATGATACCAAACACGGCATGATTCTGAATATTTGAATTTTCAAACAATTGCCTATCGCAGATTTTCAATTTTTTCCAATTACATTTAAAAGATCTTTTAATGCCCTTTCATATGATACCAAACACGACATGATTCGGAATAGTTGAATTTTCAAACAGTTGCCTATCGTAAATTTTAATTTTTTTTCAATTGCATATAAAAGGTCTTTTAATGCCCTTTCATATGATACCAAACACGACATGATTCGGAATAGTTGAATTTTCAAACAGTTGCCTATCGTAAATTTTCAATTTTTTCATATTGCATTCGAAAGTACTTTTAATTCCCTTTCATATGATACCAAACACGGCATGATTCTGAATAGTTGAATTTTCAAACAATTGCCTATCGCAAATTTTAATTTTTTTCCAATTACATTTAAAAGGTCTTTTAATGCCCTTTCATATGATACCAAACACGACATGATTCGGAATATTTCAATTTTTAAACAGTTGCCTATCGTAAATTTTCAATTATTTTCAATTGCATTTAAAAGGTCTTTTAATGTCCTTTCATATGATATCAAACATGACGTGATTCTGAATAGTTGAATTTTTAAACAATTGCCTATCGCAAATTTTAAATTTTTTCCAATTACATTTCAAAGGTCTTTTAATGCCCTTTTATATGATACCAAACACGACATGATTCGGAATAGTTGAATTTTCAAACAGTTGCCTATCGTAAATTTTCAATTTTTTCATATTGCATTCGAATGTACTTTTAATTGATTTGATATGATACCAAACACGGCATGATTCTGAATAGTTAAATTTTAAAACAATTGCCTATCGCAAATTTTAAATTTTTTCCAATTACATTTCAAAGGTCTTTTAATGCCCTTTCATATGATACCAAACACGACATGATTCGGAATAGTTGAATTTTCAAACAGTTGCCTATCGTAAATTTTCAATTTTTTCATATTGCATTCGAATATACTTTTAATGCCCTTTCATATGATACCAAACATGACAAGATTCGGAATAGTTGAATTTTCAAACAATTGCCTATCGTAAATTTTCAATTTTTTCCAATTGCATATAAAAGGTCTTTTAATGCCCTTTCATATGATACCAAACACCACATGATTCGGAATATTTGAATTTTCAAACAGTTGTCTATCGTAAATTTTCAATTTTTTCATATTGCATTCGAAAGTACTTTTAATGCCCTTTCATATGATACCAAACACGGCATGATTCTGAATAGTTGAATTTTCATACAATTGCCTATCACAAATTTTAAATTTTTTCCAATTAGATTAAAAAGGTCTTTTAATGCCCTTTCATATGATACCAAACACGACATGAGTCGGAATAGTTGAATTTTTAAACAATTGCCTATCTTAAATTTTCAATTATTTCCAATTGCAATAAAAAGGTCTTTTAATGCCTTTTCATATGATACCAAACATAACGTGATTCTGAATAGTTGAATTTTCAAACAACTGCCTATCGTAAATTTTAATTTTTTTCGAATTGCATTTGAAAGGTCTTTTAATGCCCTTTCATATGATACCAAACACGTCATGATTCGGAATAGTTGAATTTTCAAACAGTTGCCTATCGTGAATTTTCAATTTTTTCCAATTGCATTTAGAGGATCTTTTAATCCCCTTTCATATGATACCAAACACGACATGATTCGGAATAGTTGAATTTTCAAACAGTTGCCTATCGTAAATTTTCAATTTTGTCATATTGCATTCGAAAGTACATTTAATGCCCTTTCATATGATACCAAACACGGCATGATTCTGAATGGTTGAATTTTCAAACAATTGCCTATCGTAAATTTTCAATTTTTTCCAATTGCATTTAAAGGGTCTTTTAATGCTCTTTCATATGATACCAAACACGACATGATTCGGAATATTTGAATTTTCAAACAGTTGCCTATCGTAAATTATCAATTTTTTCATATTGCATTCGAAAGTACTTTTAATGCCCTTTCATATGATACCAAACCCGGCATGATTCTGAATAGTTGAATTTTCAAACAATTGGCTATCGCAAATTTTCAATTATTTCCCATTGCATTTAAGAGGTCTTTTAATGCCCTTTCATATGATACCAAACATGACGTGATTCTGAATAGTTGAATTTTCAAACAACTGCCTATCGTAAATTTTAAATTTTTTCCAATTTCATTTCAAAGGTCTTTTAATGCCGTTTCATATGATACCAAACTCGACATGATTCGGAATAGTTGTATTTTCAAAAAATTGTCTATCGTAAATTTTTAATTTTTTCCAATTGCATTTGAAAGGTCTTTTAATGCCCTTTCATATGATACCAAACACGACATGATTCGGAATAGTTGAATTTTCAAACAGTTGCCTATCGTAAATTTTAAATTTTTTCTTATTCCATTTGAAAGTACTTTTAATGCCCTTTCATATGATACCAAACACGACATGATTCGGAATAGTTGAATTTTCAAACAATTGCCTATCGCATATTTTCAATTTTTTCCAATTACATTTAAATAAATAAATAAATAAATATATCATCACGCCTTCTACCCATTGCTGGGTGTGGCACTCTGCTAAAGCAGATCTCGGTAAGTGATATATTTTTGCGCGTGAAGTGCGGTTACCAGTCGTCAAATCACGGCCCCCAAACATGTTAGTGGTGGAGTAGCCACAGGGATAGCTTTTTCAAATTATGAAAATGCCCTTTCATATGATACCAAACACGACATGATTCGGAATAGTTGAATTTTTAAACAGTTGCCTATCGTAAATTTTCAATTTTTTCATATTGCATTCGATAGTAATTTTAATGCCCTTTCATATGATACCAAACACGGCATGATACGGAATAGTTGAATTTTCAAACAGTTGCCTATCGTAAATTTTAAATTTTTTCATATTGCATTCGAAAGTACTTTTAATGTCCTTCCATATGATACCAAACACGGCATGATTCTGAATATTTGAATTTTCAAACAATTGCCTATCGCAGATTTTCAATTTTTTCCAATTACATTTAAAAGATCTTTTAATGCCCTTTCATATGATACCAAACACGACATGATTCGGAATAGTTGAATTTTTAAACAGTTGCCTATCGTAAATTTTCAATTATTTCCAATTGCATTTAAAAGGTATTTTAATGCCCTTTCATATGATACCAAATATGACGTGATTCTGAATAGTTGAATTTTCAAACAACTGCCTACCGTAAATTTTAAATTTTTTCCAATGGCATTTGAAAGGTCTTTTAATGCCCTTTCATATGATATCAAACACGACATGATTCGGAATAGTTGAATTTTTAAACAGTTGTCTATCGTAAATTTTCAATTATTTCCAATTGCATTTAGAAGGTTTTTAATGCCCTTTCAGATGATACCAAACATGACGTGATTCTGAATAGTTGAATTTTCAAGCAACTGCCTATCGTAAATTTTAAATTTTTTCCAATTGCATTTGAAAGGTCTTTTAATGCCCTTTCATATGATACCAAACACGACATGATTCGGAATAGTTGAATTTTCAAACAGTTGCCTATCGTATAGTTTCAATTTTTTCCAACTGCATTTAAAAGTTCTTTTAATGCCCTTTCATATGATACCAAACACGACATGATTCGGAATAGTTGAATTTTTAAACAGTTGCCTATCGTAAATTTTCAATTTTTTCATATTGCATTCGATAGTAATTTTAATGCCCTTTCATATGATACCAAACACGGCATGATACGGAATAGTTGAATTTTCAAACAGTTGCCTATCGTAAATTTTAAATTTTTTCATATTGCATTCGAAAGTACTTTTAATGTCCTTTCATATGATACCAAACACGGCATGATTCTGAATATTTGAATTTTCAAACAATTGCCTATCGCAGATTTTCAATTTTTTCCAATTACATTTAAAAGATCTTTTAATGCCCTTTCATATGATACCAAACACGACATGATTCGGAATAGTTGAATTTTTAAACAGTTGCCTATCGTAAATTTTCAATTATTTCCAATTGCATTTAAAAGGTATTTTAATGCCCTTTCATATGATACCAAATATGACGTGATTCTGAATAGTTGAATTTTCAAACAACTGCCTACCGTAAATTTTAAATTTTTTCCAATGGCATTTGAAAGGTCTTTTAATGCCCTTTCATATGATATCAAACACGACATGATTCTGAATAGTTGAATTTTTAAACAGTTGTCTATCGTAAATTTTCAATTATTTCCAATTGCATTTAGAAGGTTTTTAATGCCCTTTCAGATGATACCAAACATGACGTGATTCTGAATAGTTGAATTTTCAAGCAACTGCCTATCGTAAATTTTAAATTTTTTCCAATTGCATTTGAAAGGTCTTTTAATGCCCTTTCATATGATACCAAACACGGCATGATTCTGAATAGTTGAATTTTCATACAATTGCCTATCACAAATTTTAAATTTTTTCCAATTAGATTAAAAAGGTCTTTTAATGCCCTTTCATATGATACCAAACACGACATGAGTCGGAATAGTTGAATTTTTAAACAATTGCCTATCGTAAATTTTCAATTATTTCCAATTGCAATAAAAAGGTCTTTTAATGCCTTTTCATATGATACCAAACATGACGTGATTCTGAATAGTTGAATTTTCAAACAACTGCCTATCGTAAATTTTAATTTTTTTCGAATTGCATTTGAAAGGTCTTTTAATGCCCTTTCATATGATACCAAACACGTCATGATTCGGAATAGTTGAATTTTCAAACAGTTGCCTATCGTGAATTTTCAATTTTTTCCAATTGCATTTAGAGGATCTTTTAATCCCCTTTCATATGATACCAAACACGACATGATTCGGAATAGTTGAATTTTCAAACAGTTGCCTATCGTAAATTTTCAATTTTGTCATATTGCATTCGAAAGTACATTTAATGCCCTTTCATATGATACCAAACACGGCATGATTCTGAATGGTTGAATTTTCAAACAATTGCCTATCGTAAATTTTCAATTTTTTCCAATTGCATTTAAAGGGTCTTTTAATGCTCTTTCATATGATACCAAACACGACATGATTCGGAATATTTGAATTTTCAAACAGTTGCCTATCGTAAATTATCAATTTTTTCATATTGCATTCGAAAGTACTTTTAATGCCCTTTCATATGATACCAAACACGGCATGATTCTGAATAGTTGAATTTTCAAACAATTGGCTATCGCAAATTTTCAATTATTTCCCATTGCATTTAAGAGGTCTTTTAATGCCCTTTCATATGATACCAAACATGACGTGATTCTGAATAGTTGAATTTTCAAACAACTGCCTATCGTAAATTTTAAATTTTTTCCAATTTCATTTCAAAGGTCTTTTAATGCCGTTTCATATGATACCAAACTCGACATGATTCGGAATAGTTGTATTTTCAAAAAATTGTCTATCGTAAATTTTTAATTTTTTCCAATTGCATTTGAAAGGTCTTTTAATGCCCTTTCATATGATACCAAACACGACATGATTCGGAATAGTTGAATTTTCAAACAGTTGCCTATCGTAAATTTTAAATTTTTTCTTATTCCATTTGAAAGTACTTTTAATGCCCTTTCATATGATACCAAACACGACATGATTCGGAATAGTTGAATTTTCAAACAATTGCCTATCGCATATTTTCAATTTTTTCCAATTACATTTAAATAAATAAATAAATAAATATATCATCACGCCTTCTACCCATTGCTGGGTGTGGCACTCTGCTAAAGCAGATCTCGGTAAGTGATATATTTTTGCGCGTGAAGTGCGGTTACCAGTCGTCAAATCACGGCCCCCAAACATGTTAGTGGTGGAGTAGCCACAGGGATAGCTTTTTCAAATTATGAAAATGCCCTTTCATATGATACCAAACACGACATGATTCGGAATAGTTGAATTTTTAAACAGTTGCCTATCGTAAATTTTCAATTTTTTCATATTGCATTCGATAGTAATTTTAATGCCCTTTCATATGATACCAAACACGGCATGATACGGAATAGTTGAATTTTCAAACAGTTGCCTATCGTAAATTTTAAATTTTTTCATATTGCATTCGAAAGTACTTTTAATGTCCTTTCATATGATACCAAACACGGCATGATTCTGAATATTTGAATTTTCAAACAATTGCCTATCGCAGATTTTCAATTTTTTCCAATTACATTTAAAAGATCTTTTAATGCCCTTTCATATGATACCAAACACGACATGATTCGGAATAGTTGAATTTTTAAACAGTTGCCTATCGTAAATTTTCAATTATTTCCAATTGCATTTAAAAGGTATTTTAATGCCCTTTCATATGATACCAAATATGACGTGATTCTGAATAGTTGAATTTTCAAACAAGTGCCTACCGTAAATTTTAAATTTTTTCCAATGGCATTTGAAAGGTCTTTTAATGCCCTTTCATATGATATCAAACACGACATGATTCGGAATAGTTGAATTTTTAAACAGTTGTCTATCGTAAATTTTCAATTATTTCCAATTGCATTTAGAAGGTTTTTAATGCCCTTTCAGATGATACCAAACATGACGTGATTCTGAATAGTTGAATTTTCAAGCAACTGCCTATCGTAAATTTTAAATTTTTTCCAATTGCATTTGAAAGGTCTTTTAATGCCCTTTCATATGATACCAAACACGACATGATTCGGAATAGTTGAATTTTCAAACAGTTGCCTATCGTATAGTTTCAATTTTTTCCAACTGCATTTAAAAGTTCTTTTAATGCCCTTTCATATGATAACAAACACGACATGATTCTGAATAGTTGAATTTTCAAACAGTTGCCTATCGTAAATTTTCAATTTTTTCTTATTGCATTCGAGAGTACTTTTAATGCCCTTTCATATGATACCAAGCACGACATGATTCGGAATAGTTGAATTTTCAAACAGTTGCCTATCGTAAATTTTCAATTTTTTCATATTGCAGTTAAAAGGTCTTTTAATGCCCTTTCATGTGATACCAAACACGACGTGATTCGGAATAGTTAAATTTTCAAACAGTTGCCTATCGTGAATTTTCAATTTTTTCTAATTGCATTTGAAAGGTCTTTTATTATATACTTTAACAGACTATATGTCAAATTGACGACTTTGTCTTAAAACTTTATTTGAACATGAAATCAATTCAGCAGTCTAGAGTTACTTTAAAAAAATGTAATTTTTCTCTATTTTTTTTAAACTGTTGAAAATCGCTGGAATATTAATTCTGATATTTTTTTCTTCGATTAACTTTTTATTACAATGTAGATTCTTTTTGGTTTTACTGTATATTATCACCGAGGTCAATTTTTGCTTGGTTTTACTATATACTTTAACAAACTATATGTCAAATTGACGTTTGGTCTTAAAACTTTTTTTGAACATGAAATCAATTCAAAACAGTTCAAAACATGTATCCTCAATCATCTAATACCTAAATCAAATTAGAAAATGTCTCCAACTTGTCTAGAAATTGAAATATTAATATAAAAATGTTTCACGTGAAACGTCAAAAGTGATTGACAGGTCTGAAAAATTTCTGCTTGCGGTCAAATTTCAAATGCATAGCAACGCGTGCATGCTTCGATCAAGAAAATTTGCAAAGTTTGTCGTTAATTTCAAGCGGACTGTACTTTCAAAAAATCTGAAATACCCAAAAGGCACTAGTCCCAAACATTCTTTAAATCCTAGAATAAAATTTACAACAATCGCACAAACCGTTTAAGCTGTAGCCTTGTCTAAAGTCTGGTTGCCGCCCAGATGAATCTATAGTGAATTAAGCTGATTAGTATATAGGACTAGCGTTCGGCCTGGCTTCGCCAGGCCTTTTCGCCAGGCTCCGCGGACACCGAAGTAAGGTTTAATTGGATTACGATCTAAAACTTTTTATTTCTGTACTTCAGCTCATCTAAAGATATTTACTGTATATTACTGCCGAGGACAAATTTTGCTTTGTTTTACTATATACTTTTAAAAACTATTTGTCACATTGACAGTCGTAAAATTTCAATCAGATACGTGTTTTATTTCCAAAAAGATTTTGTTAAACTAAGAAAAATTCTTCGGACATCATTTCTGATAGTTCCACATTTATATTTTATATGTACATGAAATCAGTTGAATTTATTCTGTTAACTTTTTGAAAAACTGTTGGAAATCGTTGGAAAGCACGACATGAATCGGAATTGTTGTATTTTCAAACAATTGCCTATCGTAAATTTTAAATTTTTTCCAATTGCATTTGAAAGGTCTTTTAATGCCCTTTAATATGATACTAAACACGACATGATTCGGAATAGTTGAATTTTCAAACAGTTGCCTAACGTAAATTTTCAATTTTTTCATATTGCATTCGAAAGTACTTTTAATGCCCTTTCATATGATACCAAACACGGCATGATTCTGAATAGTTGAATTTTCAAACAATTGCCTGTCGTAAATTTTAAATTTTTCCAATTGCATTTGAAAGGTGTTTTAATGCCTTTTCATATGATACCAAACATGACGTGATTGTGAATAGTTGAATATTCAAACAACTGCCTATCGTGAATTTTCAATTTTTTCCAATTGCATTTAAAAGGTCTTTTAATGCCCTTTCATATGATACCAAATACGACATGATTCGGAATATTTGAATTTTCCAACAGTTGCCTATCGTAAATTTTAAATTTTTTCCAATTGCATTTGAAAGGTCTTTTAATGCCTTTTCATATGATACTAAACATGACCTGATTCTGAATAGTTGAATTTTCAAACAATTGCCTGTCGTAAATTTTAAATTTTTCCAATTGCATTTAAAAGGTCTTTTAATGCCCTCTCATATGGTACCAAACACGACATGATTCGGAATAGTTGAATTCTCAAACAACTGCCTATCGTGAATTTTCAATTTTTTCCAATTGCATTTAAAAGGTCTTTTAATACCCTTTCATATGATACCAAACACGACATGATTCGGAATAGTTGAATTTTTAAACAGTTGCCTATCGTAAATTTTCAATTATTTCCAATTGCATATAAAAGGTCTTTTAATGCCCTTTCATATAATACCAAACACGACATGATTCGGAATAGTTGAATTTTCAAACAGTTGCCTATTGTAAATTTTAAATTTTTTCCAATTGCGTATAAAAGGTCTTTTAATGCCCTTTCATATGATACCAAACACGACATGATTCGGAATAGTTGAATTTTCAAACAGTTGCCTATCGTAAATTTTAAATTTTTTCTTATTCCATTTGAAAGTACTTTTAATGCCCTTTCATATGATACCAAACACGACATGATTCGGAATAGTTGAATTTTCAAACAATTGCCTATCGCATATTTTCAATTTTTTCCAATTACATTTAAATAAATAAATAAATAAATATATCATCACGCCTTCTACCCATTGCTGGGTGTGGCACTCTGCTAAAGCAGATCTCGGTAAGTGATATATTTTTGCGCGTGAAGTGCGGTTACCAGTCGTCAAATCACGGCCCCCAAACATGTTAGTGGTGGAGTAGCCACAGGGATAGCTTTTTCAAATTATGAAAATGCCCTTTCATATGATACCAAACACGACATGATTCGGAATAGTTGAATTTTTAAACAGTTGCCTATCGTAAATTTTCAATTTTTTCATATTGCATTCGATAGTAATTTTAATGCCCTTTCATATGATACCAAACACGGCATGATACGGAATAGTTGAATTTTCAAACAGTTGCCTATCGTAAATTTTAAATTTTTTCATATTGCATTCGAAAGTACTTTTAATGTCCTTCCATATGATACCAAACACGGCATGATTCTGAATATTTGAATTTTCAAACAATTGCCTATCGCAGATTTTCAATTTTTTCCAATTACATTTAAAAGATCTTTTAATGCCCTTTCATATGATACCAAACACGACATGATTCGGAATAGTTGAATTTTTAAACAGTTGCCTATCGTAAATTTTCAATTATTTCCAATTGCATTTAAAAGGTATTTTAATGCCCTTTCATATGATACCAAATATGACGTGATTCTGAATAGTTGAATTTTCAAACAACTGCCTACCGTAAATTTTAAATTTTTTCCAATGGCATTTGAAAGGTCTTTTAATGCCCTTTCATATGATATCAAACACGACATGATTCGGAATAGTTGAATTTTTAAACAGTTGTCTATCGTAAATTTTCAATTATTTCCAATTGCATTTAGAAGGTTTTTAATGCCCTTTCAGATGATACCAAACATGACGTGATTCTGAATAGTTGAATTTTCAAGCAACTGCCTATCGTAAATTTTAAATTTTTTCCAATTGCATTTGAAAGGTCTTTTAATGCCCTTTCATATGATACCAAACACGACATGATTCGGAATAGTTGAATTTTCAAACAGTTGCCTATCGTATAGGTTCAATTTTTTCCAACTGCATTTAAAAGTTCTTTTAATGCCCTTTCATATGATACCAAACACGACATGATTCGGAATAGTTGAATTTTTAAACAGTTGCCTATCGTAAATTTTCAATTTTTTCATATTGCATTCGATAGTAATTTTAATGCCCTTTCATATGATACCAAACACGGCATGATACGGAATAGTTGAATTTTCAAACAGTTGCCTATCGTAAATTTTAAATTTTTTCATATTGCATTCGAAAGTACTTTTAATGTCCTTTCATATGATACCAAACACGGCATGATTCTGAATATTTGAATTTTCAAACAATTGCCTATCGCAGATTTTCAATTTTTTCCAATTACATTTAAAAGATCTTTTAATGCCCTTTCATATGATACCAAACACGACATGATTCGGAATAGTTGAATTTTCAAACAGTTGCCTATCGTAAATTTTAATTTTTTTTCAATTGCATATAAAAGGTCTTTTAATGCCCTTTCATATGATACCAAACACGACATGATTCGGAATAGTTGAATTTTCAAACAGTTGCCTATCGTAAATTTTCAATTTTTTCATATTGCATTCGAAAGTACTTTTAATTCCCTTTCATATGATACCAAACACGGCATGATTCTGAATAGTTGAATTTTCAAACAATTGCCTATCGCAAATTTTAATTTTTTTCCAATTACATTTAAAAGGTCTTTTAATGCCCTTTCATATGATACCAAACACGACATGATTCGGAATATTTCAATTTTTAAACAGTTGCCTATCGTAAATTTTCAATTATTTTCAATTGCATTTAAAAGGTCTTTTAATGTCCTTTCATATGATATCAAACATGACGTGATTCTGAATAGTTGAATTTTTAAACAATTGCCTATCGCAAATTTTAAATTTTTTCCAATTACATTTCAAAGGTCTTTTAATGCCCTTTTATATGATACCAAACACGACATGATTCGGAATAGTTGAATTTTCAAACAGTTGCCTATCGTAAATTTTCAATTTTTTCATATTGCATTCGAATGTACTTTTAATTGATTTGATATGATACCAAACACGGCATGATTCTGAATAGTTAAATTTTAAAACAATTGCCTATCGCAAATTTTAAATTTTTTCCAATTACATTTCAAAGGTCTTTTAATGCCCTTTCATATGATACCAAACACGACATGATTCGGAATAGTTGAATTTTCAAACAGTTGCCTATCGTAAATTTTCAATTTTTTCATATTGCATTCGAATATACTTTTAATGCCCTTTCATATGATACCAAACATGACAAGATTCGGAATAGTTGAATTTTCAAACAATTGCCTATCGTAAATTTTCAATTTTTTCCAATTGCATATAAAAGGTCTTTTAATGCCCTTTCATATGATACCAAACACCACATGATTCGGAATATTTGAATTTTCAAACAGTTGTCTATCGTAAATTTTCAATTTTTTCATATTGCATTCGAAAGTACTTTTAATGCCCTTTCATATGATACCAAACACGGCATGATTCTGAATAGTTGAATTTTCATACAATTGCCTATCACAAATTTTAAATTTTTTCCAATTAGATTAAAAAGGTCTTTTAATGCCCTTTCATATGATACCAAACACGACATGAGTCGGAATAGTTGAATTTTTAAACAATTGCCTATCTTAAATTTTCAATTATTTCCAATTGCAATAAAAAGGTCTTTTAATGCCTTTTCATATGATACCAAACATAACGTGATTCTGAATAGTTGAATTTTCAAACAACTGCCTATCGTAAATTTTAATTTTTTTCGAATTGCATTTGAAAGGTCTTTTAATGCCCTTTCATATGATACCAAACACGTCATGATTCGGAATAGTTGAATTTTCAAACAGTTGCCTATCGTGAATTTTCAATTTTTTCCAATTGCATTTAGAGGATCTTTTAATCCCCTTTCATATGATACCAAACACGACATGATTCGGAATAGTTGAATTTTCAAACAGTTGCCTATCGTAAATTTTCAATTTTGTCATATTGCATTCGAAAGTACATTTAATGCCCTTTCATATGATACCAAACACGGCATGATTCTGAATGGTTGAATTTTCAAACAATTGCCTATCGTAAATTTTCAATTTTTTCCAATTGCATTTAAAGGGTCTTTTAATGCTCTTTCATATGATACCAAACACGACATGATTCGGAATATTTGAATTTTCAAACAGTTGCCTATCGTAAATTATCAATTTTTTCATATTGCATTCGAAAGTACTTTTAATGCCCTTTCATATGATACCAAACACGGCATGATTCTGAATAGTTGAATTTTCAAACAATTGGCTATCGCAAATTTTCAATTATTTCCCATTGCATTTAAGAGGTCTTTTAATGCCCTTTCATATGATACCAAACATGACGTGATTCTGAATAGTTGAATTTTCAAACAAATGCCTATCGTAAATTTTAAATTTTTTCCAATTTCATTTCAAAGGTCTTTTAATGCCGTTTCATATGATACCAAACTCGACATGATTCGGAATAGTTGTATTTTCAAAAAATTGTCTATCGTAAATTTTTAATTTTTTCCAATTGCATTTGAAAGGTCTTTTAATGCCCTTTCATATGATACCAAACACGACATGATTCGGAATAGTTGAATTTTCAAACAGTTGCCTATCGTAAATTTTAAATTTTTTCTTATTCCATTTGAAAGTACTTTTAATGCCCTTTCATATGATACCAAACACGACATGATTCGGAATAGTTGAATTTTCAAACAATTGCCTATCGCATATTTTCAATTTTTTCCAATTACATTTAAATAAATAAATAAATAAATATATCATCACGCCTTCTACCCATTGCTGGGTGTGGCACTCTGCTAAAGCAGATCTCGGTAAGTGATATATTTTTGCGCGTGAAGTGCGGTTACCAGTCGTCAAATCACGGCCCCCAAACATGTTAGTGGTGGAGTAGCCACAGGGATAGCTTTTTCAAATTATGAAAATGCCCTTTCATATGATACCAAACACGACATGATTCGGAATAGTTGAATTTTTAAACAGTTGCCTATCGTAAATTTTCAATTTTTTCATATTGCATTCGATAGTAATTTTAATGCCCTTTCATATGATACCAAACACGGCATGATACGGAATAGTTGAATTTTCAAACAGTTGCCTATCGTAAATTTTAAATTTTTTCATATTGCATTCGAAAGTACTTTTAATGTCCTTCCATATGATACCAAACACGGCATGATTCTGAATATTTGAATTTTCAAACAATTGCCTATCGCAGATTTTCAATTTTTTCCAATTACATTTAAAAGATCTTTTAATGCCCTTTCATATGATACCAAACACGACATGATTCGGAATAGTTGAATTTTTAAACAGTTGCCTATCGTAAATTTTCAATTATTTCCAATTGCATTTAAAAGGTATTTTAATGCCCTTTCATATGATACCAAATATGACGTGATTCTGAATAGTTGAATTTTCAAACAACTGCCTACCGTAAATTTTAAATTTTTTCCAATGGCATTTGAAAGGTCTTTTAATGCCCTTTCATATGATATCAAACACGACATGATTCGGAATAGTTGAATTTTTAAACAGTTGTCTATCGTAAATTTTCAATTATTTCCAATTGCATTTAGAAGGTTTTTAATGCCCTTTCAGATGATACCAAACATGACGTGATTCTGAATAGTTGAATTTTCAAGCAACTGCCTATCGTAAATTTTAAATTTTTTCCAATTGCATTTGAAAGGTCTTTTAATGCCCTTTCATATGATACCAAACACGACATGATTCGGAATAGTTGAATTTTCAAACAGTTGCCTATCGTATAGTTTCAATTTTTTCCAACTGCATTTAAAAGTTCTTTTAATGCCCTTTCATATGATACCAAACACGACATGATTCGGAATAGTTGAATTTTTAAACAGTTGCCTATCGTAAATTTTCAATTTTTTCATATTGCATTCGATAGTAATTTTAATGCCCTTTCATATGATACCAAACAAGGCATGATACGGAATAGTTGAATTTTCAAACAGTTGCCTATCGTAAATTTTAAATTTTTTCATATTGCATTCGAAAGTACTTTTAATGTCCTTTCATATGATACCAAACACGGCATGATTCTGAATATTTGAATTTTCAAACAATTGCCTATCGCAGATTTTCAATTTTTTCCAATTACATTTAAAAGATCTTTTAATGCCCTTTCATATGATACCAAACACGACATGATTCGGAATAGTTGAATTTTTAAACAGTTGCCTATCGTAAATTTTCAATTATTTCCAATTGCATTTAAAAGGTATTTTAATGCCCTTTCATATGATACCAAATATGACGTGATTCTGAATAGTTGAATTTTCAAACAACTGCCTACCGTAAATTTTAAATTTTTTCCAATGGCATTTGAAAGGTCTTTTAATGCCCTTTCATATGATATCAAACACGACATGATTCGGAATAGTTGAATTTTTAAACAGTTGTCTATCGTAAATTTTCAATTATTTCCAATTGCATTTAGAAGGTTTTTAATGCCCTTTCAGATGATACCAAACATGACGTGATTCTGAATAGTTGAATTTTCAAGCAACTGCCTATCGTAAATTTTAAATTTTTTCCAATTGCATTTGAAAGGTCTTTTAATGCCCTTTCATATGATACCAAACACGGCATGATTCTGAATAGTTGAATTTTCATACAATTGCCTATCACAAATTTTAAATTTTTTCCAATTAGATTAAAAAGGTCTTTTAATGCCCTTTCATATGATACCAAACACGACATGAGTCGGAATAGTTGAATTTTTAAACAATTGCCTATCGTAAATTTTCAATTATTTCCAATTGCAATAAAAAGGTCTTTTAATGCCTTTTCATATGATACCAAACATGACGTGATTCTGAATAGTTGAATTTTCAAACAACTGCCTATCGTAAATTTTAATTTTTTTCGAATTGCATTTGAAAGGTCTTTTAATGCCCTTTCATATGATACCAAACACGTCATGAGTCGGAATAGTTGAATTTTCAAACAGTTGCCTATCGTGAATTTTCAATTTTTTCCAATTGCATTTAGAGGATCTTTTAATCCCCTTTCATATGATACCAAACACGACATGATTCGGAATAGTTGAATTTTCAAACAGTTGCCTATCGTAAATTTTCAATTTTGTCATATTGCATTCGAAAGTACATTTAATGCCCTTTCATATGATACCAAACACGGCATGATTCTGAATGGTTGAATTTTCAAACAATTGCCTATCGTAAATTTTCAATTTTTTCCAATTGCATTTAAAGGGTCTTTTAATGCTCTTTCATATGATACCAAACACGACATGATTCGGAATATTTGAATTTTCAAACAGTTGCCTATCGTAAATTATCAATTTTTTCATATTGCATTCGAAAGTACTTTTAATGCCCTTTCATATGATACCAAACACGGCATGATTCTGAATAGTTGAATTTTCAAACAATTGGCTATCGCAAATTTTCAATTATTTCCCATTGCATTTAAGAGGTCTTTTAATGCCCTTTCATATGATACCAAACATGACGTGATTCTGAATAGTTGAATTTTCAAACAACTGCCTATCGTAAATTTTAAATTTTTTCCAATTTCATTTCAAAGGTCTTTTAATGCCGTTTCATATGATACCAAACTCGACATGATTCGGAATAGTTGTATTTTCAAAAAATTTTCTATCGTAAATTTTTAATTTTTTCCAATTGCATTTGAAAGGTCTTTTAATGCCCTTTCATATGATACCAAACACGACATGATTCGGAATAGTTGAATTTTCAAACAGTTGCCTATCGTAAATTTTAAATTTTTTCTTATTCCATTTGAAAGTACTTTTAATGCCCTTTCATATGATACCAAACACGACATGATTCGGAATAGTTGAATTTTCAAACAATTGCCTATCGCATATTTTCAATTTTTTCCAATTACATTTAAATAAATAAATAAATAAATATATCATCACGCCTTCTACCCATTGCTGGGTGTGGCACTCTGCTAAAGCAGATCTCGGTAAGTGATATATTTTTGCGCGTGAAGTGCGGTTACCAGTCGTCAAATCACGGCCCCCAAACATGTTAGTGGTGGAGTAGCCACAGGGATAGCTTTTTCAAATTATGAAAATGCCCTTTCATATGATACCAAACACGACATGATTCGGAATAGTTGAATTTTTAAACAGTTGCCTATCGTAAATTTTCAATTTTTTCATATTGCATTCGATAGTAATTTTAATGCCCTTTCATATGATACCAAACACGGCATGATACGGAATAGTTGAATTTTCAAACAGTTGCCTATCGTAAATTTTAAATTTTTTCATATTGCATTCGAAAGTACTTTTAATGTCCTTTCATATGATACCAAACACGGCATGATTCTGAATATTTGAATTTTCAAACAATTGCCTATCGCAGATTTTCAATTTTTTCCAATTACATTTAAAAGATCTTTTAATGCCCTTTCATATGATACCAAACACGACATGATTCGGAATAGTTGAATTTTTAAACAGTTGCCTATCGTAAATTTTCAATTATTTCCAATTGCATTTAAAAGGTATTTTAATGCCCTTTCATATGATACCAAATATGACGTGATTCTGAATAGTTGAATTTTCAAACAAGTGCCTACCGTAAATTTTAAATTTTTTCCAATGGCATTTGAAAGGTCTTTTAATGCCCTTTCATATGATATCAAACACGACATGATTCGGAATAGTTGAATTTTTAAACAGTTGTCTATCGTAAATTTTCAATTATTTCCAATTGCATTTAGAAGGTTTTTAATGCCCTTTCAGATGATACCAAACATGACGTGATTCTGAATAGTTGAATTTTCAAGCAACTGCCTATCGTAAATTTTAAATTTTTTCCAATTGCATTTGAAAGGTCTTTTAATGCCCTTTCATATGATACCAAACACGACATGATTCGGAATAGTTGAATTTTCAAACAGTTGCCTATCGTATAGTTTCAATTTTTTCCAACTGCATTTAAAAGTTCTTTTAATGCCCTTTCATATGATACCAAACACGACATGATTCTGAATAGTTGAATTTTCAAACAGTTGCCTATCGTAAATTTTCAATTTTTTCTTATTGCATTCGAGAGTACTTTTAATGCCCTTTCATATGATACCAAGCACGACATGATTCGGAATAGTTGAATTTTCAAACAGTTGCCTATCGTAAATTTTCAATTTTTTCATATTGCAGTTAAAAGGTCTTTTAATGCCCTTTCATGTGATACCAAACACGACGTGATTCGGAATAGTTAAATTTTCAAACAGTTGCCTATCGTGAATTTTCAATTTTTTCTAATTGCATTTGAAAGGTCTTTTATTATATACTTTAACAGACTATATGTCAAATTGACGACTTTGTCTTAAAACTTTATTTGAACATGAAATCAATTCAGCAGTCTAGAGTTACTTTAAAAAAATGTAATTTTTCTCTATTTTTTTTAAACTGTTGAAAATCGCTGGAATATTAATTCTGATATTTTTTTCTTCGATTAACTTTTTATTACAATGTAGATTCTTTTTGGTTTTACTGTATATTATCACCGAGGTCAATTTTTGCTTGGTTTTACTATATACTTTAACAAACTATATGTCAAATTGACGTTTGGTCTTAAAACTTTTTTTGAACATGAAATCAATTCAAAACAGTTCAAAACATGTATCCTCAATCATCTAATACCTAAATCAAATTAGAAAATGTCTCCAACTTGTCTAGAAATTGAAATATTTATATAAAAATGTTTCATGCGAAACGTCAAAAGTGATTGACAGGTCTGAAAAATTTCTGCTTGCGGTCAAATTTCAAATGCATAGCAACGCGTGCATGCTTCGATCAAGAAAATTTGCAAAGTTTGTCGTTAATTTCAAGCGGACTGTACTTTCAAAAAATCTGAAATACCCAAAAGGCACTAGTCCCAAACATTCTTTAAATCCTAGAATAAAATTTACAACAATCGCACAAACCGTTTAAGCTGTAGCCTTGTCTAAAGTCTGGTTGCCGCCCAGATGAATCTATAGTGAATTAAGCTGATTAGTATATAGGACTAGCGTTCGGCCTGGCTTCGCCAGGCCTTTTCGCCAGGCTCCGCGGACACCGAAGTAAGGTTTAATTGGATTACGATCTAAAACTTTTTATTTCTGTACTTCAGCTCATCTAAAGATATTTACTGTATATTACTGCCGAGGACAAATTTTGCTTTGTGTAACTATATACTTTTAAAAACTATTTGTCACATTGACAGTCGTAAAATTTCAATCAGATACGTGTTTTATTTCCAAAAAGATTTTGTTAAACTAAGAAAAATTCTTCGGACATCATTTCTGATAGTTCCACATTTATATTTTATATGTACATGAAATCAGTTGAATTTATTCTGTTAACTTTTTGAAAAACTGTTGGAAATCGTTGGAAAGCACGACATGAATCGGAATTGTTGTATTTTCAAACAATTGCCTATCGTAAATTTTAAATTTTTTCCAATTGCAATTGAAAGGTCTTTTAATGCCCTTTAATATGATACTAAACACGACATGATTCGGAATAGTTGAATTTTCAAACAGTTGCCTAACGTAAATTTTCAATTTTTTCATATTGCATTCGAAAGTACTTTTAATGCCCTTTCATATGATACCAAACACGGCATGATTCTGAATAGTTGAATTTTCAAACAATTGCCTGTCGTAAATTTTAAATTTTTCCAATTGCATTTGAAAGGTGTTTTAATGCCTTTTCATATGATACCAAACATGACGTGATTCTGAATAGTTGAATATTCAAACAACTGCCTATCGTGAATTTTCAATTTTTTCCAATTGCATTTAAAAGGTCTTTTAATGCCCTTTCATATGATACCAAATACGACATGATTCGGAATATTTGAATTTTCCAACAGTTGCCTATCGTAAATTTTAAATTTTTTCCAATTGCATTTGAAAGGTCTTTTAATGCCTTTTCATATGATACTAAACATGACCTGATTCTGAATAGTTGAATTTTCAAACAATTGCCTGTCGTAAATTTTAAATTTTTCCAATTGCATTTAAAAGGTCTTTTAATGCCCTCTCATATGGTACCAAACACGACATGATTCGGAATAGTTGAATTCTCAAACAACTGCCTATCGTGAATTTTCAATTTTTTCCAATTGCATTTAAAAGGTCTTTTAATACCCTTTCATATGATACCAAACACGACATGATTCGGAATAGTTGAATTTTTAAACAGTTGCCTATCGTAAATTTTCAATTATTTCCAATTGCATATAAAAGGTCTTTTAATGCCCTTTCATATAATACCAAACACGACATGATTCGGAATAGTTGAATTTTCAAACAGTTGCCTATTGTAAATTTTAAATTTTTTCCAATTGCGTATAAAAGGTCTTTTAATGCCCTTTCATATGATACCAAACACGACATGATTCGGAATAGTTGAATTTTCAAACAGTTGCCTATCGTAAATTTTAAATTTTTTCTAATTGCATTTAAAAGGTCTTTTAATGCCCTTTAATATGATACCAAATACGACATGATTCGGAATAGTTGAATTTTCAAACAGTTGCCTATCGTAAATTTTAAATTTTTTCCAATTGCATTGAAAAGGTCTTTTAATGCCCTTTCATATGATACCAAACACGACATGATTCGGAATAATGGAATTATCAAACAGTTGCCTCTTGTGAATTTTCAATTTTTTCCAATTGCATTTAAAAGCTCTTTTAATGCCCTTTCATATGATACCAAATATGACATGATTCGGAATAGTTGAATTTTCAAACAGTTGCATATCGTAAATTTTCTATTTTTTCATATTGCATTCGAAAGTACTTTTAATGCCATTTCATATGATACCAAACACGGCATGATTCTGAATAGTTGAATTTTCAAACAATTGCCTATCGCAAATTTTAAATTTTTTTCAATTACATTTAAAAAGTCTTTTAATGCCCTTTCATATGATACCAAACACGACATGATTCGGAATAGCTGAATTTTTAAACAGTTGCCTATCGTAAATTTTCAAATATTTCCAATTGCATTTAAAAGGTCTTTTAATGCTCTTTCATATGATTCCAAACACGACATGATTCGGAATAGTTGAATTCTCAAACAACTGCCTATCGTAAATTTTAAATTTTTTCCAATTGCATTTGAAGGGTCTTTTAATGCCCTTTCATATGATACCAAACACGACATGATTCGGAATAGTTGAATTTCAAACAATTGCCTCTCGTGAATTTTCTATTTTTTCCAATTGTATTTAAAAGCTCTTTTAATGCCCTTTCATATGATACCAAATATGACATGATTCGGAATAGTTGAATTTTCAAACAACTGCCTATCGTAAATTTTTAATTTTGTCCAATTGCATTTGAAAGGTCTTTTAATGCCCTTTAATATGATACTAAACACGACATGATTCGGAATAGTTGAATTTTCAAACAGTTGCCTATCGTAAATTTTAAATTTTTTCCAATTGCATATAAAAGGTCTTTTAATGTCCTTTCATATGATACCAAACACGACATGATTCGGAATAGTTGAATTTTCAAACAGTTGCCTATCGTAAATTTTCAATTTTGTCCAATTGCGTATAAAAGGACTTTTAATGCCCTTTCATATGATACCAAACACGACATGATTCGGAATAGTTGAATTTTTAAACAGTTGCCTATCGTAAATTTTAAATTTTTTCATATTGCATTCGATAGTAATTTTAATGCCCTTTCATATGATACCAAACACGGCATGATACGGAATAGTTTAATTTTCAAACAGTTGCCTATCGTAAATTTTAAATTTTTTCATATTGCATTCGAAAGTACTTTTAATGTCCTTTCATATGATACCAAACACGGCATGATTCTGAATATTTGAATTTTCAAACAATTGCCTATCGCAGATTTTCAATTTTTTCCAATTACATTTAAAAGATCTTTTAATGCCCTTTCATATGATACCAAACACGACATGATTCGGAATAGTTGAATTTTTAAACAGTTGCCTATCGTAAATTTTCAATTATTTCCAATTGCATTTAAAAGGTCTTTTAATGCCCTTTCATATGATACCAAACATGACGTGATTCTGAATAGTTGAATTTTCAAAGAACTACCTACCGTAAATTTTAAATTTTTTCCAATGGCATTTGAAAGGTCTTTTAATGCCCTTTCATATGATATCAAACACGACATGATTCGGAATAGTTGTATTTTCAAACAGTTGCCTATCGTAAATTTTCAATTATTTCCAATTGCATTTAGAAGGTTTTTAATGCCCTTTCAGATGATACCAAACATGACGTGATTCTGAATAGTTGAATTTTCAAGCAACTGCCTATCGTAAATTTTAAATTTTTTCCAATTGCATTTGAAAGGTCTTTTAATGCCCTTTCATATGATACCAAACACGACATGATTCGGAATAGTTGTATTTTCAAAAAATTGCCTATCGTAAATTTTTAATTTTTTCCAATTGCATTTGAAAGGTCTTTTATTATATACTTTAACAGACTATATGTCAAATTGACGTCTTTGTCTTAAAACTTTATTTGAACATGAAATCAATTCAGCAGTCTAGAGTTACTTTAAAAAAATGTAATTTTTCTCTATTTTTTTAAACTGTTGAAAATCGCTGGAATATTAATTCTGATATTTTTTTATTCGATTAACTTTTTATTACAATGTAGATTCTTTTTGGTTTTACTGTATATTATCACCGAGGTCAATTTTTGCTTGGTTTTACTATATACTTTAACAAACTATATGTCAAATTGACGTTTGGTCTTAAAACTTTTTTTGAACATGAAATCAATTCAAAACAGTTCAAAACATGTATCCTCAATCGTCTAATACCTAAATCAAATTACAAAATTTTCACAATTTGTCTAGAAATTTAAATAATTCTATCGTCAAATTCCATGCGTAACGTCAAAAATGACAGCTTAGGTCTATGATTTTTCAAAACCTAGATCGTGTATATAAGAGGTAATGTTGTTTCTTAACCATAGATTTGTCAAATGGACGTTGCATCATTAAAAACTTTTATACAAACATTAAATCAATAGAAAACCGTTCAAAACATATGTCCTCAATCATCTAATACCTAAATCAAATTAGAAAATGTCTCCAACTTGTCTAGAAATTGAAATATTAATGTAAAAATGTTTCACGTGAAACGTCAAAAGTGATTGACAGGTCTGAAAAATTTCTGCTTGCGGTCAAATTTCAAATGCATAGCAACGCGTGCATGCTTCGATCAAGAAAATTTGCAAAGTTTGTCGTTAATTTCAAGCGGACTGTACTTTCAAAAAATATGAAATACCCAAAAGGCACTAGTCCCAAACATTCTTTAAATCCTAGAATAAAATTTACAACAATCGCACAAACCGTTTAAGCTGTAGCCTTGTCTAAAGTCTGGTTGCCGCCCAGATGAATCTATAGTGAATTAAGCTGATTAGTATATAGGACTAGCGTTCGGCCTGGCTTCGCCAGGCCTTTTCGCCAGGCTCCGCGGACACCGAAGTAAGGTTTAATTGGATTACGATCTAAAACTTTTTATTTCTGTACTTCAGCTCATCTAAAGATATTTACTGTATATTACTGCCGAGGACAAATTTTGCTTTGTTTTACTATATACTTTTAAAAACTATTTGTCACATTGACAGTCGTAAAATTTCAATCAGATACGTGTTTTATTTCCAAAAAGATTTTGTTAAACTAAGAAAAATTCTTCGGACATCATTGCTGATAGTTCCACATTTATATTTTATATGTACATGAAATCAGTAGAATTTTTTCTCTTAACTTTTTGAAAAACTGTTGGAAATCGTTGGAAAACACGACATGAATCGGAATAGTTGTATTTTCAAACAATTGCCTATCGTAAATTTTAAATTTTTCCAATTGCATTTGAAAGGTCTTTTAATGCCCTTTAATATGATACTAAACACGACATGATTCGGAATAGTTGAATTTTCAAACAGTTGCCTATCGTATATTTTCAATTTTTCGAACTGCATTTAAAAGTTTTTTAATGCCCTTTCATATGATACCAAACTCGTTATGATTCGGAATAGTTGAATTTTCAAACAGTTGCCTATCGTAAATTTTCAATTTTTTCTTATTGCATTCCAAAGTACTTTTAATGCCCTTTCATATGACACCAAACACGACATGATTCTGAATAGTTGAATTTTCAAACAGTTGCCTATCGTATATTTACAATTTTTCGAACTGCATTTAAAAGTTTTTTAATGCCCTTTCATATGATACCAAACTCGTTATGATTAAAAGACCTTTCAAATGCAATTAGAAAAAATTTAAAATTTACGATAGGCAACTGTTTGAAAATTCAACTATTCCGAATCATGTCGTGTTTGGTATCATATGAAAAGGCATTAAAAGAGCTTTCAAGTGTAATTGGAAAAAATTTAAAATTTACAACAGGCAATTGTTTGAAAATTCAACTATTCAGAATCATGCCGTGTTTGGTATCATATGAAAGGGCATTAAAAGTACTTTCGAATGCAATATGAAAAAATTGAATATTTACGATAGGCAACTGTTTGAAAATTAAACTATTCCGAATCATGTCGTGTTTGGTATCATATGAAAGGGCATTAAAAGTACTTTCGAATGCAATATGAAAAAATTGAAAATTTACGTTAGGCAACTGTTTGAAAATTCAACTATTCAGAATCATGTCGTGTTTGGTGTCATATGAAAGGGCATTAAAAGTACTTTGGAATGCAATAAGAAAAAATTGAAAATTTACGATAGGCAACTGTTCGAAAATTCAACTATTCCGAATCATAACGAGTTTGGTATCATATGAAAGGGCATTAAAAAACTTTTAAATGCAGTTCGAAAAATTGTAAATATACGATAGGCAACTGTTTGAAAATTCAACTATTCAGAATCATGTCGTGTTTGGTGTCATATGAAAGGGCATTAAAAGTACTTTGGAATGCAATAAGAAAAAATTGAAAATTTACGATAGGCAACTGTTTGAAAATTCAACTATTCCGAATCATAACGAGTTTGGTATCATATGAAAGGGCATTAAAAAACTTTTAAATGCAGTTCGAAAAATTGAAAATATACGATAGGCAACTGTTTGAAAATTCAACTATTCCGAATCATGTCGTGTTTAGTATCATATTAAAGGGCATTAAAAGACCTTTCAAATGCAATTGGAAAAATTTAAAATTTACGATAGGCAATTGTTTGAAAATACAACTATTCCGATTCATGTCGTGTTTTCCAACGATTTCCAACAGTTTTTCAAAAAGTTAAGAGAAAAATTCTACTGATTTCATGTACATATAAAATATAAATGTGGAACTATCAGCAATGATGTCCGAAGAATTTTTCTTAGTTTAACAAAATCTTTTTGGAAATAAAACACGTATCTGATTGAAATTTTACGACTGTCAATGTGACAAATAGTTTTTAAAAGTATATAGTAAAACAAAGCAGTAATATACAGTAAATATCTTTAGATGAGCTGAAGTACAGAAATAAAAAGTTTTAGATCGTAATCCAATTAAACCTTACTTCGGTGTCCGCGGAGCCTGGCGCACACTAGTCCTATATACTAATCAGCTTAATTCACTATAGATTCATCTGGGCGGCAACCAGACTTTAGACAAGGCTACAGCTTAAACGGTTTGTGCGATTGTTGTAAATTTTATTCTAGGATTTAAAGAATGTTTGGGACTAGTGCCTTTTGGGTATTTCAGATTTTTTGAAAGTACAGTCCGCTTGAAATTAACGACAAACTTTGCAAATTTTCTTGATCGAAGCATGCACGCGTTGCTATGCATTTGAAATTTGACCGCAAGCAGAAATTTTTCAGACCTGTCAATCACTTTTGACGTTTCACGTGAAACATTTTTACATTAATATTTCAATTTCTAGACAAGTTGGAGACATTTTCTAATTTGATTTAGGTATTAGATGATTGAGGACATATGTTTTGAACGGTTTTCTATTGATTTAATGTTTGTATAAAAGTTTTTAATGATGCAACGTCCATTTGACAAATCTATGGTTAAGAAACAACATTACCTCTTCTATACACGATCTATGTTTTGAAAAATCATAGACCTAAGCTGTCATTTTTGACGTTACGCATGGAATTTGACGATAGAATTATTTAAATTTCTAGACAAATTGTGAAAATTTTGTAATTTGATTTAGGTATTAGACGATTGAGGATACATGTTTTGAACTGTTTTGAATTGATTTCATGTTCAAAAAAAGTTTTAAGACCAAACGTCAATTTGACATATAGTTTGTTAAAGTATATAGTAAAACCAAGCAAAAATTGACCTCGGTGATAATATACAGTAAAACCAAAAAGAATCTACATTATAATAAAAAGTTAATCGAATAAAAAAATATCAGAATTAATATTCCAGCGATTTTCAACAGTTTAAAAAAAATAGAGAAAAATTACATTTTTTTAAAGTAACTCTAGACTGCTGAATTGATTTCATGTTCAAATAAAGTTTTAAGACAAAGACGTCAATTTGACATATAGTCTCTTAAAGTATATAATAAAAGACCTTTCAAATGCAATTAGAAAAAAATTGAAAATTCACGATAGGCAACCGTTTGAAAATTTAACTATTCCGAATCACGTCGTGTTTGGTATCACATGAAAGGGCATTAAAAGACCTTTTAACTGCAATATGAAAAAATTGAAAATTTACGATAGGCAACTGTTTGAAAATTCAACTATTCCGAATCATGTCGTGCTTGGTATCATATGAAAGGGCATTAAAGGTACTCTCGAATTCAATAAGAAACCCCTTTCATATGATACCAAACACGGCATGATTCTGAATAGTTGAATTTTCAAACAATTGCCTGTCGTAAATTTTAAATTTTTCCAATTGCATTTGAAAGGTGTTTTAATGCCCTCTCTTATGGTACCAAACACGACATGATTCGGAATAGTTGAATTCTCAAACAACTGCCTATCGTAAATTTTAAATTTTTCCAATTGCATTTGAAAAGTCTTTTAATGCCTTTTCATATGATACCAAACATGACGTGATTCTGAATAGTTGCATTTTCAAACAACTGCCTGTCGTGAATTTTCAATTTTTTCCAATTGCATTTAAAAGGTCATTTAATGCCCTTTCATATGACACCAAACACGACATGATTCGGAATAATGGAATTATCAAACAGTTGCCTCTCGTGAATTTTAATTTTTTCCAATTGCATTTAAAAGCTCTTTTAATACCTTTTCATATGATACCAAACATGACATGATTCGGAATAGTTGAATTTTCAAACAATTGCCTATCGCAAATTTTAAATTTTTTCCAATTACATTTAAAAGGTCTTTTAATACCCTTTCATATGATACCAAACACGACATGATTCGGAATGTTTGAATTTTTAAACAGTTGCCTATCGTAAATTTTCAATTATTTCCAATTGCATTTCAAAGGTCTTTTAATGCCCTTTCATATGATACCAAACATGACGTGATTCTGAATTGTTGAAAATTCAAACAACTGCCTATCGTAAATTTTAAATTTTTTTCCAATTGCATTTGAAAGGTCTTTTAATGCCCTTTCATATAATACCAAACACGACATGATTCGGAATAGTTGTATTTTAAAAAAATTGCCTGTCGTAAATTTTAAATTTTTCCAATTGCGTTTGAAAGGTGTTTTAATGCCTTCTCATATGGTACCAAACACGACATGATTCGGAATAGTTGAATTCTCAAACAACTGCCTATCGTAAATTTTTAATTTTTTCCAATTGCATTTGAAAGGTCTTTAAATGCCCTTTCATATGATACAAAACACGACATGATTCTGAATAGTTGAATTTTCAAACAGTTGCCTATCGTAAATTTTCAATTTTTTCTTATTGCATTCCAAAGTACTTTTAATGCCCTTTCATATGACACCAAACACGACATGATTCTGAATAGTTGAATTTTCAAACAGTTGCCTATCGTAAATTTTCAATTATTTCCAATTGCATTTCAAAGGTCTTTTAATGCCCTTTCATATGATACCAAACACGACATGATTCTGAATAGTTGAATTTTCAAACAGTTGCCTATCATAAATTTTCAATTTTTTCATATTGCATTCGAAAGTACTTTTAATGCCCTTTCATATGATACCAAACACGGCATGATTCTGAATAGTTGAATTTTCAAACAATTGCCTATCGCAAATTTTAAATTTTTTCCAATTAGATTTAAAAGGTCTTTTAATGCCCTCTCATATGATACCAAATACGAGATGATTCGGAATAGTTGAATTTTTATACAGTTGCCTATCGTAAATTTTCAATAATTTCCAATTGCATTTAAAAGATCTTTTAATGCCCTTTTATATGATACCAAACATGACGTGATTCTGAATAGTTGAATTTTCAAACAACTGCCTATCGTAAATTTTTAATTTTTTCCAATTGCATTTGAAAGGTCTTTTAATGCCCTTTAATATGATACTAAACACGACATGATTCGGAATAGTTGAATTTTCAAACAGTTGCCTATCGTAAATTTTAAATTTTTTCCAATTGCATATAAAAGGTCTTTTAATGTCCTTTCATATGATACCAAACACGACATGATTCGGAATAGTTGAATTTTCAAACAGTTGCCTATCGTAAATTTTCAATTTTTTCCAATTGCGTATAAAAGGTCTTTTAATGCCCTTTCATATGATACCAAACACGGCATGATTCGGAATAGTTTAATTTTCAAACAGTTGCCTATCGTAAATATTCAATTTTTTCATATTGCATTCGAAAGTACTTTTAATGCCCTTTCATATGATACCAAACACGGCATGATTCTGAATAGTTGAATTTTCAAATAATTGCCTGTCGTAAATTTTAAATTTTTCCAATTGCATTTGAAAGGTGTTTTAATGCCCTCTCATATGGTACCAAACACGACATGATTCGGAATAGTTGAATTCTCAAACAACTGCCTATCGTAAATTTTCATTTATTTCCAATTGCATTTAAAAGATCTTTTAATGCCCTTTCATATGATACCAAACATGACGTGATTCTGAATAGTTGAATATTCAAACAATTGCCTATCGCAAATTTTCAATTTTTTCCAATTAGATTTAAAAGTTCTTTTAATGCCCTTTCATATGATACCAAACATGACGTGATTCTGAATAGTTGAATTTTCAAACAACTGCCTATCGTAAATTTTTAATTTTTTCCAATTGCATTTGAAAGGTCTTTTAATGCCCTTTAATATGATACTAAACACGACATGATTCGGAATAGTTGAATTTTCAAACAGTTGCCTATCGTAAATTTTCAATTTTTTCCAATTGCGTAT
This sequence comes from Pterostichus madidus, assembly GCA_911728475.2. Taxonomy (NCBI): domain Eukaryota; kingdom Metazoa; phylum Arthropoda; class Insecta; order Coleoptera; family Carabidae; genus Pterostichus; species Pterostichus madidus. Next base: position 17,265,479 of record OU452316.1, on the reverse strand, counting down.
AAAAGGTCTTTTAATGCCCTTTCATATGATACCAAACACGACATGATTCGGAATAGTTTAATTTTCAAACAGTTGCCTATCGTAAATATTAAATTTTTTCATATTGCATTCGAAAGTACTTTTAATGCCCTTTCATATGATACCAAACACGGCATGATTCTGAATAGTTGAATTTTCAAACAATTGCCTGTCGTAAATTTTTAATTTTTCCAATTGCATTTGAAAGGTGTTTTAATGCCCTCTCATATGGTACCAAACACGACATGATTCGGAATAGTTGAATTCTCAAACAACTGCCTATCGTAAATTTTAAATTTTTTCCAATTGCATTTGAAAGGTCTTTTAATGCCCTTTCATATGATACCAAACACGACATGATTCGGAATAGTTGAATTTCAAACAATTGCCTCTCGTGAATTTTCAATTTTTTCCAATTGCATTTAAAAGCTCTTTTAATGCCCTTTCATATGATACCAAATATGACATGATTCGGAATAGTTGAATTTTCAAACAATTGCCTATCGCAAATTTTAAATTTTTTCCAATTACATTTGAAAGGTCTTTTAATGCCCTTTCATATGATACCAAACACGACATGATTCGGAATAGTTGAATTTTCAAACAGTTGCCTATCGTGAATTTTCAATTTTTTCCAATTGCATTTGAAAGGTGTTTTAATGCCCTTTCATATGCTACCAAACACGACATGATTCGGAATAGTTGAATTCTCAAACAACTTCCTATCGTAAATTTTAAATTTTTTCCAATTACAATTGAAAGCTCTTTTAATGCCTTTTCATATGATACCAAACACGACATGATTCGGAATAGTTGAATTTTCAAACAGTTGCCTATCGTAAATTTTTAATTTTTTCTAATTGCATTTGAAAGGTCTTTTAATGCCCTTTCATATGATACCAAACACGACATGATTCAGAATAGTTGAATTTTCAAACAGTTGCCTATCGTGAATTTTCAATTTTTTCCAATTGCATTTAAAAGGTCTTTTAATGCCCTTTCATATGATACCAAATACGACATGATTCGGAATAGTTGAATTTTCAAACAGTTGCCTATCGTAAATTTTAAATTTTTTCCAATTGCATTGAAAAGGTCTTTTAATGCCCTTTCATATGATACCAAACACGACATGATTCGGAATAGTTTAATTTTCAAACAGTTGCCTATCGTAAATATTCAATTTTTTCATATTGCATTCGAAAGTACTTTTAATGCCCTTTCAAATGATACCAAACACGGCATGATTCTGAATAGTTGAATTTTCAAACAATTGCCTGTCGTAAATTTTATATTTTTCCAATTGCATTTGAAAGGTGTTTTAATGCCCTCTCATATGGTACCAAACACGACATGGTTCGGAATAGTTGAATTCTCAAACAACTGCCTATCGTAAATTTTAATTTTTTTCCAATTGCATTTGAAAGGTCTTTTAATGCCCTTTCATATGATACCAAACACGACATGATTCGGAATAGTTGAATTTCAAACAATTGCCTCTCGTGAATTTTCAATTTTTTCCAATTGCATTTAAAAGCTCTTTTAATGCCCTTTCATATGATACCAAATACGACATGATTCGGAATAGTTGAATTTTCAAACAGTTGCCTATCGTAAATTTTAAATTTTTTCCAATTGCATTGAAAAGGTCTTTTAATGCCCTTTCATATGATACCAAACACGACATGATTCGGAATAATGGAATTATCAAACAGTTGCATATCGTAAATTTTCAATTTTTTCATATTGCATTCGAAAGTACTTTTAATGCCCTTTCATATGATACCAAACACGGCATGATTCTGAATAGTTGAATTTTCAAACAATTTCCTATCGCAAATTTTCAATTTTTTCCAATTACATTTAAAAGGTCTTTTAATGCCCTTTCATATGATACCAAACACGACATGATTCGGAATAGTTGAATTTTCAAACAGTTGCCTATCGTAAATTTTCAATTATTTCCAATTGCATTTAAAAGGTATTTTAATGCCCTTTCATATGATACCAAACAGGACATGATTCGGAATAGTTGAATTTTCAAACAGTTGCCTATCGATTTTAAATTTTTTCCAATTGCATTTAAAAGGTCTTTTAATGCCCTTTCGTATGATACCAAACATGACGTGATTCTGAATAATTGAATTTTCAAACAACTGCTTATCGTAAATTTTCAATTTTTTCCACATACATTTAAAAGGTCTTTTAATGCCCTTTCATATGATACCAAACATGGCGTGATTCTGAATAGTTGAATTTTCAAACAACTGCCTATCGTAAATTTTAAATTTTTTCCAATTGAATTTGAAAGGTCTTTTAATGCCCTTTCATATGATACCAAACACGACATGATTCGGAATAGTTGTATTTTCAAAAAATTGCCTATTGTAAATTTTTAATTTTTTCCAATTGCATTTGAAAGGTCTTTTAATGCCCTTTCATATGATACCAAACACGACATGATTCGGAATAGTTGAATTTTCAAACAGTTGCCTATCGTAAATTTTAAATTTTTTCTTATTGCATTCGAAAGTAGTTTTAATGCCCTTTCATATGATACCAAACACGACATGATCGGAATAGTTTAATTTTCAAACAGTTGCCTATCGTAAATTTTAAATTTTTTCATATTGCATTTAAAAGGTCTTTTAATGCCCTTTCATATGATACCAAACACAAAGTGATTCGGAATAGATAAATTTTCAAACAGTTGCCTATCGTGAATTTTCCATTTTTTCTAATTGCATTTAAAAGTTCTTTTAATGCCCTTTCATATGATACCAAACATGACGTGATTCGAAATAGTTGAATTTTTTTTAAACTGTTGATAATCGCTGGAATATTAATTCTGAAATTTTTTTATTCGATTAATTTTTTTTTTTAAATGTAGATTCTTTTTGGTATTGCTGTATATTATCACCGAGGTCAATTTTTGCTTGGTTTTACTATATACTTTAACAGACTATATATCAAATTGACGTCTTTGTGTTAAAACTTTATTTGAACATGAAATCAATTCAGCAGTCTAGAGTTACTTTAAAAAAATGTAATTTTTCTCTATTTTTTTTTAAACAGTTGAAAATCGCTGGTATATTAATTCTGAAATTTTGTATTCGATTAACTTTTTTACAATGTTGATTCATTTTGGTTTTACTGTATATTATCACCTAGGTCAATTTTTGCTTTGTTTTATTATAAACTTTATCAGACTATATGTCAAATTGACGTCTTTGTCTTAAAACTTTATTTGAACATGAAATCAATTCAACAAAGTCTAGAGTTACTGTAACAAAATTTAATTTTTCTCAATTTTTTTTAAACTGTTGAAAATCGCTGGAATATTAATTCTGAAATTTTTTTATTCGATTAACTTTTTTTTACAATGTAGATTCTTTTTGGTTTTACTGTATATTATCACCGAGGTCAATTTTTGCTTGGTTTTGCTATATACTTTAACAGACTATTTGTCAAATTGACGTTTTGTCTTAAAACTTTATTTGAACATGAAATCAATTCAGCAAAGTTTATAGTTACTGTCAAAAAATGTAATTTTTCTATCTTTTTTTTCTAAACTGTTGAAAATTGCTGGAATATTAATTCTGAAATTTTTTTATTCGATTATCTTTTTTTTATAAAGTAGATTCTTTTTGGTTTTACTGTATATTATCACCGAGGTCAATTTTGGCTTGGTTTTACTATATACTTTAACAAACTATATGTCAAATTGACGTTTGGTCTTAAAACTTTTTTTGAACATGAAATCAATTCAAAACAGTTCAAAACATGTATCCTCAATCATCTAATACCTAAATCAATTTACAAAATTGCTACAACTTGTCTAGAAATTGAAATAATTCTATCGAAAAAGGCCATGCGTAACGTCAAAAATGACAGCTTAGGTCTATGATTTTTCAAAACCTGGATCGTGTATATAGGAGGTAAAGTTGTTTCTTAACCATAGATTTGTGAAATGGACGTTGCATCATTAAAAACTTTTATACAAACATGAAATCAATTGAAAACCGTTCAAAACTATGTCCTCAATCGTCTAATACCTAAATCAAATTAGAAAATGTCTCCAACTTGTCTAGAAATTGAAATATTTATATAAAAATGTTTCATGCGAAACGTCAAAAGTGATTGACAGGTCTGAAAAATTTCTGCTTGCGGTCAAATTGCATATGCATAGCAACGCGTGCATGCTTCGATTCTTGAAATTTTGCAAAGTTTATCATTAATTTCACGCGGACTGTACTTTCAAAAAATCTGAAATACCCAAAAGGCACTAGTCCCAAACATTCTTTAAATCCTAGAAAAGAAATCACAACAATCGCACAAACCGTTTAAGCTGTAGCCGTGTCTAAAGTCTGGTTGCCTTCCAGATGAATCCTTAATGAATTATCAGATTAGTATAAGGAGACTAGCCTTTTCGCTAGGCTCCGCGGACACTGAAGTAAGGTTTAATTGAATTACGATCTAAAACTTTTTATTTCTGTACTCCTGCTCATCTAAAGATATTTTTGGATTTTACTGTATATTACTGCCGAGGACAAATTTTGCTTTGTTTTACTATATACTTTTAAAAACTATTTGTCACATTTCAATCAGATACGTGTTTTATTTCCAAAAAGATTTTGTTAAACTAAGAAAAATTCTTCGGACATCATTTCTGATAGTTCCACATTTATATTTTATATGTACATGAAATCAGTTAAATTTTTTCTCTTAACTTTTTGAAAAACTGTTGGAAATCGTTGGAAAACACGACATGATTCGGAATAGTTGTATTTTCAAGCAATTGCCTATCGTAAATTTTAAATTTTTTCCAATTGCATTTGAAAGGTCTCTTAATGCCCTTTCATATGATACTAAACACGACATGATTCGGAATAGTTGAATTTTCAAACAGTTGCCTATCGTAAATTTTAAATTTTTTCCAATTGCATATAAAAGGTCTTTTAATGCCCTTTTATATGATACCAAACACGACATGATTCGGAATAGTTGAATTTTCAAACAGTTGCCTATCGTGAATTTTCTATTTTTTCCAATTGCATTTGAAAGGTCTTTTAATGCCCTTTCATATGATACTAAACACGACATGATTCGGTATAGTTGAATTTTCAAACAGTTGCCTATCGTAAATTTTCAATTTTTTCTAATTGCATTTGAAAGGTCTCTTAATGCCCTTTCATATGATATCAAACACGACATGATTCGGAATAGTTGTATTTTCAAACAATTGCCTATCGCAAATTTTAATTTTTTTCCAATTACATTTAAAAGGTCTTTTGATGCCCTTTCATATGATCCCAAACACGACATGATTCGGAATAGTTGAATTTTTAAACAGTTGCTTATCGTAAATTTTCAATTTTTTCATATTGCATTCGAAAGTACTTTTAATGCCCTTTCATATGATACTAAACACGGCATGATTCTGAATAGTTGAATTTTCAAACAATTGCCTATCGCAAATTTTAAATTTTTTCCAATTACATTTAAAAGGTCTTTTAATGCCCTTTCATATGATAGCAAACACGACATGATTCGGAATAGTTGAATTTTCAAACAATTGCCTATCGTAAATTTTCAATTTTTTCCAATTGCATTTGAAAGGTCTTTTAATGCCCTTTCATATGATACCAAACATGGCATGATTCTGAATAGTTGAATTTTCAAACATTTGCCTATCGCAAATTTTAATTTTTTTCCAATTACATTTAAAAGGTCTTTTAATGCCCTTTCATATGATAGCAAACACGACATGATTCGGAATAGTTGAATTTTCAAACAATTGCCTATCGTAAATTTTAAATTTTTTCCAATTACATTTAAAAGGTCTTTTAATGCCCGTTCATATGATAGCAAACACGACATGATTCGGAATAGTTGTATTTTAAAAAAATTGCCTATCGTGAATTTTCAATTTTTTCCAATTGCATTTGAAAGGTCTTTTAATTCCCTTCCATATGATACCAAACACGACATGATTCTGAATAGTTGAATTTTCAAACAGTTGCCTATCGTAAATTTTAAATTTTTTCAAATTACATTTAAAATGTCTTTTAATGCCCTTTCATATGATACCAAACACGACATGATTCGGAATAGTTGAATTTTTAAACAATTGCCTATCGTAAATTTTAAATTTTTTCCAATTGCATTTGAAAGGTCTTTTAATGCCCTTTCATATGATAGCAAACACGACATGATTCGGAATAGTTTAATTTTCAAACAGTTGCCTATCGTGAATTTTCTATTTTTTCCAATTGCATTAAAAAGGTCTTTTAATGCCCTTGCATATAATACCAAACACGACATGATTCGGAATAGTTGAATTTTCAAACAGTTGCCTATCGTAAATTTTCAATTTTTTCATATTGCATTCGAAAGTACTTTTAATGCCCTTTCATATGATACCAAACACGGCATGATTCTGAATAGTTGAATTTTCGAACAATTGCCTATCGCAAATTTTAATTTTTTTCCAATTACATTTAAAAGGTCTTTTGATGCCCTTTCATATGATACCAAACACGACATGATTCGGAATAGTTGAATTTTTAAACAGTTGCTTATCGTAAATTTTCATTTTTTTCATATTGCATTCAAAAGTACTTTTAATGCCCTTTCATATGATACCAAACACGGCATGATTCTGAATAGTTGAATTTTCAAACAATTGCCTATCGCAAATTTTAAATTTTTTCCAATTACATTTAAAAGGTTTTTTAATGCCCTTTCATATGATAGCAAACACGACATGATTCGGAATAGTTGAATTTTGAAACAATTGCCTATCGTAAATTTTCAATTTTTTCCAATTGCATTTGAAAGGTCTTTTAATACCCTTTCATATGATACCAAACACGGCATGATTCTGAATAGTTGAATTTTCAAACATTTGCCTATCGCAAATTTTAATTTTTTTCCAATTACATTTAAAAGGTCTTTTAATGCCCTTTCATATGATAGCAAACACGACATGATTCGGAATAGTTGAATTTTCAAACAATTGCCTATCGTAAATTTTAAATTTTTTCCAATTACATTTAAAAGGTCTTTTAATGCCCGTTCATATGATAGCAAACACGACATGATTCGGAATAGTTGTATTTTAAAAAAATTGCCTATCGTGAATTTTCAATTTTTTCCAATTGCATTTGAAAGGTCTTTTAATTCCCTTCCATATGATACCAAACACGACATGATTCTGAATAGTTGAATTTTCAAACAGTTGCCTATCGTAAATTTTAAATTTTTTCAAATTACATTTAAAATGTCTTTTAATGCCCTTTCATATGATACCAAACACGACATGATTCGGAATAGTTGAATTTTTAAACAATTGCCTATCGTAAATTTTAAATTTTTTCCAATTGCATTTGAAAGGTCTTTTAATGCCCTTTCATATGATAGCAAACACGACATGATTCGGAATAGTTTAATTTTCAAACAGTTGCCTATCGTGAATTTTCTATTTTTTCCAATTGCATTAAAAAGGTCTTTTAATGCCCTTGCATATAATACCAAACACGACATGATTCGGAATAGTTGAATTTTCAAACAGTTGCCTATCGTAAATTTTCAATTTTTTCATATTGCATTCGAAAGTACTTTTAATGCCCTTTCATATGATACCAAACACGGCATGATTCTGAATAGTTGAATTTTCGAACAATTGCCTATCGCAAATTTTAATTTTTTTCCAATTACATTTAAAAGGTCTTTTGATGCCCTTTCATATGATACCAATCACGACATGATTCGGAATAGTTGAATTTTTAAACAGTTGCTTATCGTAAATTTTCATTTTTTTCATATTGCATTCAAAAGTACTTTTAATGCCCTTTCATATGATACCAAACACGGCATGATTCTGAATAGTTGAATTTTCAAACAATTGCCTATCGCAAATTTTAAATTTTTTCCAATTACATTTAAAAGGTTTTTTAATGCCCTTTCATATGATAGCAAACACGACATGATTCGGAATAGTTGAATTTTGAAACAATTGCCTATCGTAAATTTTCAATTTTTTCCAATTGCATTTGAAAGGTCTTTTAATACCCTTTCATATGATACCAAACACGGCATGATTCTGAATAGTTGAATTTTCAAACATTTGCCTATCGCAAATTTTAATTTTTTTCCAATTACATTTAAAAGGTCTTTTAATGCCCTTTCATATGATAGCAAACACGACATGATTCGAAATAGTTGAATTTTCAAACAATTGCCTATCGTAAATTTTCAATTTTTTCCAATTACATTTAAAAGGTCTTTTAATGCCCTTTCATATGATAGCAAACACGACATGATTCGGAATAGTTGTATTTTAAAAAAATTGCCTATCGTGAATTTTCTATTTTTTCCAATTGCATTTAAAAGGTCTTTTAATGCCCTTTTATATGATACCAAACACGACATGATTCGGAATAATTGAATTTTCAAACAGTTGCCTATCGTAAATTTTCAATTTTTTCATATTGCATTCGAAAGTACTTTTAATGCCCTTTCATATGATACCAAACACGGCATGATTCTGAATAGTTGAATTTTCAAACAATTGCCTATCGCAAATTTTAAATTTTTTCCAATTACATTTAAAAGGTCTTTTAATGCCCTTTCATATGATAGCAAACACGACATGATTCGGAATAGTTGAATTTTCAAACAATTGCCTATCGTAAATTTTCAATTTTTTCCAATTGCATTTGAAAGGTCTTTTAATGCCCTTTCATATGATACCAAACACGGCATGATTCTGAATAGTTGAATTTTCAAACATTTGCCTATCGTAAATTTTCAATTTTTTCCAATTACATTTAAAAGGTCTTTTAATGCCCTTTCATATGATACCAAACACGACATGATTCGGAATAGTTGAATTTTTAAACAGTTGCTTATCGTAAATTTTCAATTTTTTCATATTGCATTCAAAAGTACTTTTAATGCCCTTTCATATGATACCAAACACGGCATGATTCTGAATAGTTGAATTTTCAAACAATTGCCTATCGCAAATTTTAATTTTTTTACAATTACATTTAAAAGGTCTTTTAATGCCCTTTCATATGATACCAAACACGACATGATTCGGAATAGTTGAATTTTTAAACAGTTGCCTATCGTAAATTATTAATTATTTCCAATTGCATTTAAAGGCCTTTTAATGCCCTTTCATATGATACCAAACATGACGTGATTCTGAATAGTTGAATTTTCAAACAATTGCCTATCGCAAATTTTAAATTTTTTCCAATTACATTTCAAAGGTCTTTTAATGCCCTTTCATATGATAGCAAACACGACATGATTCGGAATAGTTGAATTTTCAAACAATTGCCTATCGTAAATTTTCAATTTTTTCCAATTGCATTTAAAAGGTCTTTTAATGCCCTTTTATATGATACCAAACACGACATGATTCGGAATAGTTGAATTTTCAAACAGTTGCCTATCGGAAATTTTCAATTTTTTCATATTGCAGTCGAAAGTACTTTTAATGCCCTTTCAATGATACCAAACACGGCATGATTCTGAATAGTTGAATTTTCAAACAATTGCCTATCGCAAATTTTAAATTTTTTCCAATTACATTTAAAAGGTCTTTTAATGCCCTTTCATATGATACCAAACGCGACATGATTCGGAATAGTTGAATTTTCAAACAGTTGCCTATCGTAAATTTTCAATTTTTTCATATTGCATTCGAAAGTACTTTTAATGCCCTTTCATATGATACCAAACACGGCATGATTCGGAATAGTTGAATTTTCAAACAATTGCCTATCGCAAATTTTAATTTTTTTACAATTACATTTAAAAGGTCTTTTAATGCCCTTTCATATGATACCAAACACGACATGATTCGGAATAGTTGAATTTTTAAACAGTTGCCTATCGTAAATTTTAAATTATTTCCAATTGCATTTAAAAGGCCTTTTAATGCCCTTTCATATGATACCAAACATGACATGATTCTGAATAGTTGACTTTTCAAACAACTGCCTATCGTAAATTTTAAATTTTTTCCAATTGCATTTGAAAGGTCTTTTAATGCCCTTTCATATGATACCAAACACGACATGAATCTGAATAGTTGTATTTAAAAAAAATTGCCTATCGTAAATTTTAAATTTTTTCCAATTGCATTCGAAAGTACTTTTAATGCCCTTTCATATGATACCAAACACGACATGATTCGGAATATTTGAATTTTCAAACAGTTGCCTATCGTAAATTTTAAATTTTTTCCAATTGCATTTGAAAGGTCTTTTAATGTCCTTTCATATGATACCAAACACGACATGATTCGGAATAGTTGAATTTTCAAACAGTTGCCTATCGTGAATTTTCAATTTTTTCTAATTGCATTTAAAAGTTCTTTTAATGCCCTTTCATATGATACCAAACATGACGTCATTCGAAATAGGTGATTTTTTTTTAAACTGTTGAAAATCGCTGGAATATTAATTCTGAAATTTTTTTATTCGATTAACTTTTTTTTACAATGCAGATTCTTTTTGGTTTTACTGTATATTATCACCGAGGTAAATTTTTGCTTGGTTTTGCTATATACTTTAACAGACTATTTGCCAAATGGACGTTTTTGTTTTAAAACTTTATTTGAACATGAAATCAATTCAGCAAAGTTTATAGTTACTGTCAAAAAATATAATTTTTCTATCTTTTTTTTCTAAACTGTTGAAAATCGCTGAAATATTAATTCTGAAATTTTTTTATTCGATTATCTTTTTTTTATAAAGTAGATTATTTTTGGTTTTACTGTATATTATTACCGAGGTAATTTTTTGCTTGGTTTTACTATATACTTTAACAAACTATATGTCAAATTGACGTTTTGTCTTAAAACTTTATTTGAACAAGAAATCAATTCAAAACAGTTCAAAACATGTATCCTCAGTCATCTAATACCTAAATCAAATTACAAAATTTTCACAATTTGTCTAGAAATTTAAATAATTCTATCGAAAAATTCCATGCGTAACGTCAAAAATGACAGCTTAGGTCTATGATTTTTCAAAACCTAGATCGTGTATATAAGAGGAAATATTGTTTCTTAACCATAGATTTGTGAAATGAACGTTGACTCATTAAAAACTCTTATACAAACAAGAAATCAATTGAAAAACGTTCAAAACATATGTCCTCAATATTCTAATACCTAAATCAAATTAGAAAATTTCTCCAACTTGTCTAGAAATTGAAATATTTATTTCAAAACGTTTCATGCGAAACGTCAAAAGTGATTGACAGGTCTGAAAAATTTCTGCTTGCGGTCAAATTTCATATACATAGCAACGCGTGCATGCTTCGATCCTTGAAAATTTGCAAAGTTTTTCATTAATTTCACGCGAACTATACTTGCGAAAAATCTGAAATACCCAAAAGGCACTAGTCCCAAACATTCTTTAAATCCTAGAAGAAAAATCACAACAATCGCACAAACGGTTTAAGCTGTAGCCGTGTCTAAAGTCTGGTTGCCGTCCGGAGGAATCCTTAATGAAATACCAGATTAGTATATAGGACTAGCGGTCGGCCTGGCTTCGCCAGGCCTTTTCGCTAGGCTCCGCGGACACTGAACTAAGGTTTAATTGAATTAGGATCTAAAACTTTTTATTTCTGTACTCCTGCTCATCTAAAGATATTTTTTGATTTTACTGTATATTACTGCCGAGGACAAATTTTGCTGTTTCACTATATACTTTTAAAAACTATTTGTCACATTGACAGTCGTAAAATTTCAATCAGATACGTGTTTTATTTCCAAAAAGATTTTGTTAAACTAAGAAAAATTATTCGGACATCATTTCTGATAGTTCCACATTTATATTTTATATGTACATGAAATCAGTTGAATTTTTTCTCTTAACTTTTTGAAAAACTATTGGAAATCGTTGGAAAACGCGACATGATTCGGAATAGTTGTATTTTCAAGCAATTGCCTATCGTAAATTTTCATTTTTTTCCAATTACATTTAAAAGGTCTTTTAATGCCCTTTCATATGATACCAAACACGACATGATTCGGAATAGTTGAATTTTTAAACAATTGTCTATCGTAAATTTTCAATTATTTCCAATTGCATTTAAAAGGTATTTTAATGCCCTTTCATATGATACCAAACATGACGTGATTCTGAATAGTTGAATTTTCAAACAACTGCTTATCGTAAATTTTAAATTTTTTCCAATTGCATTTAAAAGGTCTTTTAATGCCCTTTCATATGATACCAAACACGACATGATTCGGAATAGTTGAATTTTAAAACAGTTGCCTATCGTAAATTTTCAATTTTTTCATATTGCATTCGAAAGTACTTTTAATGCCCTTTCATATGATACCAAAGACGGCATGATTCTGAATAGTTGAATTTTCAAACAATTGCCTATCGCAAATTTTAAATTTTTTCCAATTACATTTAAAAGGTCTTTTAATGCCCTTTCATATGATACCAAACACGACATGATTCGGAATAGTTGAATTTTTAAACAGTTGCCTATCGTAAATTTTCAATTATTTCCAATTGCATTTAAAAGGTCTTTTAATGCCCTTTCATATGATACCAAACATGACGTGATTCTGAAAAGTTGAATTTTCAAACAACTGCCTATCGTAAATTTTTAATTTATTCCAATTGCATTTGAAAGGTCTTTTAATGTTCTTTCATATGATACCAAACACGGCATGATTCTGAATAGTTGAATTTTCAAACAATTGCCTCTCGCAAATTTTCAATGTTTTCCAATTACATTTAAAAGGTCTTTTAGTGCCCTTTCATATGATACCAAACACGACATGATTCGGAATAGTTGAATTTTTAAACAGTTGCCTACTGTAAATTTTGAATTATTTCCAATTGCATTTAAAAGGTCTTTAATGCCCTTTCGTATGATACCAAACATGGCGTGATTCTGATAAGTTGAATTTTCAAACAACTGCCTATCGTAAATTTTAAATTTTTTCCAATTGCATTTAAAAGGTCTTTTAATGCCCTTTCATATGATACCAAACACGACATGATTCGGAATAGTTGTATTTTCAAAAAATTGCCTATCGTAAATTTTCAATTTTTTCATATTGCATTCGAAAGTAATTTTAATGCCCTTTCATATGATACCAAACACGGCATGATTCTGAATAGTTGAATTTTCAAACAATTGCCTATCGCAAACTTTTAATTTTTTCCAATTACATTTAAAAGGTCTTTTAATGCCCTTTCATATGATACCAAACACGACATGATTCGAAATAGTTGAATTTTTAAACTGTTACCTATCGCAAAATTTAAATTTTTTCCAATTACATTTAAAAGGTCTTTTAATGCCCTTTCATATGATACCAAACACGACATGATTCGGAATAGTTTAATTTTCAAACAGTTGCCTATCGTAAATATTCAATTTTTTCATATTGCATTCGAAAGTACTTTTAATGCCCTTTCAAATGATACCAAACACGGCATGATTCTGAATAGTTGAATTTTCAAACAATTGCCTGTCGTAAATTTTATATTTTTCCAATTGCATTTGAAAGGTGTTTTAATGCCCTCTCATATGGTACCAAACACGACATGGTTCGGAATAGTTGAATTCTCAAACAACTGCCTATCGTAAATTTTAAATTTTTTCCAATTGCATTTGAAAGGTCTTTTAATGCCCTTTCATATGATACCAAACACGACATGATTCGGAATAGTTGAATTTCAAACAATTGCCTCTCGTGAATTTTCAATTTTTTCCAATTGCATTTAAAAGCTCTTTTAATGCCCTTTCATATGATACCAAATACGACATGATTCGGAATAGTTGAATTTTCAAACAGTTGCCTATCGTAAATTTTAAATTTTTTCCAATTGCATTGAAAAGGTCTTTTAATGCCCTTTCATATGATACCAAACACGACATGATTCGGAATAATGGAATTATCAAACAGTTGCATATCGTAAATTTTCAATTTTTTCATATTGCATTCGAAAGTACTTTTAATGCCCTTTCATATGATACCAAACACGGCATGATTCTGAATAGTTGAATTTTCAAACAATTTCCTATCGCAAATTTTCAATTTTTTCCAATTACATTTAAAAGGTCTTTTAATGCCCTTTCATATGATACCAAACACGACATGATTCGGAATAGTTGAATTTTCAAACAGTTGCCTATCGTAAATTTTCAATTATTTCCAATTGCATTTAAAAGGTATTTTAATGCCCTTTCATATGATACCAAACAGGACATGATTCGGAATAGTTGAATTTTCAAACAGTTGCCTATCGATTTTAAATTTTTTCCAATTGCATTTAAAAGGTCTTTTAATGCCCTTTCGTATGATACCAAACATGACGTGATTCTGAATAATTGAATTTTCAAACAACTGCTTATCGTAAATTTTCAATTTTTTCCACATACATTTAAAAGGTCTTTTAATGCCCTTTCATATGATACCAAACATGGCGTGATTCTGAATAGTTGAATTTTCAAACAACTGCCTATCGTAAATTTTAAATTTTTTCCAATTGAATTTGAAAGGTCTTTTAATGCCCTTTCATATGATACCAAACACGACATGATTCGGAATAGTTGTATTTTCAAAAAATTGCCTATTGTAAATTTTTAATTTTTTCCAATTGCATTTGAAAGGTCTTTTAATGCCCTTTCATATGATACCAAACACGACATGATTCGGAATAGTTGAATTTTCAAACAGTTGCCTATCGTAAATTTTAAATTTTTTCTTATTGCATTCGAAAGTAGTTTTAATGCCCTTTCATATGATACCAAACACGACATGATCGGAATAGTTTAATTTTCAAACAGTTGCCTATCGTAAATTTTAAATTTTTTCATATTGCATTTAAAAGGTCTTTTAATGCCCTTTCATATGATACCAAACACAAAGTGATTCGGAATAGATAAATTTTCAAACAGTTGCCTATCGTGAATTTTCCATTTTTTCTAATTGCATTTAAAAGTTCTTTTAATGCCCTTTCATATGATACCAAACATGACGTGATTCGAAATAGTTGAATTTTTTTTAAACTGTTGATAATCGCTGGAATATTAATTCTGAAATTTTTTTATTCGATTAATTTTTTTTTTTAAATGTAGATTCTTTTTGGTATTGCTGTATATTATCACCGAGGTCAATTGTTGCTTGGTTTTACTATATACTTTAACAGACTATATATCAAATTGACGTCTTTGTGTTAAAACTTTATTTGAACATGAAATCAATTCAGCAGTCTAGAGTTACTTTAAAAAAATGTAATTTTTCTCTATTTTTTTTTAAACAGTTGAAAATCGCTGGTATATTAATTCTGAAATTTTGTATTCGATTAACTTTTTTACAATGTTGATTCATTTTGGTTTTACTGTATATTATCACCTAGGTCAATTTTTGCTTGGTTTTATTATAAACTTTATCAGACTATATGTCAAATTGACGTCTTTGTCTTAAAACTTTATTTGAACATGAAATCAATTCAACAAAGTCTAGAGTTACTGTAACAAAATTTAATTTTTCTCAATTTTTTTTAAACTGTTGAAAATCGCTGGAATATTAATTCTGAAATTTTTTTATTCGATTAACTTTTTTTTACAATGTAGATTCTTTTTGGTTTTACTGTATATTATCACCGAGGTCAATTTTTGCTTGGTTTTGCTATATACTTTAACAGACTATTTGTCAAATTGACGTTTTGTCTTAAAACTTTATTTGAACATGAAATCAATTCAGCAAAGTTTATAGTTACTGTCAAAAAATGTAATTTTTCTATCTTTTTTTTCTAAACTGTTGAAAATTGCTGGAATATTAATTCTGAAATTTTTTTATTCGATTATCTTTTTTTTATAAAGTAGATTCTTTTTGGTTTTACTGTATATTATCACCGAGGTCAATTTTGGCTTGGTTTTACTATATACTTTAACAAACTATATGTCAAATTGACGTTTGGTCTTAAAACTTTTTTTGAACATGAAATCAATTCAAAACAGTTCAAAACATGTATCCTCAATCATCTAATACCTAAATCAATTTACAAAATTGCTACAACTTGTCTAGAAATTGAAATAATTCTATCGAAAAAGGCCATGCGTAACGTCAAAAATGACAGCTTAGGTCTATGATTTTTCAAAACCTGGATCGTGTATATAGGAGGTAAAGTTGTTTCTTAACCATAGATTTGTGAAATGGACGTTGCATCATTAAAAACTTTTATACAAACATGAAATCAATTGAAAACCGTTCAAAACTATGTCCTCAATCGTCTAATACCTAAATCAAATTAGAAAATGTCTCCAACTTGTCTAGAAATTGAAATATTTATATAAAAATGTTTCATGCGAAACGTCAAAAGTGATTGACAGGTCTGAAAAATTTCTGCTTGCGGTCAAATTTCATATGCATAGCAACGCGTGCATGCTTCGATTCTTGAAATTTTGCAAAGTTTATCATTAATTTCACGCGGACTGTACTTTCAAAAAATCTGAAATACCCAAAAGGCACTAGTCCCAAACATTCTTTAAATCCTAGAAAAGAAATCACAACAATCGCACAAACCGTTTAAGCTGTAGCCGTGTCTAAAGTCTGGTTGCCTTCCAGATGAATCCTTAATGAATTATCAGATTAGTATAAGGAGACTAGCCTTTTCGCTAGGCTCCGCGGACACTGAAGTAAGGTTTAATTGAATTACGATCTAAAACTTTTTATTTCTGTACTCCTGCTCATCTAAAGATATTTTTGGATTTTACTGTATATTACTGCCGAGGACAAATTTTGCTTTGTTTTACTATATACTTTTAAAAACTATTTGTCACATTTCAATCAGATACGTGTTTTATTTCCAAAAAGATTTTGTTAAACTAAGAAAAATTCTTCGGACATCATTTCTGATAGTTCCACATTTATATTTTATATGTACATGAAATCAGTTAAATTTTTTCTCTTAACTTTTTGAAAAACTGTTGGAAATCGTTGGAAAACACGACATGATTCGGAATAGTTGTATTTTCAAGCAATTGCCTATCGTAAATTTTAAATTTTTTCCAATTGCATTTGAAAGGTCTCTTAATGCCCTTTCATATGATACTAAACACGACATGATTCGGAATAGTTGAATTTTCAAACAGTTGCCTATCGTAAATTTTAAATTTTTTCCAATTGCATATAAAAGGTCTTTTAATGCCCTTTTATATGATACCAAACACGACATGATTCGGAATAGTTGAATTTTCAAACAGTTGCCTATCGTGAATTTTCTATTTTTTCCAATTGCATTTGAAAGGTCTTTTAATGCCCTTTCATATGATACTAAACACGACATGATTCGGTATAGTTGAATTTTCAAACAGTTGCCTATCGTAAATTTTCAATTTTTTCTAATTGCATTTGAAAGGTCTCTTAATGC
This sequence comes from Pterostichus madidus, assembly GCA_911728475.2. Lineage (NCBI taxonomy): Eukaryota > Metazoa > Arthropoda > Insecta > Coleoptera > Carabidae > Pterostichus > Pterostichus madidus. The sequence continues at coordinate 17,248,023 of OU452316.1, read as the reverse complement.
CCTTTCATATGATATCAAACACGACATGATTCGGAATAGTTGTATTTTCAAACAATTGCCTATCGCAAATTTTAATTTTTTTCCAATTACATTTAAAAGGTCTTTTGATGCCCTTTCATATGATACCAAACACGACATGATTCGGAATAGTTGAATTTTTAAACAGTTGCTTATCGTAAATTTTCAATTTTTTCATATTGCATTCGAAAGTACTTTTAATGCCCTTTCATATGATACTAAACACGGCATGATTCTGAATAGTTGAATTTTCAAACAATTGCCTATCGCAAATTTTAAATTTTTTCCAATTACATTTAAAAGGTCTTTTAATGCCCTTTCATATGATAGCAAACACGACATGATTCGGAATAGTTGAATTTTCAAACAATTGCCTATCGTAAATTTTCAATTTTTTCCAATTGCATTTGAAAGGTCTTTTAATGCCCTTTCATATGATACCAAACATGGCATGATTCTGAATAGTTGAATTTTCAAACATTTGCCTATCGCAAATTTTAATTTTTTTCCAATTACATTTAAAAGGTCTTTTAATGCCCTTTCATATGATAGCAAACACGACATGATTCGGAATAGTTGAATTTTCAAACAATTGCCTATCGTAAATTTTAAATTTTTTCCAATTACATTTAAAAGGTCTTTTAATGCCCGTTCATATGATAGCAAACACGACATGATTCGGAATAGTTGTATTTAAAAAAAATTGCCTATCGTGAATTTTCAATTTTTTCCAATTGCATTTGAAAGGTCTTTTAATTCCCTTCCATATGATACCAAACACGACATGATTCTGAATAGTTGAATTTTCAAACAGTTGCCTATCGTAAATTTTAAATTTTTTCAAATTACATTTAAAATGTCTTTTAATGCCCTTTCATATGATACCAAACACGACATGATTCGGAATAGTTGAATTTTTAAACAATTGCCTATCGTAAATTTTAAATTTTTTCCAATTGCATTTGAAAGGTCTTTTAATGCCCTTTCAAATGATAGCAAACACGACATGATTCGGAATAGTTTAATTTTCAAACAGTTGCCTATCGTGAATTTTCTATTTTTTCCAATTGCATTAAAAAGGTCTTTTAATGCCCTTGCATATAATACCAAACACGACATGATTCGGAATAGTTGAATTTTCAAACAGTTGCCTATCGTAAATTTTCAATTTTTTCATATTGCATTCGAAAGTACTTTTAATGCCCTTTCATATGATACCAAACACGGCATGATTCTGAATAGTTGAATTTTCGAACAATTGCCTATCGCAAATTTTAATTTTTTTCCAATTACATTTAAAAGGTCTTTTGATGCCCTTTCATATGATACCAAACACGACATGATTCGGAATAGTTGAATTTTTAAACAGTTGCTTATCGTAAATTTTCATTTTTTTCATATTGCATTCAAAAGTACTTTTAATGCCCTTTCATATGATACCAAACACGGCATGATTCTGAATAGTTGAATTTTCAAACAATTGCCTATCGCAAATTTTAAATTTTTTCCAATTACATATAAAAGGTTTTTTAATGCCCTTTCATATGATAGCAAACACGACATGATTCGGAATAGTTGAATTTTGAAACAATTGCCTATCGTAAATTTTCAATTTTTTCCAATTGCATTTGAAAGGTCTTTTAATACCCTTTCATATGATACCAAACACGGCATGATTCTGAATAGTTGAATTTTCAAACATTTGCCTATCGCAAATTTTAATTTTTTTCCAATTACATTTAAAAGGTCTTTTAATGCCCTTTCATATGATAGCAAACACGACATGATTCGAAATAGTTGAATTTTCAAACAATTGCCTATCGTAAATTTTCAATTTTTTCCAATTACATTTAAAAGGTCTTTTAATGCCCTTTCATATGATAGCAAACACGACATGATTCGGAATAGTTGAATTTTTAAAAAAATTGCCTATCGTGAATTTTCTATTTTTTCCAATTGCATTTAAAAGGTCTTTTAATGCCCTTTTATATGATACCAAACACGACATGATTCGGAATAGTTGAATTTTCAAACAGTTGCCTATCGTAAATTTTCAATTTTTTCATATTGCATTCGAAAGTACTTTTAATGCCCTTTCATATGATACCAAACACGGCATGATTCTGAATAGTTGAATTTTCAAACAATTGCCTATCGCAAATTTTAAATTTTTTCCAATTACATTTAAAAGGTCTTTTAATGCCCTTTCATATGATAGCAAACACGACATGATTCGGAATAGTTGAATTTTCAAACAATTGCCTATCGTAAATTTTCAATTTTTTCCAATTACATTTAAAAGGTCTTTTAATGCCCTTTCATATGATACCAAACACGACATGATTCGGAATAGTTGAATTTTTAAACAGTTGCTTATCGTAAATTTTCAATTTTTTCATATTGCATTCAAAAGTACTTTTAATGCCCTTTCATATGATACCAAACACGGCATGATTCTGAATAGTTGAATTTTCAAACAATTGCCTATCGCAAATTTTAATTTTTTTACAATTACATTTAAAAGGTCTTTTAATGCCCTTTCATATGATACCAAACACGACATGATTCGGAATAGTTGAATTTTTAAACAGTTGCCTATCGTAAATTATTAATTATTTCCAATTGCATTTAAAGGCCTTTTAATGCCCTTTCATATGATACCAAACATGACGTGATTCTGAATAGTTGAATTTTCAAACAATTGCCTATCGCAAATTTTAAATTTTTTCCAATTACATTTCAAAGGTCTTTTAATGCCCTTTCATATGATAGCAAACACGACATGATTCGGAATAGTTGAATTTTCAAACAATTGCCTATCGTAAATTTTCAATTTTTTCCAATTGCATTTAAAAGGTCTTTTAATGCCCTTTTATATGATACCAAACACGACATGATTCGGAATAGTTGAATTTTCAAACAGTTGCCTATCGGAAATTTTCAATTTTTTCATATTGCAGTCGAAAGTACTTTTAATGCCCTTTCAATGATACCATACACGGCATGATTCTGAATAGTTGAATTTTCAAACAATTGCCTATCGCAATTTTTAAATTTTTTCCAATTACATTTAAAAGGTCTTTTAATGCCCTTTCATATGATACCAAACGCGACATGATTCGGAATAGTTGAATTTTCAAACAGTTGCCTATCGTAAATTTTCAATTTTTTCATATTGCATTCGAAAGTACTTTTAATGCCCTTTCATATGATACCAAACACGGCATGATTCGGAATAGTTGAATTTTCAAACAATTGCCTATCGCAAATTTTAATTTTTTTACAATTACATTTAAAAGGTCTTTTAATGCCCTTTCATATGATACCAAACACGACATGATTCGGAATAGTTGAATTTTTAAACAGTTGCCTATCGTAAATTTTAAATTATTTCCAATTGCAATTAAAAGGCCTTTTAATGCCCTTTCATATGATACCAAACATGACATGATTCTGAATAGTTGACTTTTCAAACAACTGCCTATCGTAAATTTTAAATTTTTTCCAATTGCATTTGAAAGGTCTTTTAATGCCCTTTCATATGATACCAAACACGACATGAATCTGAATAGTTGTATTTAAAAAAAATTGCCTATCGTAAATTTTAAATTTTTTCCAATTGCATTCGAAAGTACTTTTAATGCCCTTTCATATGATACCAAACACGACATGATTCGGAATATTTGAATTTTCAAACAGTTGCCTATCGTAAATTTTAAATTTTTTCCAATTGCATTTGAAAGGTCTTTTAATGTCCTTTCATATGATACCAAACACGACATGATTCGGAATAGTTGAATTTTCAAACAGTTGCCTATCGTGAATTTTCAATTTTTTCTAATTGCATTTAAAAGTTCTTTTAATGCCCTTTCATATGATACCAAACATGACGTCATTCGAAATAGGTGATTTTTTTTAAACTGTTGAAAATCGCTGGAATATTAATTCTGAAATTTTTTTATTCGATTAACTTTTTTTTACAATGCAGATTCTTTTTGGTTTTACTGTATATTATCACCGAGGTAAATTTTTGCTTGGTTTTGCTATATACTTTAACAGACTATTTGCCAAATGGACGTTTTTGTTTTAAAACTTTATTTGAACATGAAATCAATTCAGCAAAGTTTATAGTTACTGTCAAAAAATATAATTTTTCTATCTTTTTTTCTAAACTGTTGAAAATCGCTGAAATATTAATTCTGAAATTTTTTTATTCGATTATCTTTTTTTTATAAAGTAGATTATTTTTGGTTTTACTGTATATTATTACCGAGGTAATTTTTTGCTTGGTTTTACTATATACTTTAACAAACTATATGTCAAATTGACGTTTTGTCTTAAAACTTTATTTGAACAAGAAATCAATTCAAAACAGTTCAAAACATGTATCCTCAATCATCTAATACCTAAATCAAATTACAAAATTTTCACAATTTGTCTAGAAATTTAAATAATTCTATCGAAAAATTCCATGCGTAACGTCAAAAATGACAGCTTAGGTCTATGATTTTTCAAAACCTAGATCGTGTATATAAGAGGAAATATTGTTTCTTAACCATAGATTTGTGAAATGAACGTTGACTCATTAAAAACTCTTATACAAACAAGAAATCAATTGAAAAACGTTCAAAACATATGTCCTCAATATTCTAATACCTAAATCAAATTAGAAAATTTCTCCAACTTGTCTAGAAATTGAAATATTTATTTCAAAACGTTTCATGCGAAACGTCAAAAGTGATTGACAGGTCTGAAAAATTTCTGCTTGCGGTCAAATTTCATATACATAGCAACGCGTGCATGCTTCGATCCTTGAAAATTTGCAAAGTTTTTCATTAATTTCACGCGAACTATACTTGCGAAAAATCTGAAATACCCAAAAGGCACTAGTCCCAAACATTCTTTAAATCCTAGAAGAAAAATCACAACAATCGCACAAACGGTTTAAGCTGTAGCCGTGTCTAAAGTCTGGTTGCCGTCCGGAGGAATCCTTAATGAAATACCAGATTAGTATATAGGACTAGCGGTCGGCCTGGCTTCGCCAGGCCTTTTCGCTAGGCTCCGCGGACACTGAACTAAGGTTTAATTGAATTAGGATCTAAAACTTTTTATTTCTGTACTCCTGCTCATCTAAAGATATTTTTTGATTTTACTGTATATTACTGCCGAGGACAAATTTTGCTGTTTCACTATATACTTTTAAAAACTATTTGTCACATTGACAGTCGTAAAATTTCAATCAGATACGTGTTTTATTTCCAAAAAGATTTTGTTAAACTAAGAAAAATTATTCGGACATCATTTCTGATAGTTCCACATTTATATTTTATATGTACATGAAATCAGTTGAATTTTTTCTCTTAACTTTTTGAAAAACTATTGGAAATCGTTGGAAAACGCGACATGATTCGGAATAGTTGTATTTTCAAGCAATTGCCTATCGTAAATTTTCAATTATTTCCAATTGCATTTAAAAGGTATTTTAATGCCCTTTCATATGATACCAAACATGACGTGATTCTGAATAGTTGAATTTTCAAACAACTGCTTATCGTAAATTTTAAATTTTTTCCAATTGCATTTAAAAGGTCTTTTAATGCCCTTTCATATGATACCAAACACGACATGATTCGGAATAGTTGAATTTTAAAACAGTTGCCTATCGTAAATTTTCAATTTTTTCATATTGCATTCGAAAGTACTTTTAATGCCCTTTCATATGATACCAAAGACGGCATGATTCTGAATAGTTGAATTTTCAAACAATTGCCTATCGCAAATTTTAAATTTTTTCCAATTACATTTAAAAGGTCTTTTAATGCCGTTTCATATGATACCAAACACGACATGATTCGGAATAGTTGAATTTTTAAACAGTTGCCTATCGTAAATTTTCAATTATTTCCAATTGCATTTAAAAGGTCTTTTAATGCCCTTTCATATGATACCAAACATGACGTGATTCTGAAAAGTTGAATTTTCAAACAACTGCCTATCGTAAATTTTTAATTTATTCCAATTGCATTTGAAAGGTCTTTTAATGTTCTTTCATATGATACCAAACACGGCATGATTCTGAATAGTTGAATTTTCAAACAATTGCCTCTCGCAAATTTTCAATGTTTTCCAATTACATTTAAAAGGTCTTTTAGTGCCCTTTCATATGATACCAAACACGACATGATTCGGAATAGTTGAATTTTTAAACAGTTGCCTACTGTAAATTTTGAATTATTTCCAATTGCATTTAAAAGGTCTTTAATGCCCTTTCGTATGATACCAAACATGGCGTGATTCTGATAAGTTGAATTTTCAAACAACTGCCTATCGTAAATTTTAAATTTTTTCCAATTGCATTTAAAAGGTCTTTTAATGCCCTTTCATATGATACCAAACACGACATGATTCGGAATAGTTGTATTTTCAAAAAATTGCCTATCGTAAATTTTCAATTTTTTCATATTGCATTCGAAAGTAATTTTAATGCCCTTTCATATGATACCAAACACGGCATGATTCTGAATAGTTGAATTTTCAAACAATTGCCTATCGCAAACTTTTAATTTTTTCCAATTACATTTAAAAGGTCTTTTAATGCCCTTTCATATGATACCAAACACGACATGATTCGAAATAGTTGAATTTTTAAACTGTTACCTATCGCAAAATTTAAATTTTTTCCAATTACATTTAAAAGGTCTTTTAATGCCCTTTCATATGATACCAAACACGACATGATTCGGAATAGTTGAATTTTTAAACAGTTGCCTATCGTAAATTTTCAATTATTTCCAATTGCATTTAAAAGGTCATTTAATGCCGTTTCATATGATACCAATCACGCCATGATTCGGAATAGTTGAATTTTCAAACAGTTGCCTATCGTAAATTTTAAATTTTTTCATATTGCATTTAAAAGGTCTTTTAATTCCCTTTCATATGATAGCAAACACAACGTGATTCGGAATAGTAAAATTTTCAAACAGTTGCCTATCGTGAATTTTCAATTTTTTCTAATTGCATTTGAAAGGTTTTTTACTATATACTTAAACAGACTATATGTCAAATTGAGGTCTTTGTCTTAAAACTTTATTTGAACATGAAATCAATTCAACAAAGTTTATAGTTACTGTACAAAAATGTTATTTTTCTATATATTTTTTCTAAACTGTTTAAAATCGCTGGAATATTAATTCTGAAATTTTTTTATTCTATTAACTTTTTTTTTACAATGTAGATTCTTTTTGGTTTTACTGTATATTATCACCGAGGTAAATTTTTGCTTGGTTTTACTATATACTTTAACAAACTATATGTCAAATTGACGTTTGGTCTTAAAACTTTTTTTGAACATGAAATCAATTCCAAACAGTTCAAAACATGTATCCTCAATCATCTAATACCTAAATCAAATTACAAAATTTTCACAATTTGTCTAGAAATTTAAATAATTCTATCGTAAAATTCCATGCGTAACGTCAAAAATGACAGCTTAGATCTATGATTTTTCAAAACCTAGATCGTGTATATAAGAGGTAATGTTGTTTCTTAACCATAGATTTGTCAAATGGACGTTGCATCATTAAAAACTTTTATACAAACATTAAATCAATAGAAAACCGTTCAAAATATATGTCCTCAATCTTCTAATACCTAAATCAAATTAGAAAATGTCTCCAACTTGTCTAGAAATTGAAATATTAATGTAAAAATGTTTCACGTGAAACGTCAAAAGTCATTGACAGGTCTGAAAAATTTCTGCTTGCGGTCAAATTTCAAATGCATAGCAACGCGTGCATGCTTCGATCAAGAAAATTTGCAAAGTTTGTCGTTAATTTCAAGCGGACTGTACTTTCAAAAAATCTGAAATACCCAAAAGGCACTAGTCCCAAACATTCTTTAAATCCTAGAAAAAAATTCACAACAATCGCACAAACCGTTTAAGCTGTAGCCGTGTCTAAAGTCTGGTTACCGCCCGGAGGAATATATAGTGAATTAAGCTGATTAGTATATAGGACTAGTGTTCGGCCTGGCTTCGCCAGGCCTTTTCGCTAGGCTCCGCGGACACTGAAGTAAGGTTTAATTGAATTACGATCTAAAACTTTTTATTTCTGTACTTCTGCTCATCTAAAGATATTTTTTGATTTTACTGTATATTACTGCCGAGGACAAATTTTGCTTTGTTTTGCTATATACTTTTAAAAATTATTTGTCACATTGACAGTCGTAAAATTTCAATCACATACGTGTTTTATTTGCAAAAAGATTTTGTTAAACTAAGAAAAATTCTTCGGACATCATTTCTGATAGTTCCACATTTATATTTTATATGTACATGAAATCAGTTGAATTTATTCTCTTAACTTTTTGAAAAACTGTTGGAAATCGTTGGAAAACACGACATGATTCGGGATAGTTGTATTTTCAAACAGTTGCCTATCGTAAATTTTAAATTTTTTCACATTGCATTTAAAATGTCTTTTAATGCCCTTTGATATGATACCAAACACAACATGATTCGGAATAGTTGAATTTCCAAACAGTTGCCTATCGTGAATTTTCAATTTTTTCCAATTGCATTTAAAAGGTCTTTTAATGCCCTTTCATATGATACCAGAAACGACATGATTCTGAATAGTTGAATTTTCAAACAGTTGCCTAACGTGAATTTTCAATTTTTTCCAATTGCATTTAAAAGGACTTTTAATGCCCTTTCATATGATACCAAACACGACATGATTCGGAATAGTTGAATTTTCAAACAGTTGCCTATCGTAAAATTTCATTTTTTTCATATTGAATTCGAAAGTACTTTTAATGCCCTTTCATATGATACCAAACACGGCATGATTCTGAATAGTTGAATTTTCAAACAGTTGCCTAACGTGAATTTTCAATTTTTTCTAATTGCATTTAAAAGGTCTTTTAATGCCCTTTCATATGATACCAAACACGACATGATTCGGAATAGTTGAATTTTCAAACAGTTGCCTATCGTAAAATTTCAATTTTTTCATATTGCATTCGAAAGTACTTTTAATGCCCTTTCATATGATACCAAACACGACATGATTCGGAATAGTTGTATTTTCAAAAAATTGCCTATCGTAAATTTTTAATTTTTTCCAATTGCATTTGAAAGTACTTTTAATGCCCTTTCATATGATACCAAACACGGCATGATTCTGAATAGTTGAATTTTCAAACAATTGCCTATCGCAAATTTTAAATTTTTTCCAATTGCATTTAAAAAGTCTTTTAATGCCATTTCATATGATACCAAACATGACATGATTCGGAATAGTTGAATTTTCAAACAGTAGCCTATCGTAAATTTTCAATTTTTTCCATTTGCATATAAAAGGTCTTTTAATGCCCTTTCATATGATACCAAACATGACATGATTCGGAATAGTTGAATTTTCAAACAGTTGCCTATCGTAAAATTTAAATTTTTTCATATTGCATTCGAAAGTACTTTTAATGCCCTTTCATATGATACCAAACACGACATGTTTCGGAATAGTTGTATTTTCAAAAAATTGCCTATCGTAAATTTTTATTTTTTTCCAATTGCATTTGAAAGGTCTTTAAATGCCCTTTCATATGATACCAAACACGACATGATTCGGAATAGTTAAATTTTCAAACAGTAGCCTATCGTAAATTTTCAATTTTTTCCAATTGCATATAAAAGGTCTTTTAATGCCCTTTCCTATGATACCAAACACGACATGATTCGGAATAGTTGAATTTTCAAACAGTTGCCTAACGTGAATTTTCAATTTTTTCCAATTGCATTTAAAAGGTCTTTTAATGCCCTTTCATATGATACCAAACACGACATGATTCGGAATAGTTGAATTTTCAAACAGTTGCCTAACGTGAATTTTCAATTTTTTCCAATTGCATTGGAAAGTACTTTTAATGCCCTTTCATATGATACCAAACACGGCATGATTCTGATTAGTTGAATTTTCAAACAATTGCCTATCGCAAATTTTAAATTTTTTCCAATTGCATTTAAAAAGTCTTTTAATGCCCTTTCATATGATACCAAACATGACGTGATTCTGAATAGTTGAATTTTCAAACAACTGCCTATCGTAAATTTTAATTTTTTTCCAATTGCATTTGAAAGGTCTTTTAATGCCCTTTCATATGATACCAAACACGACATGATTCGGAATAGTTGTATTTTAAAAAAATTGCCTATCGTAAATTTTTAATTTTTTCGAATTGCATTTGAAAGGTCTTTAAATGCCCTTTCATATGATACCAAACACGACATGATTCGTAATAGTTGAATTTTCAAACAGTTGCCTAACGTGAATGTTCAATTTTTTTCAATTACATTTAAAATGTCTTTTAATGCCCTTTCATATGATACCGAACACGACATGATTCGGAATAGTTGAATTTTTAAACAGTTGCCTATCGTAAATTTTCAATTATTTCCAATTGCATTTAAAAGGTCTTATAATGCCCTTTCATATGATACCAAACATGACGTGATTCTGAATAGTTGAATTTTCAAACAACTGCCTATCGTAAATTTTAATTTTTTTCCAATTGCATTTGAAAGGTCTTTTAATGCCCTTTCATATGATACCAAACACGACATGATTCGGAATAGTTGTATTTTAAAAAAATTGCCTATCGTAAATTTTTAATTTTTTCGAATTGCATTTGAAAGGTCTTTAAATGTCCTTTCATATGATACCAAACACGACATGATTCGTAATAGTTGAATTTTCAATCAGTTGCCTAACGTGAATGTTCAATTTTTTTCAATTACATTTAAAATGTCTTTTAATGCCCTTTCATATGATACCGAACACGACATGATTCGTAATAGTTGAATTTTCAAACAGTTGCCTAACGTGAATGTTCATTTTTTTTCAATTACATTTAAAAGTTCTTTTAATGCCCTTTCATATGATACCAAACATGACGTGATTCGAAATAGTTAAATTTTTTTAAACTGTTGAAAATCGCTGGAATATTAATTCTGAATTTTTTTTATTCGATTAATTTTTTTTTTACAATGTAGATTCTTTTTGGTATTACTGTATATTATCACCGAGGTCAATTTTTGCTTGGTTTTACTATATACTTTAACAAACTATATGTCAAATTGACGTTTTGTCTTAAAACTTTATTTGAACATGAAATCAATTCAAAACAGTTCAAAACATGTATCCTCAATCATCTAATACCTAAATCAAATTACAAAATTTTCACAATTTGTCTAGAAATTGAAATAATTCTATCGAAAAATTCCATGCGTAACGTCAAAAATGACAGCTTAGGTCTATGATTTTTCTAAACCTAGATCGTGTATACAAGAGGTAATGTTGTTTCTTAACCATAGATTTGTGAAATGGACGTTGCATCATTAAAAACTTTTTTATAAACATGATATCAATTGAAAACCATTCGAAACATATATCCTCATTCCTCTAATACCTAAATCAAATTAGAAAATTTCTCCAACTTTTCTAGAAATTGAAATATTTATGTAAAAACGTTTCATGCGAAACGTCAAAAGTGATTGACAGCTCTGAAAAATTTCTGCTTGCGGTCAAATTTCAAATGCATAGCAACGCGTGCATGCTTCGATCAAGAAAATTTGCAAAGTTTGTCGTTAATTTCAAGCGGACTGTACTTTCAAAAAATCTGAAATACCCAAAAGGCACTAGTCCCAAACATTCTTTAAATCCTAGAAAACAAATTCCAACAATCACACAAACCGTTTAGGCTGTAGGCGATCATAATGTTTGGTTGCCGTCCGGAGGAATCTATAGTGATTTAGAACGATTAGTATATAGGACTAGCGTTCGGCCTGGCTTCGCCAGGCCTTTTCGCTAGGCTCCGCGGACACTGAAGTAAGGTTTAATTGAATTACGATCTAAAACTTTTTATTTCTGTGCTTCTGCTCATCTAAAGATATTTTTTGATTTTACTGTATATTACTGCCGAGGACAAATTTTGCTTTGTTTTACTATATACTTTTAAAAACTATTTGTCACATTGACAGTCGTAAAATTTCAATCAGATACGTGTTTTATTTCCAAAAAGATTTTGTTAAACTAAGAAAAATTCTTCGGACATCATTTCTGATAGTTCCACATTTATATTTTATATGTACATGAAATCAGTTGAATTTTTTCTCTTAACTTTTTAAAAACTGTTGGAAATCGTTGGAAAACACGACATGATTCGGAATAGTTGTATTTTCAAGCAATTGTCTATCGCAAATTTTTAATTATTTCCAATTGCATATAAAAGGTATTTTAATGCCCTTACATATGATACCAAACACGACATGATTCGGAATAGTTGAATTTTCAAACAGTTGCCTATCGTAAATTTTTAATTTTTTCTTATTGCACTCGAAAGTACTTTTAATGCCCATTCATATGATACCAAACACGACATGATTCGGAATAGTTGAATTTTCAAACAGTAGCCTATCGTAAATTTTAAATTTTTTTTAATTGCATATAAAAGGTCTTTTAATGCCCTTTCATATGATACCAAACACGACGTAATTCGGAATAGTTAATTTTTCAAACAGTTGCCTATCGTGAATTTTAAATTTTTTCCAATTGCATTTAAAAGGCCTTTTAATGCCCTTTCATATGATACCAAACACGACATGATTCGGAATAGTTGAATTTTCAAACAGTTGCCTATCGTAAATTTTCAATTTTTTTATATTGCATTCGAAAGTACTTTTAATGCCCTTTCATAAGATACCAAACACGGCATGATTCTGAATAGTTGAATTTTCAAACAATTGCCTATCGCAAATTTTAAATTTTTTCCAATTACATTTAAAAGGTCTTTTAATGCCCTTTCATATGATACCAAACACGACATGATTCGGAATAGATGAATTTTTAAACAGTTGCCTATCGTATATTTTCAATTATTTCCAATTGCATTTAAAAGGTCTTTTAATGCCATTTCTTATGATACCAAACATGACGTGATCCTGAATAGTTGAATTTTCAAACAACTGCCTAACGTAAATTTTCAATTTTTTCCAATTACATTTATAAGGTCTTTTAATGCCCTTTCATATGATACCAAACACGACATGATTCGGAATAGATGAATTTTTAAACAGTTGCCTATCGTAAATTTTCAATTATTTCCAATTGCATTTAAAAGGTCTTTTAATGCCCTTTCATATGATACCAAACATGACGTGATTCTGAATAGTTGAATTTTCAAACAACTGCCTATCGTAAATTTTAAATTTTTTCCAATTGCATTTGAAAGGTCTTTTAATGCTCTATCATATGATACCAAACACGACATGATTTGGAATAGTTGTATTTAAAAAAAATTGCCTATCGTAAATTTTTAATTTTTTTCAATTGCATTTGAAAGGTCTTTAAATGCCCTTTCATATGATAACAAACACGACATGATCCTGAATAGTTGAATTTTCAAACAGTTGCCTATCGTATATTTTCAATTTTTTCCAACTGCATTTAAAAGTTTTTTTAATGCCCTTTCATATGATACCAAACACGACATGATTCGGAATAGTTGAATTTTCAAACAGTTGCCTATCGTAAATTTTAAATTTTTTCTTATTGCATTCGAAAGTACTGTTAATGCCCTTTCATATGATACCAAACACGACATGATTAGGAATAGTTGAATTTTCAAACAGTAGTCTATCGTAAATTTTCAATTTTTTCCAATTGCATATAAAAGGTATTTTAATGCCCTTACATATGATACCAAACACGACATGATTCGGAATAGTTGAATTTTCAAACAGTTGCATATCGTAAATTTTTAATTTTTTCTTATTGCATTCGAAAGTACTTTTAATGCCCATTCATATGATACCAAACACGACATGATTCGGAATAGTTGAATTTTCAAACAGTAGCCTATCGTAAATTTTAAATTTTTTCCAATTGCATATAAAAGGTCTTTTAATGCCCTTTCATATGATACAAAACACGACATGATTCGGAATAGTTGAATTTTCAAACAGTAGCCTATCGTAAATTTTCAATTTTTTCCAATTGCATATAAAAGGTCTTTTAATGCCTTTTCATATGATACCAAACACGACATGATTCGGAATAGTTGAATTTTCAAACAGTTGCCTATCGTGAATTTTCAATTTTTTCCAATTGCATTTAAAAGGTCTTTTAATGCCCTTTCATATGATACTAAACACGACATGATTCGGAATAGTTCAATTTTCAAAAAGTTGCCTATCGTAAATTTTCAATTTTTTCTTATTGCATTCGAAAGTACTTTTAATGCCCTTTCATATGATACCAAACACGGCATGATTCTGAATAGTTGAATTTTCAAACAATTGCCTATTGCAAATTTTTAATTTTTCCAATTACATTTAAAAGGTCTTTCAATGCCCTTTCATGTGATACCAAACACGACATGATTCGGAATAGTTGAATTTTTAAACAGTTGCCTATCGTAAATTTCCAATTTTTTCATATTGCATTCGAAAGTACTTTTTATGCCCTTTCATATGATACCAAACACGGCATGATTCGGAATAGTTGAATTTTCAAACAATTGCCTATCGCAAATTTTAAATTTTTCCAATTACATTTAAAAGGTCTTTTAATGCCCTTTCATATGATACCAAACACGACATGATTAGGAATAGTTGAATTTTCAAACAGTAGTCTATCGTAAATTTTCAATTTTTTCCAATTGCATATAAAAGGTATTTTAATGCCCTTACATATGATACCAAACACGACATGATTCGGAATAGTTGAATTTTCAAACAGTTGCCTATCGTAAATTTTTAATTTTTTCTTATTGCATTCGAAAGTACTTTTAATGCCCATTCATATGATACCAAACACGACATGATTCGGAATAGTTGAATTTTCAAACAGTAGCCTATCGTAAATTTTCAATTTTTTCCAATTGCATATAAAAGGTCTTTTAATGCCCTTTCATATGATACAAAACACGACATGATTCGGAATAGTTGAATTTTCAAACAGTAGCCTATCGTAAATTTTCAATTATTTCCAATTGCATATAAAAGGTCTTTTAATGCCTTTTCATATGATACCAAACACGACATGATTCGGAATAGTTGAATTTTCAAACAGTTGCCTATCGTGAATTTTCAATTTTTTCCAATTGCATTTAAAAGGTCTTTTAATGCCCTTTCATATGATACTAAACACGACATGATTCGGAATAGTTCAATTTTCAAAAAGTTTCCTATCGTAAAATTTCAATTTTTTCTTATTGCATTCGAAAGTACTTTTAATGCCCTTTCATATGATACCAAACACGGCATGATTCTGAATAGTTGAATTTTCAAACAATTGCCTATCGCAAATTTTAAATTTTTCCAATTACATTTAAAAGGTCTTTCAATGCCCTTTCATGTGATACCAAACACGACATGATTCGGAATAGTTGAATTTTTAAACAGTTGCCTATCGTAAATTTCCAATTTTTTCATATTGCATTCGAAAGTACTTTTTATGCCCTTTCATATGATACCAAACACGGCATGATTCGGAATAGTTGAATTTTCAAACAATTGCCTATCGCAAATTTTAAATTTTTCCAATTACATTTAAAAGGTCTTTTAATGCCCTTTCATATGATACCAAACACGACATGATTAGGAATAGTTGAATTTTCAAACAGTAGTCTATCGTAAATTTTCAATTTTTTCCAATTGCATATAAAAGGTATTTTAATGCCCTTACATATGATACCAAACACGACATGATTCGGAATAGTTGAATTTTCAAACAGTTGCCTATCGTAAATTTTTAATTTTTTCTTATTGCATTCGAAAGTACTTTTAATGCCCATTCATATGATACCAAACACGACATGATTCGGAATAGTTGAATTTTCAAACAGTAGCCTATCGTAAATTTTCAATTTTTTCCAATTGCATATAAAAGGTCTTTTAATGCCCTTTCATATGATACAAAACACGACATGATTCGGAATAGTTGAATTTTCAAACAGTAGCCTATCGTAAATTTTCAATTTTTTCCAATTGCATATAAAAGGTCTTTTAATGCCTTTTCATATGATACCAAACACGACATGATTCGGAATAGTTGAATTTTCAAACAGTTGCCTATCGTGAATTTTCAATTTTTTCCAATTGCATTTAAAAGGTCTTTTAATGCCCTTTCATATGATACTAAACACGACATGATTCGGAATAGTTCAATTTTCAAAAAGTTGCCTATCGTAAAATTTCAATTTTTTCTTATTGCATTCGAAAGTACTTTTAATGCCCTTTCATATGATACCAAACACGGCATGATTCTGAATAGTTGAATTTTCAAACAATTGCCTATTGCAAATTTTTAATTTTTCCAATTACATTTAAAAGGTCTTTCAATGCCCTTTCATGTGATACCAAACACGACATGATTCGGAATAGTTGAATTTTTAAACAGTTGCCTATCGTAAATTTCCAATTTTTTCATATTGCATTCGAAAGTACTTTTTATGCCCTTTCATATGATACCAAACACGGCATGATTCGGAATGGTTGAATTTTCAAACAGTTGCCTATCGTAAATTTTCAATTTTTTCATATTGCATTCGAAAGTACTTTTAATACCCTTTCATATGATACCAAACACGGCATGATTCTGAATAGTTGAATTTTCAAACAATTGCCTATCGCAAATTTTCAATTTTTTCCAATTACATTTAAAAGGTCTTTTAATGGCCTTTCATATGATACCAAACACGACATAACCAAAAAATTGCCTATCGTAAATTTTTAATTTTTTCCAATTGCATTTGAAAGGTCTTTAAATGCCCTTTCATATGATGCCAAACACGACATGATTCTGAATAGTTGAATTTTCA
Source organism: Pterostichus madidus (assembly GCA_911728475.2). Taxonomy (NCBI): domain Eukaryota; kingdom Metazoa; phylum Arthropoda; class Insecta; order Coleoptera; family Carabidae; genus Pterostichus; species Pterostichus madidus. The sequence continues at coordinate 17,231,124 of OU452316.1, read as the reverse complement.
AACAGTTGCCTATCGTATATTTTCATTTTTTTCCAACTGCATTTAAAAGTTCTTTTAATGCCCTTTAATATGATACCAAACACGACATGATTCGGAATAGTTGAATTTTCAAACAGTTGCCTGTCGTAAATTTTCAATTTTTTCTTATTGTATTCGAAAGTACTTTTAATGCCCTTTCATATAATACCAAACACGACATGATTCGGAATAGTTGAATTTTCAAACAGTTGCCTATCGTAAATTTTCAATTTTTTCATATTGCATTTAAAAGGTCTTTTAATGTCCTTTCATATGATACCAAACACGCCGTGATTCGGAATAGTTAAATTTTCAAACAGTTGCCTATCGTGAATTTTCAATTTTTTCTAATTGCATTTGAAAGGTCTTTTACTATATACTTTAACAGACTATATGTCAAATTGACGCCTTTGTCTTAAAACTTTATTTGAACATGAAATCAATTCAACAAAGTTTATAGTTACTGTACAAAAACGTAATTTTTCTATATTTTTTTTCTAAACTGTTTAAAATCGCTGGAATATTAATTCTGATATTTTTTTATTCGATTAACTTTTTATTACAATGTAGATTCTTTTTGGTTTTACTGTATATTATCACCGAGGTCAATTTTTGCTTGGTTTTACTATATACTTTAACAGACTATTTGTCAAATTGATGTTTCGTCTTAAAACTTTATTTGAACATGAAATTCATTCAGCAAAGTCTAGGAGTTACTGTAAAAAAATGTAATTTTTCTCTATTTTTTGTTAAACTGTTAAAAATCGCTGCAATATTAATTCTGAAATTTTTTTATTCGATTAATTTTTTTTTACAATGTAGATTCTTTTTGGTTTTACTTTATATTATCACCGAGGTTAATTTTTGCTTGGTTTTACTATATACTTTAACAAACTATATGTCAAATTGACGTTTGGTCTTAAAACTTTTTTTGAACATGAAATCAATTCAAAACAGTTCAAAACATGTATCCTCAATCATCTAATACCTAAATCAAATTACAAAATTTACACAATTTGTTTAGAAATTGAAATAATTCTATCTAAAATTTCCATGCATAACGTCAAAAATGACAGCTTAGGTCTGTGATTTTTCAAAACCTGGATCGTGTATATAAGAGGTAAAGTTGTTTCTTAACCATAGATTTGTGAAATGGACGTTGCATCATTAAAAACTTTTATACAAACATGAAATCAATTGAAAACCGTTCAAAACTATGTCCTCAATCGTCTAATACCTAAATCAAATTAGAAAATTTCTCCAACTTGTCTAGAAATTGAAATATTAAATGTAAAAATGTTTCACGTGAAACGTCAAAAGTGATTGACAGGTCTGAAAAATTTCTGCTTGCGGTCAAATTTCATATGCATAGCAACGCGTGCATGCTTCGATCAACGAAAATTTGCAAAGTTTTTCATTAATTTCATGCGGACTATACTTTCAAAAAATCTGAAATACCCAAAAGGCACTAGTCCCAAACATTCTTTAAATCCTAGAAAAAAATTCACAACAATCGCACAAACCGTTTAAGCTGTAGCCGTGTCTAAAGTCTGGTTGCCTTCCAGATGAATCCTTAATGAATTTGAACGATTAGTATATAGGACTAGCGTTCGGCCTGGCTTCGCCAGGCCTTTTCGGTAGGCTCCGCGGACTCTGAAGTAAACTTTTTGTTTCTGTACTTCTGCTCATCTAAAGATATTTTTAGATTTTACTGTATATTACTGCCGAAGACAAATTTTGCTTTGTTTTACTATATACCTTTAAAAACTATTTGTCACATTGACAGTTGTAAAATTTCAATTAGATACGTGTTTTATTTTCAAAAAGATTTTGTTAAACTAAGAAAAATTCGTCGGACATCATTTCTGATAGTTCCACATTTATATTTTATATGTACATGAAATCAGTTGAATTTTTTTTTCTTAACTTTTTGAAAAACTTTTGGAAATCGTTGGAAAACACGACATGATTCGGAATAGTTGTATTTTCAACCAATTGCCTATCGTAAATTTTTAATTTTTTCCAATTGCATTTAAAAGCCCTTTTAATGCCCTTTCATATGATACCAAACACGGCATGATTCTGAATAGTTGAATTTTCAAACAATTGCCTATCGCAAATTTTAATTTTTTTTGAATTACATGGTCTTTTAATGCCCTTTCATATGATACCAAACACGACATGATTCGGAATAGTTGAATTTTTAAACAGTTGCCTATCGTAAATTTTCAATTATTTCCAATTGCATTTAAAAGGTCTTTTAATGCCCTTTCATATGATACCAAACATGACGTGATTCTGAATAATTGAATTTTCAAACAACTGCTTATCGTAAATTTTAAATTTTTTCCAATTACATTTAAAAGGTCTTTTAATGCCCTTTCATATGATACCAAACACGACATGATTCTGAATAGTTGAATTTTCAAACAACTGCCTATCGTAAATTTTTTATTTTTTCCAATTGCATTTGAAAGGTCTTTTAATGCCCTTTCACATGATATTAAACAAGACATGATTCTGAATAGTTGAATTTTCAAACAGTTGCCTATCGTAAATTTTCAATTTTTTCCAATTGCATTTAAAAGCTCTTTTAATGCCCTTTCATATGATACCAAACACGACATGATTCTGAATAGTTGAATTTTCAAACAGTTGCCTATCTTATATTTTCAATTTTTTCGAACTGCATTTAAAAGTTCTTTTAATGCCCTTTCATATGATACCAAACACGACATGATTCTGAATAGTTGAATTTTCAAACAGTTGCCTATCGTAAATTTTCAATTTTTTCAAATTGCATTTGAAAGGTCTTTTAATGCCCTTTCATATGATACCAAACACGACATGATTCGGAATAGTTGTATTTTCAAAAAATTGGCTATCGTAAATTTTTAATTTTTTCCAATTGCATTTGAAAGGTCTTTAAATGCCCTTTCATATGATACAAAACACGACATGATTCTGAATAGTTGAATTTTTAAACAGTTGCCTATCGTAAATTTTCAATTATTTCCAATTGCATTTAAAAGGTCTTTTAATGCCCTTTCATATGATACCAAACATGACGTGATTCTGAATAATTGAATTTTCAAACAACTGCCTATCGTAAATTTTCAATTTTTTCCAATTACATTTAAAAGGGCTTGTAATGCCCTTTCATATGATACCAAACATGACGTGATTCTGAATAGTTGAATTTTCAAACAACTGCCTATCGTAAATTTTAAATTTTTTCCAATTGCATTTGAAAGGTCTTTTAATGCCCTTTCATATGATACCAAACACGACATGATTCGGAATAGTTGTATTTTCAAAAAATTGCCTATTGTAAATTTTAAATTTTTTCCAATTGTATTTGAAAGGTCTTTTAATGCCCTTTCATATGATACCAAACACGACATGATTCGGAATATTTGAATTTTCAAACAGTTGCCTATCGTAAATTTTCATTTTTTTCTTATTGCATTCGAAAGTACTGTTAATGCCCTTTCATATGATACCAAACACGACATGATTCGGAATAGTTTAATTTTCAAACAGTTGCCTATAGTAAAATTTCAATTTTTTCATATTGCATTTATAAGGTCTTTTAATGCCCTTTCATATGATACCAAACACGACGTGATTCGGAATAGTTAAATTTTCAAACAGTTGCCTATCGTGAATTTTCAATTTTTTCTAATTGCATTTAAAAGTTCTTTTAATGCCCTTTCATATGATACCAAACATGAAGTGATTCGAAGTAGTTGAATTTTTTTTAAACTGTTGATAATCGCTGGAATATTAATTCTGAAATTTTTTTATTCGATTAATTTTTTTTTTACAATGTAGATTCTTTTTGGTATTACTGTATATTATCACCGAGGTAAATTTTTGCTTGGTTTTACTATATACTTTAACAGGCTATATGTCAAATTGACGTCTTTGTCTTAAAACTTTATTTGAACATGAAATCAATCTAGAGTTACTTTAAAAAAATGTAATTTTTCTCTATTTTTTTTAAACTGTTGAAAATCGCTGGTATATTAATTCTGAATTTTTTTATTCGATTAACTTTTTTTACAATGTTGATTCATTTTGGTTTTAGTGTATATTTGTAAGCCTCCCTTAATTAAAGGAGAATTAACAAATAATTTATATGGGTTCTTGTCAGACCGGAGAAAGGACAAGTACTAGGATTTGTTGGAAATAAGTTTGTACTTACAATTTGGTTTAACAAATAACAAAGATTTATTCACACGTAATTTTAATACAATGTTTCTTCTTACTATAAACTGTCTTCTTTGAACACACACTTCACTCACAAACGTGACTGTTTCTTGTGACTCTCTTGTAACTGCTCTGCAACTGCTCTGTAACTCCCTTCTTACTTACTAACCTAACCTATTTATACATTACTCCAAAGTGCTAAGTCAGCAAAGAGTTAGCTAATACATAAACGACATTATTTTGAATACTTAACCTCATTACAACATGCTCTACTTTACTTAATTGTATTCACTAAGAATGTGCTGACTTTGACTTGTTACATTCCTCCCTTCTTTGAGGAATTTGCTTCCTGGAAAGGAGTACAATTCCCAGAAGCATCATTCTTACTCTACACTTATTGTCTCTACATGACCACATTGAACTTCACAATATTGTCTGTATTGAGGCATACCAACGTATTGTCAACACTGTTTTCTTCTCTGATGTCACCTCCCTTCTTTGGAACTGATGGGCTGACACGTCACACTGCTCTCCTCGCAACTCTGCACTTAGAGCTCACGTTGGTGACATTGTTTCCTTATCGCTTCTCTTTTGGGGGTAGTGACTTCTCGGGGTGTGGTTGGTTGCATCCTCATTACTTGTTGCGCTGGCTGGTGGTCTTTCCTAACTACTATACACTAAACAAACAAACAAAATATTTTCTTATTATAATCTAGCTATCCCTGCTGTGGTTCCATGATTGTTTGCTTAATTTCATTTGTCCTGGTTCTCTAGGGGGCGCACTAGGTGTTACAACCCCAGGATTTCCCATATCTTCATCGTGATTTATCGCAATTGATTCTAGCTCATGTTCTTGTTCCTGGTTACGGTGACGCGTTCTGCGGTGGTGATTATTCAGAACGAGATGTGTCAACGTGTTCCAGAGACAAGCCGCCATACTAAATGTGCATCCCATTGTATTATATAAATTAAAACCATTAATCAATGCATCCAAAATGTATTTAAAAATTTTGAAAATTGCGTAAACCCCAATAAAGCCTGACATAAACATACCTATACTGGAGAACCAGCCCCACATTTGCTTTGCAGTAGATTTCGCCAAGTTCCTGAGATCGCCCTTGGAAAATAGGTCGAGAGTTGTCAGACCCTGGTCTGCAGTGTCCCGTCCTACTACCCTCCTGGTTATTATGTTAGCTATGGCTTGCCGCTCTAGTCCGAAGATCAACGCATCTTGAGCCGACTTAATCTCTTTCTTTGAATAAATACCAGCGTTTCCAATATCATACAATGGTTTGAACTTGAATTCTGGTTCCCGCTGTACCTCCAGTACTTCCGGCTCGACACCTTGCGTTAGATGCGGACTGTAGCCTAACCATTTGTTGTCCATGTAGTACAGGGCCGGCGCTAGGTGGCTGCAATCTATCTGCTCGGCTTTGTCTTGCAGAATATGAGTCATTGGAGTCAGGAATAATTCTTCCTCATCTGCAAGCACTGGTAGCTCGTTGTAGCATTCTTCTACCCTTCGTATCTTTACTACCCTCGGTGTGCATTGCATGATGTGAATTACTTCGCCCATGACTCGCCCTACATACCCTAATTTATTTTTAATTAACGTGCTTACTGCATTAGGAGCTAGAGGAGCGAGCAACAGTCGATTACGCAGCATGTCCCGCTCAAGTAAGCATTGTCTGTGAATTACATCACTGTACATGTCTCTCATTTCTCGTTTAAATGATTGTTCTACGTACAGAAATTTAGTGTTTAAATATGCTAATAAATTTACATTTTTTGGATCTGGAACTCCATTTACTAAATATTTAATTCCGAAATCTTTTTTAAATGCTACTAATAATTTTGGATGTTCTGTTAGCCAGATTTCATTATTACAAATATTTGTCCTCTCTAATAATTTAACAGCAAAAATTTTTTCGCCTTCCTCCACTACAACATATTGTTTACGATCTCCAAATTCAGATTTTTCTGTACTCACCAAGCCTACTTCACCCTCATAAATTAGCGACATGCTGCTGCCATCGCACTGTCCAGTTGAGACTCGTTCCCACACTGTCTCTCCAATCTCCGTGTCCATGCAGTAGCCTCCTAGAAACTTACAAACTACACCACCTCTTAAACTAATTTCGTCTACTTCTAATTTCACTGTAGCAGAATAGTCTTTCAGTGAAATTTTCACCGTAGCCTGTACCGCTACGCCTTCCCAGGACACTCCGTTCTCGATGAATGATCCTCCAGTACACTTGCCCGAAATATCTAGACCGCCTGCTAGAGTCAGTGATGCAGAAATTGTCCCATTACTTACTAGTTTATTTATCACAGCATTTCCCAAGCCTCTGTACATCTTGGTACGATGCATTAGCCGACACTCTTCTGGTCCGACTTCGTGAATATAGGTCAACAACCCTTGCTGAACTGAAGATGTATGACTGTGCATCCCGCAATGTTGAATTAGACGTGTTACTTCTACTAGACAGGTGTAGACTTGAACATTGTGAAATTCGTTTTCTTGTAGAATTTGTACACTGGCACGGGACTCTGTGTACCCCTTGTTCACGTCCGGACATTCGGCCACGTCTTTAAGAGAAATGGTCGTGATGTTGGTATTTGGCCCTCTGCAGTCAAATCCAATTAACGCATAAGAGACGCTAATCAGACTGCATGCTGTCAGTAAGATTTGGAGTGGCTGCATCTGGAAATATAAAAAGAAAATCTATCGTCCTGGTGTTTGTATCCACGGAAGCTCTGGTGCTGGGCCCTTGCTGCGTGTATGGTAAGGCGTTGTGGGAGTATGAGGTAGAATCGGTGGTGGATCCTGGCCCATATTAAATTCCTGAAGCATCAGATGGTGCGGCAGCTGAAAATTTAAATTTGAGTCTGTTCTCGGCTCCTCCGTCGGCTCCTTGGTCACTGCTTCTGTCTTCGCTTTGCTGGTGTTCTCAGTATCTGCTTTAAAAGGCTTCAGACGATTAACATGCACTTTTAAAATTTTCCCTGCAACATCTTTAATTTTATAATTAACGGGACCCATTATTCCAATTATAAAGTACGGTCCTGTCCATGGTTTGTTTAGTTTACGCGACGTTCCTACCAGTACTGTCGGGTCATGCAAGTATACTGCGTCTCCAACTTGGAATTTTGTTGATTTTGCGTTTTTATTAAATTGTTTATGAACAATTTCTGTTGACTGTGCCAGATTATGTTTCACTTTAGCGAAAACTGTGTGGAGTCTCTGTTTTAATTCAGCTGCGTAATTGTCATCGTAATCGTATCGTAATGTCTGAGGTCTGGTGATGTCGTCATATGGTAACTCCATATCTCGACCATGCATTAAATAGAATGGCGTCTCATTTGTACTGTTGTGTACACTGCTTCGGTACGCCATCAATACGTACGGCAACCATTCATCCCAATCTGTCTGATCACGACTTACAAAGTGCGACAGAATGTCTTTGAAAACTCGATGACTTCTTTCTAAGATTCCATTCGTTTGTGGTCGGTAGGCGGTAGTTTGAATTTTTTCTATGCCAAAGATTTTGCATACTTCTTTGAAAATTTGAGAAGTGAAATTCGCTCCAAGATCTGTCAATAATTGTCTGGGTGCTCCGTGTCTAGGTATTATCTCTTGAGCCAAAATTCTTGCAATTGTACTTGCTTTTTGATCTTTTATCGCAAATGCTTCTGGATATTTTGTGAAGTGATCTTGAAACGTTAGTATATATTTGTTACCTCTCATACTAGTTGTTAACGGTCCTACAACATCCATTGATACTCTCTGTAGCGGGGCAGTAGTTTCTTGGAATTTTTGTAGTGGTGCTGGCTTATGATGCGGTGACGTTTTTCTCTCATTACATGAGTGACATTTGCTGCAAAATTCTTCGATGTCTTTGCTCATGTTTTTCCAATAAAATTTTTCTTTTATTCTTTTATTGGTCTTCTCATACCCTTGGTGTCCGGCATATGGCAGATTATGGTAGTCATGCATCACTTGAAATTTCATAGATACTGGCACTACGAGTTTGTGATGTCTTTCGTCACCCGTTTTTTCTTTAAACAGCAAGCCCTCGGTATCTGTGAAGAATTCGTCCTTGGTTTTCAGCTTTTTAATTTCTTCATCCACTTCTTGTTTCTTTAAAATCGTGTATCTGTCCCAAATCGGTTCGAAATGTTTTTCTTTTACCTCAACCGTATTTATTGGTATCCGAGATAATACGTCAGCATTAATGTGCTTCTTGCCTGGCCTGTGAATGATTTCAAAATCATGTTCACTCAGTGTTAGCGCCCATCTTGCTAAACGTGAATTGCTGCCTTTGAATGTCATCAACCACTTCAATGGTTTATGGTCTGTTATGACGGTGAACTTGCGACCATATAAATAGCAGCGATAGTGTTTTACTCCCCAGTATACGGCTAAACATTCCCATTCTGATGTGGTATAGTTCATCTCGGCTTTCTGTAATTGTCGGCTAGCGAATGCTATCGGTCTTTCGTACCCTCCAATTTTTTGACTTAGAATAGCGCTGATTGCTTTTCCACTGGCATCCGTTGATAGAATAAATTCTTTTGAAAAATCTGGATGTGCTAAAACTGACTCAGAACATAGTGCATTTTTTAATGAATCAAAAGCATTTTGACATTCTTCTGTCCAGACAAAATCTGTATCTTTTTTCGTCAATTCTGTTAGAGGCTTTGCGATTCCTGCAAAGTTACGAACAAAACGTCTGTAAAAGCCCACAAGCCCAGTAAAAGCTCTAATTTGTTTTACATTTTTAGGTTTTGGATAATTTTGAATAATGGAAATTTTATCGTCGTCTGGTTTTACTCCATCCCCCGTTATAATGTGACCTAAATATTTAGTTTCTGATTTTAAAAATTTACATTTACTTGGCTGTAATTTTAAATTTGCTTGTCTCAATCTGTCAAAAACTTCTCTCAATCGCTTCAAATGCTCTTGTACTCCTCCACCGTTAAAAATAATAACATCATCCAAATATACAAGACATTTCTCACCCCGCAATCCTGCTAATATACTATTCATCAGCCTCTGGAATGTGCTAGGTGCGTTCGCTAGCCCAAATGCCATTTTAGTGAACTGGTAATGTCCTCCGTCTGTCGTGAATGCTGTTTTCTCTTTATCCTGTTCCTCCAACTGAACTTGATAATAACCTGATGCTAAATCTAGTGTTGTGAATAGATTTGCATCCCCTAACTGATCCAAAGTTTCTTGCATATTAGCAACAGGGAAATAGTCCCTTTTTGTCACTGCATTTAAGCCTCGAAAGTCTATGCAAACTCTGATCTTCTTTTCTCCGCTCTCTGATTTCTTGGGTACCATGACAACAGGCGCTGACCATGGCGAATCAGATGGCTCTATCACCCCAGAATCAAGCATTTTCTTGATTTCTTTCTTTAAGGGCTCCTTCTGACTAAACGGCACCCTGTACGGTGCTTTCGCTATTGGTTGCACATCCCCTGTAATTATTCTATGTTTTACCTTGTGTGTGCACCCCAATTTGGTATCCTCCCAGAGAAACACATCCTCGTATTCTCTCAGTAGTACCAACAATTCCTGTTTCACCTCGTGAGACAGGTAATTTAACTGCAATTGCTCTTCCATTTTCCTTGTGCCCAGTTCTCTCTGAACTGCATTTATTTGAACCTCGTTTGACTTTATTTCCCTTAGTCCTTCTGGTTCTTCGTTATATATTTCTGATTTTCTTAGGATTGTATTTTTACTTACTATTATCTCCTTGTTGGTAATGTTGATCAACTTCACGGGTATCTCCCTTTTTGCTTTTGTGAGTACTCTTGCTACCATTAACCCGTGTATTTTTACTTCTACAGGCTCTACCAAGATATCGTGTCCAGGGTTCATGACGTCCTGAACGGCTGTACACATAAATTCACAATTTGGTAAAATCCTCTCTGTACTCTTCAGTCTAACCAATCCACTGGTTTGTGTAACTGGTTTTTGTTGCTTTAGCGTACGGACCTCCATCTTGCAAATTTCTGCATCCATGTTTGATAACTTGCTATCAGCCTGCTTGTCTTCCGTGTTATCGCCCTGACCTACGTCAACTTCGTCACGCCTCCTCACTACGTCACAGTGTTCTCGTGTTTCCAAACTCGCTGTCGTCAGCATTTCTGTCGCTACGCTGTCCGCCATCATTCTGATGCTTGTATTACGTAACACAACTTCCTCTGTGCAATAATTGATACTTGCATTAAAAAATTTGAAAAAATCGCGACCCAAAATACCATCTGCTTCTAATTTTAAATTATCAGAACAAACAACACAATTGAAGTTAAGTTTCAACTCATTAAAATAAAATTTTACGTCAGTTACTCCAAAATAAACTAATTCGCAACCTGAAATTGAAGTTAACGTACCGACGTTTTTCGACTCTATTTGTTGCCCCTCAACAATATTTCTTTTTATTAATGAAACAGCCGAACCCGTATCTACTAAAAGTTTTACTGATTTATTATTTATAAAAGCTATAACAAAATTTGGAATATCTACAATTTCTGAATTTTTACTGATTTGAGTGATTATTATTGGTTTATTTTGACTTACTAATACCTCCCGCGGTGGGGCGCGTGCGAGAGGGATCGCTCGTTTAAATGCTGTGTGTTACGTGTATCTTGCGTATATCTGTTTTGATTTTCAACTCTATTGTTTCTGTGGTATCCATTACCTTGATCTGGCGGCGGGTTTCTGTATCTGCTTGTATTGTAACTTCTATTATATCCATTGCCCTGGTTTGACTGTGAATTTCTGTATCTTTCTGGATTTGTGTTGTAATTTCTGTAGTTACTTCTTGTTCTCTCTCGGCATCCGACAGCGATGTGGCCTGGTTTTCCACACTTCCTGCATGTTTCTCTTCGTTTGCAGTCATTTTGAAAATGGTCAGTGGCTCCGCAAATAAAACATTTTCTTACCTCACTTGGCTTTGCCGGTCTTCTGTCTACCGCGCCAATTTCTAAATTGCACATCTTTTGTCGTAGAACTTCCATTTCTTCTCTTTCTGCCATCGATACGGCATCTTCAAATGACAAATCTTCCTGTGTGTCCATTATTACTCTTATAAATTTCTTTATTTCTGACTTTAACCCATTTTTAAACTGGTACAAACATAAGTTATTTGCAAAATCTTTTTGTACGCCTTTTTCTTTTAACAATTCCTTTTTTAATTTTCTTAGCCTTTGTGCGAACTCTTGTACATTTTCGTTTATTTTCTGCGTGCAGTGTGATAAGTCGTGATAGATCTGTCCTGGGATTCGTTTTTTTGTGAAACGTTCTAAAAATGGTTGTGCGAATGCATCTAGTTCTAGTGTACCTCTATGTAGTTCTTCATTTTGCATGTATAGTTCGAAAGCTTCGCCCGTCAGTCGTAATCTAAGTATGTCCACTGTATCTGTCTCGGTCCATCCTTCAATATCTTTCCGTATTCTGGCTTTAGCAAAAAATTCTTCTGGGTTTTTCCCGCAAAACGTCTCCATTGCATTCGCAGCATAACTATATTGACACTTACTGGCGTTAAACCTACTTTCCAGCTCTCTTACGACAGGCCTTCCATCTGACTTACTCACCATATTTACTTAGAAAAAAAAATTCCTAATACTTGCTTTTCCGCGAGCGGACCAAAAACGATTGGCCCCCTCTGATCTGACAAAATATCCTTTACCGCTGCCACCAAGTTGTAAGCCTCCCTTAACTAAAGGAGAATTAACAAATAATTTATATGGGTTCTTGTCAGACCGGAGAAAGGACAAGTACTAGGATTTGTTGGAAATAAGTTTGTACTTACAATTTGGTTTAACAAATAACAAAGATTTATTCACACGTAATTTTAATACAATGTTTCTTCTTACTATAAACTGTCTTCTTTGAACACACACTTCACTCACAAACGTGACTGTTTCTTGTGACTCTCTTGTAACTGCTCTGCAACTGCTCTGTAACTCCCTTCTTACTTACTAACCTAACCTATTTATACATTACTCCAAAGTGCTAAGTCAGCAAAGAGTTAGCTAATACATAAACGACATTATTTTGAATACTTAACCTCATTACAACATGCTCTACTTTACTTAATTGTATTCACTAAGAATGTGCTGACTTTGACTTGTTACATATTATCACAGAGGTTAATTTTTGCTTGGTTTTATTATAAACTTTATCAGACTATATATCAAATTGACGTCTTCGTCTTAAAACTTTATTTGAACATGAAATCAATTCAGCAAAGTTTATAATTACTGTCAAAAAATTTAATTTTTCTATTTTTTTTTTCTAAACTGTCTTTTAATGCTCTTTCATATGATACCAAACACGACATGATTCTGAATAGTTGAATTTTCAAACAGTTGCCTATCGTAAATTTTAAATTTTTTCCAATTGCATTTAAAAGGGCTTTTATATGATACCAAACATGACGTGATTCTGAATAGTTGAATTTTCAATCAACTGCCTATCGTAAATTTTTAATTTTTGAAATTGCATTTAAAAGGTCTTTTAATGCCCTTTCATATGATACCAAACACGACATGAATCGGAATAGTTGAATTTTTAAACAGTTGCCTATCGTAAATTTTCAATGATTTCCAATTGCATTTGAAAGGCCTTTAAATGCCCTTTCATATGATACTAAATACGACATGATTCTGAATAGTTGAATTTTCAAACAGTTGCCTATCGTATATTTTCAATGATTTCCAATTGCATTTATAAGTTCTTTTAATGCCCTTTCATATGATACCAAACACGACATGATTCTGAATAGTTGAATTTTCAAACAATTGCCTATCGCAAATTTTAAATTTTTTCCAATTACATTTAAAAGGTCTTTTAATGCCCTTTCATATGATACCAAACACGACATGATTCGGAATAGTTGAATTTTCAAACAGTTGCCTATCGTAAATTTTTAATTTTTTCATATTGCATTCGAAAGTACTCTTAATGCCCTTTCATATGATACCAAACACGGCATGATTCTGAATAGTTGAATTTTCAAACAATTGCCTATCGCATATTTTAAATTTTTTCGAACTGCATTTAAAAGTTCTTTTAATGCCCTTTCATATGATACCAAACACGGCATGATTCGGAATAGTTGAATTTTCAAACAGTTGCCTATCGTAAATTTTCAATTTTTTCTTATTGCATTCGAAAGTACTTTTAATGCCCTTTCATATGATACCAAACACGACATGATTCTGAATAGTTGAATTTTCAAACAATTGCCTATCGTAAATTTTATTTTTTTTCAAATTGCATTTAAAAGGTCTTTTAATGCCCTTTCATATGATATCAAACACGACATGATTCGGAATAGTTGAATTTTCAAACAGTTGCCTATCGTAAATTTTCAATTTTTTCATATTGCATTTAAAAGGTCTTTTAATGCCCTTTCATATGATACCAAACACGCCGTGATTCGGAATAGTTAAATTTTCAAACAGTTGCCTATTGTGAATTTTCAATTTTTTCTAATTGCATTTGAAAGGTCTTTTACTATATACTTCAACAGACGTCAAATTGACGTCTTTGTCTTAAAACTTTATTTGAACATGAAATCAATTCAGCAGTCTAGAGTTACTTTAAAAAAATGTAATTTTTCTCTATTTTTTTTAAACTGTTGAAAATCGCTGGAATATTAATTCTGAAATTTTTTTATTCGATTAATTTTTTTTTACAATGTAGATCCTTTTTGGTATTCTGTATATTATCACGAGGTCAATTTTTGCTTGGTTTTACTATATACTTTAACAGACTATATGTCAAATTGACGTCTTTGTCTTAAAACTTTATTTGAACATGAAATCAATCAACAGTCTAGAGTTACTTTAAAAAAATGTAATTTTTCTCTATTTTTTTTAAACTGTTGAAAATCGCTGGTATATTAATTCTGAAATTTTTTTATTCGATTAACATTTTTAACAATGTTGATTCATTTTGGTTTTACTGTATATTATCACCGAGGTCAATTTTTGCTTGGTTTTATTATAAACTTTATCAGACTATATGTCAAATTGACGTCTTTGTCTTAAAACTTTATTTGAACATGAAATCAATTCAACAAAGTTTATAGTTACTGTACAAAACGTAATTTTTCTATATTTTTTTTCTAAACTGTTTAAAATCACTGGAATATTAATTCTGATATTTTTTTATTCGATTAACTTTTTATTACAATGTAGATTCTTTTTGGTTTTACTGTATATTATCATCGAGGTCAATTTTTGCTTGGTTTTACTAAATACTTTAACAGACTATATGTCAAATTGACGTTTGGTCTTAAAACTTTTTTTGAACATGAAATCAATTCAAAACAGTTCAAAACATGTATCCTCAATCATCTAATACCTAAATCAATTTACAAAATTGCTACAACTTGTCTAGAAATTGAAATAATTCTATCTAAAATTTCCATGCGTAACGTCAAAAATGATTTTTCAAAACCTGGATCGTGTATATAAGAGGTAAAGTTGTTTCTTAACCATAGATTTGTGAAATGGACGTTGCATCATTAAAAACTTTTATACAAACATGAAATCAATTGAAAACCGTTCAAAACTATGTCCTCAATCGTATAATACGTAAATCAAATTAGAAAATGTCTCCAACTTGTCTAGAAATTGAAATATTTATATAAAAATGTTTCATTCGAAACGTCAAAAGTGATTGACAGGTCTGAAAAATTTCTGCTTGCGGTCAAATTTCATATGCATAGCAACGCGTGCATGCTTCGATTCTTGAAATTTTGCAAAGTTTTTCATTAATTTCACGCGGACTATACTTGCGAAAAATCTGAAATACCCAAAAGGCACTAGTCCTAAACATTCTTTAAATCCCAGAAAAAATTCACAACAATCGGACAAACGGTTTAAGCTGTAGCCGTGTCTAAAGTCTGGTTGCCGTCCGGAGGAATCCTTAATGAAATACCAGATTAGTATATAGGACTAGCGTTCGGCCTTTTCGCTAGGCTCCGGGGACACTGAAGTAAGGTTTAATTGAATTACGATCTAAAACTTTTTATTTCTGTACTTCTGCTCATCTAAAGATATTTACTGTATATTACTGCCGGGGACAAATTTTGCTTTGTTTTACTATATACTTTTAAAAACTATTTGTCACATTGACAGTCGTAAAATTTCAATCAGATACGTGTTTTATTTCCAAAAAGATTTTGTTAAACTAAGAAAAATTCTTCGGACATCATTTCTGATAGTTCCACATTTATATTTTATATGTACGTGAAATCAGTAGAATTTTTTCCCTTAACTTTTTGAAAAACTGTTGGAAATCGTTGGAAAACACGGCATGATTCTGAATAGTTGAATTTTCAAACAATTGCCTATCGCAAATTTTAAATTTATTCCAATTACATTTAAAAGGTCTTTTAATGCCCTTTCATATGATACCAAACACGACATGATTCGGAATAGTTGAATTTTCAAATAGTTGCCTATCGTAAATTTTCAATTTTTTCATATTGCATTTGAAAGTACTTTTAATGCCCTTTCATATGATATCAAATACGGCATGATTCGGAATAGTTGAATTTTCAAACAGTGGCCTATCGTAAATTTTAAATTTATTCCAATTACATTTAAAAGGTCTTTTAATGCCCTTTCATATGATACCAAACACGGCATGATTCTGAATAGTTGAATTTTCAAACAATTGCCAATCGCAAATTTTAAATTTTTTCCAATTACATTTAAAAGGTCTTTTAATGCCCTTTCATATGATACCAAACACGACATGATTCGGAATAGTTGAATTTTCAAACAGTTGCCTATCGTAAATATTAAATTTTTTCCAATTGCATTTCAAAGATCTTTTAATGCCCTTTCATATGATACCAAACACGACATGATTCGGAATAGTTGAATTTTTAACCAGTTGCCTATCGTAAATTTTAAATTTTTTCCAATTGCATTTAAAAGGTCTTTTAATGCCCTTTCATATGATACCAAACACGACATGATTCTGAATAGTTGAATTTTCAAACAGTTGCCTATTGTAAATTTTCAACTTTTTCATATTGCATTCGAAAGTACTTTTAATGCCCTTTCATATGATACAAAACACGATATGATTCTGTATAGTTGAATTTTCAAACAGTTGCCTATCGTATATTTTCAATTTTTTCGAACTGCATTTAAAAGTTTTTTTAATGCCCTTTCATATAATACCAAACACGTTATGATTCGGAATAGTTGAATTTTCAAACAGTTGCCTATCGTAAATTTTCAATTTTTTCTTATTGCATTCCAAAGTACTTTTAATGTCCTTTCATATGACACCAAACACGACATGATTCTGAATAGTTGAATTTTCAAACAGTTGCCTATCGTAAATTTTCAATTTTTTCATATTGCATTCGAAAGTACTTTTAATGCCCTTTCATATAATACCAAACACGGCATGATTCTGAATAGTTGAATTTTCAAACAATTGCCTATCGCAAATTTTCAATTTTTTCCAATTAGATTTAAAAGGTCTTTTAATACCCTTTCATATGATACCAAATACGAGATGATTCGGAATAGTTGAATTTTTATACAGTTGCCTATCGTAAATTTTCAATTATTTCCAATTGCATTTAAAAGATCTTTTAATACCCTTTCATATGATACCAAACATGACGTGATTCTGAATAGTTGAATTTTCAAACAACTGCCTATCGTGAATTTTCAATTTTTCACAATTGCATTTAAAAGGTCTTTTAATGCCCTATCATATGATACCAAATACGACATGATTTGGAATAGTTGAATTTTCAAACAGTTGCCTATCGTAAATTTTAATTTTTTTCCAATTGCATTTAAAAGGTCTTTTAATGCCCTTTCATATGATACCAAACACGACATGATTCGGAATAATTGAATTTTCAAACAGTTGCCTCTCGTGAATTTTTAATTTTTTCCAATTGCATTTAAAAGCTCTTTTAATGCCCTTTCATATGATACCAAATATGACATGATTCGGAATAGATGAATTTTCAAACAATTGCCTATCTCAAATTTTAATTTTTTTCCAATTACATTTAAAAGGTCTTTTAATGCCCTTTCATATGATACCAAACACGACATGATTCGGAATAGTTGAATTTTCAAACAGTTGCCTATCGTAAATATTAAATTTTTTTCAATTGCATTTCAAAGATCTTTTAATGCCCTTTCATATGATACCAAACACGACATGATTCGGAATAGTTGAATTTTTAACCAGTTGCCTATCGTAAATTTTAAATTTTTTCCAATTGCATTTAAAAGGTCTTTTAATGCCCTTTCATATGATACCAAACACGACATGATTCTGAATAGTTGAATTTTCAAACAGTTGCCTATTGTAAATTTTCAACTTTTTCATATTGCATTCGAAAGTACTTTTAATGCCCTTTCATATGATACCAAACACGGCATGATTCTGAATAGTTGAATTTTCAAACAATTGCCTATCGCAAATTTTCAATTTTTTCCAATTAGATTTAAAAGGTCTTTTAATGCCCTTTCATATGATACCAAATACGACATGATTCTGAATAGTTGAATTTTCAAACAGTTGCCTATCGTAAATTTTTAATTTTTTCTAATTGCATTTGAAAGGTCTTTTAATGCCCTTTCATATGATACCAAACACGACATGATTCGGAATAGTTGAATTTTCAAACAGTTGCCTATCGTGAATTTTCAATTTTTTCTAAATGGCATTTAAAAGGTCTTTTAATGCCCTTTCATATGATACCAAACACGACGTGATTCGGAATAGTTAAATTTTCAAACAGTTGCCTATCGTGAATTTTCAATTTTTTCTAATTGCATTTAAAAGTTCTTTTAATGCCCTTTCATATGACACCAAACATAACGTAATTTTTTTTTTTGAACTGTTGAAAATCGCTGGAATATTAATTCTGAGATTTTTTTATTCGATGAATTTTTTTTTACAATGTAGTTTCTTTTTGGTTTTTCTCTATATTATCACCGAGGTCAATTTTTGCATGGTTTTACTATATACTTTAACAGAATGTCAAATTGACGTCTTTGTCTTAAACTTTATATGAACATGAAATCAATTCAACAAAGTTTATAGTTACTGTACAAAAATGTTATTTTTCTATATTTTTTTTCTAAACTGTTTAAAATCGCTGGAATATTAATTCTGATATTTTTTTATTCGATTAACTTTTTATTACAATGTAGATTCTTTTTGGTTTTACTGTATATTATCACCGAGATCAATTTTTGCTTGGTTTTACTATATACTTTAACAGACTATATGTCAAATTGACGTTTTTGTCTTAAAACTTTATTTGAACATGAAATCAATTCAACAAAGTTTATAGTTACTGTACAAAAATATTATTTTTCTATATTTTTTTTCTAAACTGTTTAAAATCGCTGGAATATTAATTCTGATATTTTTTATTCGATTAACTTTTTATTACAATGTAGATTCTTTTTGGTTTTACTGTATATTATCACCGAGGTCAATTTTTGCTTGGTTTTACTATATACTTTAACAAACTATATGTCAAATTGACGTTTGGTCTTAAAACTTTTTTTGAACATGAAATCAATTCAAAACAGTTCAAAACATGTATCCTCAATCATCTAATACCTAAATCAAATTACAAAATTTTCACAATTTGTCTAGAAATTGAAATAATTCTATCGTAAAATTCCATGCGTAACGTCAAAAATGACAGCTTAGGTCTATGATTTTTCAAAACCTAGATCGTGTATATAAGAGGTAATGTTGTTTCTTAACCATAGATTTGTCAAATGGACGTTGCATCATTAAAAACTTTTATACAAACATGAAATCAATTGAAAAACGTTCAAAACATATCTCCTCAGTCCTCTAATACCTTAATCAAATTAGAAAATGTCTCCAACTTGTCTAGAAATTGAAATATTTATGTAAAAACGTTTCACGTGAAACGTCAAAAGTGATTGACAGGTCTGAAAAATTTCTGCTTGCGGTCAAATTTCAAATGCATAGCAACGCGTGCATTCTTCGATCAATGAAATTTTGCAAAGTTTTTCGTTAATTACACGCGGACTGTACTTGCGAAAAATCTGATATACCCAAAAGGCACTAGTCCCAAACATTCTTTAAATCCTAGAAAAAAAATTACAACAATCGGACAAACGGTTTAAGCTGTAGCCGTGTCTAAAGTCTGGTTGCCGTCCGGAGGAATCCTTAATGAAATACCAGATTAGTATATAGGACTAGCGGTCGGCCTGGCTTCGCCAGGCCTTCTCGCTAGGCTCCGCGGACACTGAAGTAATGTTTAATTGAATTACGATCTAAAACTGTTCATTTCTGTACGTCTGGTTATACAAAGAACTTTTAATTGACACCAAACACAATATGTTTCGAAGCTCTGTCACTAAAACAATTGACGGCCAAAAAAATTACAATTCTGCACGTCAGCCCTTCAAAAAACTTTTTATTTGATACTACACACGATAAGTTTTGATGCACTTTCAGTAATACAATTGCCGATCGGAAAAATAAATATTCCGCACGGCACCTCTTCTAAAACCCTTTCATATGATATCTAACACGATATGATTCGGAATACTGTTTTGGTCGAATCTATTGGCGAGCTTAAAATTGCAATGTTTTTTAATTCCAACATTAAAATTCTTCTAAAGCCCTTTCAAATAACATGAAACACGGTATGATTCTGAATAAATTTCAACTTTTTTGTTTATTTCGTTAGAATCTTCGTCAAAAACCTTTTTATATCTCACCAAACTACTTTAAGTTTGAAACAGTTGACGGTTGTAAATTATAATATTTTTTTCATTTCATTTAAAAGTTCTTTTAAAACTCTCTTATATGACACCAAACTCGGCATAACTCGAAATACTTTAAGTTTGAAACAATTGACAATAGTAAAATTTAATTTTTTTCTTTAGTTCATCTAAAAGTTCTTTCAAAACTTTTTCATATGATATTAAAGACGGCATGATTCCGAATACTTTTAATTTAAAACAATTGACGGTCGAAATATATATATTTTTTAATTTTGTCTGAGAGTTCTTCTGAAGCCCTTTTATATAATATCAAACAAGATATGATACGGAACACTTTAATAATTGAATGTCGTAAAATTTCAATCAAATACGTATGTTATTTCCGAAAACATTTTGCTAAACTAACTTTTTCTTTATTTTATCTAAAAGTTCGCCTAAAGCCCTTTCATATGACACCAAACGTGGCATAATTCGGAATACTTTAAGTTTGAAATAATTGACAGTCTCAAAATGAAGTGTTTCATTTCCAAAAAGATTTTACTAATCTTTTAAAAATTCTTTGGACGTCATTTCTGATAGTACCACATTTTTTATTTTACATGTGCATAAAATCAATTTAAATTTTTCTCTAAACTCTTTTAAAAACGGTTGGATATTGTTTTAGTAGTATTTCAGATATTTTTTCGAGTTAATTTTTTATACAATATAGAATTTATTTAGTTTGAAACAGTTGCCCATCGTAAAATTTCAACTTTTTTTTATTTCATCGGAAAGCTCTTCTAAAGCCCTTTCATATGACATCAAATACGGCATGATTTGGAATACTTCAAGTTTAAAATAATTGACAGTCGTAAAATTTCAATCAAATACAAGTTTCTAATGATATACACAGTGTTATTTGAATCCTTTTATTTTAATTATTTGACGCACATTGAAAAATTATATCTCTCTATTTTTAAATACGTGATCAACTACTATCATTATTTTTTGTTTCAAACTACTACAATTTCATTGACGAAAATTTTGCATTCTTTTATTTAAATTTATTGAAATTGACATACGTCAACACCCTCCCTCAATGAAATTAATTTAACATTTTTCTAAACCTAGTATCTTACAAAACATATTAAATACATTTTTATTTAATGACTTCGTAAATAAATCTGCTACTTGTTCTTTATTTCTTATGTACTGGACATCAATAATTCCTTCATTAGCCTTTTTTCTGATGAAATGATGACGCATATCGATGTGTTTGAGTCTTTCGTGATTATCTGGGTTCCTAACTACTTTTATAGCTGACTGTCTTCGAAGATGATGACAGGCTTGGTTTCCTTATAAAACTGAAGATCAATTAAAATTTGATGTAACCAACATGCTTCGTTAACTGCTATGCTCAATGCTACATACTGTGCTTCACAGGACGATAAAGCTACAGTACTTTGCTTGCGTGAAGTCCAGGATACCGAAGATTTAAAAATTTTGTATATAAAACCAGAGGTTGATTTTTTTGTCATTCAAGTTGCGTGCCCAATCAGCATCAACAAATCCTGTCAGTATTTTAGCATTTTCATCTCTGACATAAACTAAATTAAAATCAATAGTACCTTATCTTAGTATATGTTTTAAACAGTTCCATAATTTGATATTTGCACGAGTTTGGTAACGACTCAATGCTGTACATAAATCTGGTCTTGTATCAACTATTGCATACATCAAACAGTCAATTAGTTTCCTGAAACGGAGCTTCGAGTTCTTCATTATGTCTTGTTTCATTTTCTGGCCCTACTAACCAATATGACTTAAAACTTGGATCTAAAGGTATCGATGTCGGTTTACAACCTTCCATCCAAAATTTCGACAACACATTGTTTAGATAAGTTGTTTGATTCATTTTTGTTACCCCCGTCTTCCATATCTTGACTAATATTTATGCCAATGAAATGAGAAACTTTTCCCAAATCTTTCATTTTCAATGTTTTGAACAATTCCTTTTTCAGTTCTTCAATTTGTTGATTATTTGTTCCAAAAATCAACAGATCATCCACATAAATTAAAACGAATAACTTGTCAGATTTGTTAAATTTTGTCTAGTGACAATAATCATATTTTGAACAGTTAAATGCTTCTTTCTTCATAAACGAATTGAATTTTATATTCCAATATTTTGGTGACTTTTTCAAACCATATAAAGCTCTATTTAATTTACATACTTTCGCAGGTTCTTGTGAAACTCCATCTGAAATACTCAGAAAAACATCTTTAATTGCTCCGTATAAAAATGCACTACATTTAGTTTATTGCTCGTCGCTTCGCTCCTCGCGTAATGTTTTATGGTGCATTATTTTTTAAGATTAAAAACTTGTTTTTTTTTCTATTGCATTTGAAAGTAATTTTCATGCCCTTTCATATGATACCAAACACGACATGATTCTGAATAGTAGAATTTTCAAACAGTTGCTTATCGTAAATTTTCATTTTTTCCCAATTGCATTTAAAAGTTCTTTTAATGCCATTTCATATGATATCAAACACGACATGATTCGGAATAGTTGTATTTTCAAATAATTGCCTATCGTAAATTTTAAATTTTTTCCAATTGCATTTGAAAGGTCTTTTAATGCCCTTTCATATGATACCAAACACGACATGATTCGGAATAGTTGTATTTTCAAACAATTTCCTATCGTAAATATTAAATTTTTTCCAATTGTATTTGAAAGGTCTTTTAATGCCCTTTCATATGATACCAAACACAACATGATACTGAATAGTTGAATTTTCAAACAGTTGCCTATCGTAAATTTTAATTTTTTTCCAATTGCATTTGAAAGGTCTTTTAATGCCCTTTCATATGACACCAAACACGACATGATTGTGAATAGTTGAATTTTCAAACAGTTGCCTATCGTAAATTTTTAATTTTTTCCAATTGCATTTGAAAGGTCTTTTAATGCCCTTTCATATGATACCAAACACGACATGATTCGGAATAGTTGTATTTTCAAACAATTTCCTATCGTAAATTTTAAATTTTTTCCAATTGCATTTGAAAGGTCTTTTAATGCCCTTTCATATGATACCAAACACAACATGATACTGAATAATTGAATTTTCAAACAGTTGCCTATCGTAAATTTTTAATTTTTTCCAATTGCATTTAAAAGGTCTTTTAATGCCCTTTCATATGATACCAAACTCGACATGATTCTGAATAGTTGAATTTTCAAACAGTTGCCTATCGTAAATTTTATTTTTTTCCAATTGCATTTGAAAGGTCTTTTAATGCCCTTTCATATGATACCAAACACGACATGATTCGGAATAGTTGAATTTTCAAACAGTTGCCTATCGTAAATTTTCAATTTTTTCATATTGCATTTGAAAGGTCTGTTAATGCCCTTTCATATGATAACAAACACGACATGATTCGGAATAATTGAATTTTCAAACAACTGCCTATCGTAAATTTTTAATTTTTTCCAATTGCATTTAAAAGGTGTTTTAATGCCCTTTCATATGATACCAAACACGACATAATTCTGAATAGTTAAATTTTCAAACAGTTGCCTATCGTAAATTTTCAATTATTTCCAATTGCATTTAAAAGGTCTTTTAATGCCCTTTCATATGATACCAAACACGACATGATTCGGAATAGTTGAATTTTCAAACAATTGCCTATCGTAAATTTTATTTTTTTTCCAATTGCATTTGAAAGGTCTTTTAATGCCCTTTCATATGATACCAAACACGACATGATTCGGAATAGTAGTATTTTCAAAAAATTGCCTATCGTAAATTTTTAATTTTTTTCAATTGCATTTGAAGGGTCTTTAAATGCCCTTTCATATGATACCAAACACGACATGATTCTGAATAGTTGAATTTTCAAACAGTTGCCTATCGTATATTTTCAATTTTTTCCAACTGCATTTAAAAGTTCTTTTAATGCCCTTTCATATGATACCAAACACGACATGATTCTGAATAGTTGAATTTTTAAACAGTTGCCTATCGTAAATTTTAAAATTTTTCATATTGCATTTAAAAGGTCTTTTAATGCCCTTTCATATGATATCAAACATGACGTGATTCTGAAAAGTTGAATTTTCAAACAACTGCCTATCGTAAATTTTAAATTTTTTCCAATTGCATTTGAAAGGTCTTTTAATGCCCTTTCATATGATACCAAACACGACATGATTCGGAATAGTAGTATTTTCAAAAAATTGCCTATCGTAAATTTTTAATTTTTTTCAATTGCATTTGAAGGGTCTTTAAATGTCCTTTCATATGATACCAAACACGACATGATTCTGAATAGTTGAATTTTCAAACAGATGCCTATCGTAAATTTTCAATTTTTTCATATTGCATTCGAAAGTACTTTTAATGCCCTTTCATATGATACCAAACACGGCATGATTCTGAATAGTTGAATTTTCAAACAATTGCCTATCGCAAATTTTAAGTTATTTCCAATTACATTTAAAAGGTCTTTTAATGCCCTTTCATATGATACCAAACACGACATGATTCGGAATAGTTGAATTTTTAAACAGTTACCTATCGTAAATTTTCAATTATTTCCAATTGCATTTAAAAAATCTTTTAATGCCCTTTCATATGATACCAAACATGACGTGATTCTGAATAGTTGAATTTTCAAACAACTGCCTATCGTAAATTTTCAATTTTTTCCAATTGCATTTAAAAGGTCTTTTAATGCCCTTTCATATGATACAAAACACGACATGATTCGGAATAGTTGAATTTTCAAACAGTTGCCTATCGTAAATTTTCATATTTTTCATATTGCATTCGAAAGTAATTTTAATGCCCTTTCATATGATACCAAACACGGCATGATTCTGAATAGTTGAATTTTCAAACAATTGCTTATCGCAAATTTTCAATTTTTTCCAATTACATTTAAAAGGTCTTTTAATGCCCTTTCATATGATACTAAACACGACATGATTCGGAATAGTTGAATTTTTAAACAGTTGCCTATCGTAAATTTTCAATTATTTCCAATTGCATTTAAAAGGTCTTTTAATGCCCTTTCATATGATACCAAACATGACTTGATTCTGAATAGTTGAATTTTCAAACAACTTCCTATCGTAAATTTTAAATTTTTTTCAATTGCATTTGAAAGGTCTTTTAATGCCCTTTCATAAGATACCAAACACGACATGATTCGGAATAGTTGTATTTTCAAAAAATTGCCTATCGTAAATTTTTAATTTTTTCCAATTGCATTTGAAAGGTCTTTAAATACCCTTTCATATGATACCAAACACGACATGATTCTGAATAGTTAAATTTTCAAACAGTTGCCTACGTATATTTTCAATTTTTTCCAACTGCATTTAAAAGTTCTTTTAATGCCCTTTAATATGATACCAAATACGACATTATTCGGAATAGTTGAATTTTTAAACAGTTGCCTATTATAAATTTTCAATTTTTTCTTATTGCATTCGAAAGTACTTTTAATGCCCTTTCATATGATACCAAACACGCCGTGATTCGGAATAGTTAAATTTTCAAACAGTTGCCTATCGTGAATTTTCAATTTTTTCTAATTGCATTTGACAGGTCTTTTACTATATACTTTAACAGACAATTTGTATAATTGACGTTTTGTCTTAAAACTTTATTTGAACATAAAATCAATTCAGCGAAGTCTAGAGTTACTGTTAAAAAATTTATTTTTTCTCTATTTTTTTTTCAAAACTGTTGAAAACCGCTGGAATATTAATTCTGAAATTTTTTTATTCTATTAACTTTTTTCTACAATGTAGATTCTTTTTGGTTTTACTGTATATTATCACCGAGGTCAATTTTTGTTTGGTTTTACTATATACTTTAACAAACTATATGTCAAATTGACGTTTAGTCTTAAAACTTTTTTTGAACATGAAATCAATTCAAAACAGTTCAAAACATGTATCCTCAATCATCTAATACCTAAATCAAATTACAAAATTTTCACAATTTGTCTAGAAATTTAAATAATTCTATCGAAAAATTCCATGCGTAACGTCAAAAATGACAGCTTAGGTCTATGATTTTTCAAAACCTGGATCGTGTATATCAGAGGTAATGTTGTTTCTTAACCATAGATTTGTCAACTGGACGATTTATCATTAAAAACTTTTATACAAACATGAAATCAATTGAAAAACGTTCAAAACATATGTCCTCATCCCTCTAATACCTAAATCAAATTAGAAAATTTCTCCAACTTGTCTAGAAATTGAAATATTTATGTAAAAATGTTTCATGCGAAACGTCAAAAGTGATTGACAGGTATGAAAAATTTCTGCTTGCGGTCAGATTTCAAATGCATAGCAACGCGTGCATGCTTCGATCAACGAAAATTTGCAAAGTTTTTCATTAATTTCACGCGAACTGTACTTTCAAAAAATCTGAAATACCCAAAAGGCACTAGTCCCCAACAATCTTTAAATCCTAGAAAAAAAATCACAACAATCGCACAAACCGTTTAGGCTGTAGGCGATCATAATGTTTGGTTGCCGTCCGGAGGAATCCTTAATGAATTAAGCCCATTAGTATATAGGATAGCGGTCGGCCTGGCTTCGCCAGGCCTTCTCGCTAGGCTCCGCGGACACTGAAGTAATGTTTAATTGAATTACGATCTAAAACTGTTCATTTCTGTACGTCAGTTTATTAAAGAACTTTTAATTGACACCAAACAGAATAAGTTTCGAAGCTCTATCACTAAAACAATTGACGACCAAAAAAATTACAATTCTGCACGTGAGCAGGGCCTTTTCGCTAGGCTCCGCAGACACTGAAGTAAGGTTTAATTGAATTACGATCTAAAACTTTTTATTTCTGTACTTCTGCTCATCTAAAGATATTTTTTTATTTTACTGTATATTACTGCCGAGGACAAATTTTGCTTTGTTTTACTATATACTTTTAAAAACTATTTGTCACATTGACAGTCGTAAAACTTTAATCAGATACGTGTTTTATTTCCAAAAAGATTTTGTTAAACTAAGAAAAATTCTTCGGACATCATTTCTGATAGTTCCACATTTATATTTTATATGTACATGAAATCAGTTGAATTTTTTCTCTTAACTTTTTGAAAAACTGTTGGAAATCGTTGGAAAACACGACATGATTCGGAATAGCTGTATTTTCAAGCAATTGCCTATCGTAAATTTTAAATTTTTTCCAATTGAATTTCAAAGGTCTTTTAATGCCTTTTCATATGATACCAAACACGACATGATTCGGAATAGTTGAATTTTCAAACAACTGCCTATCGTAAATTTTCAATTTTTTCCAATTGCATATAGAAGGTCTTTTAATGCCCTATCATATGATACCAAACATGACATGATTCGGAATAGTTGAATTTTCAAACAGTTGCCTATCGTAAATTTTCAATATTTTCCAATTGCATATAAAAGGTCTTTTAATGCCCTTTCATATGATACCAAACACGACATGATTCGGAATAGTTGAATTTTCAAACAGTTGCATATCGTGAATTTTCAATATTTTCCAATTGCATTTAAAAGCTCTTTTAATGCCTTTTCATATGATACCAAACACGACATGATTCGGAATAGTTGAATTTTCAAATAGTTGCCTATCGTATATTTTCAATTTTTTCGAACTGCATTTAAAGGTTCTTTTAATGCCCTTTCATATGATACCAAACACGACATGATTCGGAATAGTTGAATTTTCAAACAATTGCCTATCGTAAATTTTAATTTTTTTTCAATTGCATTTGAAAGGTCTTTTAATGCCCTTTCATATGATAACAAACACGACATGATTCTGAATAGTTGAATTTTCAAACAGTTGCCTATCGTATATTTTCAATTTTTTCCAACTGCATTTAAAAGTTCTTTTAACGCCCTTTCATATGATACCAAACACGACATGATTCGGAATAGTTGAAGTTTCAAACAGTTGCCTATCGTAAATTTTTAATTTCTGTTAGTTCCACATTTATATTTTATATGTACATGAAATCAGTTGAATTTTTTCTCTTAACTTTTTGAAAAACTGTTGGAAATCGTTGGAAAACACGACATGATTCGGAATAGTTGTATTTTCAAGCAATTGCCTATCGTAAATTTTAAATTTTTTCCAATTGAATTTGAAAGGTCTTTTAATGCCCTTTCATATGATACCAAACACGACATGATTCAGCATAGTTGAATTTTCAAACAATTGCTTATCGTAAATTAAAATTTTTTTCAATTGCATATAGAAGGTCTTTTAATGCCCTATCATATGATACCAAACACGACATGATTCTGAATAGTTGAATTTTCAAACAGTTGCCTATCGTATATTTTCAATTTTTTCCAACTGCATTTAAAAGTTCTTTTAACGCCCTTTCATATGATACCAAACACGACATGATTCGGAATAGTTGAATTTTCAAACAGTTGCCTATCGTAAATTTTTAATTTTTTCAAATTGCATTTAAAATGTCTTTTAATGCCCTTTCATATGATACCAAACACGACTTGATTCGGAATAGTTGAATTTTCAAACAGTGGCCTATCGTAAATTTTAAATTTATTCCAATTACATTTAAAAGGTCTTTTAATGCCCTTTCATATGATACCAAACACGGCATGATTCTGAATAGTTGAATTTTCAAACAATTGCCAATCGCAAATTTTAAATTTTTTCCAATTACATTTAAAAGGTCTTTTAATGCCCTTTCATATGATACCAAACACGACATGATTCGGAATAGTTGAATTTTCAAACAGTGGCCTATCGTAAATTTTAAATTTTTTCCAATTGCATTTAAAAGATCTTTTAATGCCCTTTCATATGATACCAAACACGACATGATTCTGAATAGTTGAATTTTCAAACAGTTGCCTATTGTAAATTTTCAACTTTTTCATATTGCATTCGAAAGTACTTTTAATGCCCTTTCATATGATACAAAACACGATATGATTCTGTATAGTTGAATTTTCAAACAGTTGCCTATCGTATATTTTCAATTTTTTCGAACTGCATTTAAAAGTTTTTTTAATGCCCTTTCATATAATACCAAACACGTTATGATTCGGAATAGTTGAATTTTCAAACAGTTGCCTATCGTAAATTTTCAATTTTTTCTTATTGCATTCCAAAGTACTTTTAATGTCCTTTCATATGACACCAAACACGACATGATTCGGAATAGTTGAATTTTCAAACAGTTGCATATCGTGAATTTTCAATTTTTTCATATTGCATTCGAAAGTACTTTTAATGCCCTTTCATATAATACCAAACACGGCATGATTCTGAATAGTTGAATTTTCAAACAACTGCCTATCGTGAATTTTCAATTTTTCACAATTGCATTTAAAAGGTCTTTTAATGCCCTTTCATATGATACCAAATACGGCATGATTCGGAATAGTTGAATTTTCAAACAGTTGCCTATCGTAAATTTTAATTTTTTTCCAATTGCATTTAAAAGGTCTTTTAATGCCCTTTCATATGATACCAAACACGACATGATTCGGAATAATTGAATTTTCAAACAGTTGCCTCTCGTGAATTTTTAATTTTTTCCAATTGCATTTAAAAGCTCTTTTAATGCCCTTTCATATGATACCAAATATGACATGATTCGGAATAGATGAATTTTCAAACAATTGCCTATCTCAAATTTTAATTTTTTTCCAATTACATTTAAAAGGTCTTTTAATGCCCTTTCATATGATACCAAACACGACATGATTCGGAATAGTTGAATTTTCAAACAGTTGCCTATCGTAAATATTAAATTTTTTCCAATTGCATTTCAAAAATCTTTTAATGCCCTTTCATATGATACCAAACACGACATGATTCGGAATAGTTGAATTTTTAACCAGTTGCCTATCGTAAATTTTAAATTTTTTCCAATTGCATTTAAAAGGTCTTTTAATGCCCTTTCATATGATACCAAACACGACATGATTCTGAATAGTTGAATTTTCAAACAGTTGCCTATTGTAAATTTTCAACTTTTTCATATTGCATTCGAAAGTACTTTTAATGCCCTTTCATATGATACCAAACACGGCATGATTCTGAATAGTTGAATTTTCAAACAATTGCCTATCGCAAATTTTCAATTTCTTCCAATTAGATTTAAAAGGTCTTTTAATGCCCTTTCATATGATACCAAATACGACATGATTCTGAATAGTTGAATTTTCAAACAGTTGCCTATCGTAAATTTTTAATTTTTTCTAATTGCATTTGAAAGGTCTTTTAATGCCCTTTCATATGATACCAAACACGACATGATTCGGAATAGTTGAATTTTCAAACAGTTGCCTATCGTGAATTTTCAATTTTTTCTAAATGGCATTTAAAAGGTCTTTTAATGCCCTTTCATATGATACCAAACACGACGTGATTCGGAATAGTTAAATTTTCAAACAGTTGCCTATCGTGAATTTTCAATTTTTTCTAATTGCATTTAAAAGTTCTTTTAATGCCCTTTCATATGACACCAAACATAACGTAATTTTTTTTTTTGAACTGTTGAAAATCGCTGGAATATTAATTCTGAGATTTTTTTATTCGATGAATTTTTTTTTACAATGTAGTTTCTTTTTGGTTTTTCTCTATATTATCACCGAGGTCAATTTTTGCATGGTTTTACTATATACTTTAACAGAATGTCAAATTGACGTCTTTGTCTTAAACTTTATATGAACATGAAATCAATTCAACAAAGTTTATAGTTACTGTACAAAAATGTTATTTTTCTATATTTTTTTTCTAAACTGTTTAAAATCGCTGGAATATTAATTCTGATATTTTTTTATTCGATTAACTTTTTATTACAATGTAGATTCTTTTTGGTTTTACTGTATATTATCACCGAGATCAATTTTTGCTTGGTTTTACTATATACTTTAACAGACTATATGTCAAATTGACGTTTTTGTCTTAAAACTTTATTTGAACATGAAATCAATTCAACAAAGTTTATAGTTACTGTACAAAAATATTATTTTTCTATATTTTTTTTCTAAACTGTTTAAAATCGCTGGAATATTAATTCTGATATTTTTTATTCGATTAACTTTTTATTACAATGTAGATTCTTTTTGGTTTTACTGTATATTATCACCGAGGTCAATTTTTGCTTGGTTTTACTATATACTTTAACAAACTATATGTCAAATTGACGTTTGGTCTTAAAACTTTTTTTGAACATGAAATCAATTCAAAACAGTTCAAAACATGTATCCTCAATCATCTAATACCTAAATCAAATTACAAAATTTTCACAATTTGTCTAGAAATTGAAATAATTCTATCGTAAAATTCCATGCGTAACGTCAAAAATGACAGCTTAGGTCTATGATTTTTCAAAACCTAGATCGTGTATATAAGAGGTAATGTTGTTTCTTAACCATAGATTTGTCAAATGGACGTTGCATCATTAAAAACTTTTATACAAACATGAAATCAATTGAAAAACGTTCAAAACATATCTCCTCAGTCCTCTAATACCTTAATCAAATTAGAAAATGTCTCCAACTTGTCTAGAAATTGAAATATTTATGTAAAAACGTTTCACGTGAAACGTCAAAAGTGATTGACAGGTCTGAAAAATTTCTGCTTGCGGTCAAATTTCAAATGCATAGCAACGCGTGCATTCTTCGATCAATGAAATTTTGCAAAGTTTTTCGTTAATTACACGCGGACTGTACTTGCGAAAAATCTGATATACCCAAAAGGCACTAGTCCCAAACATTCTTTAAATCCTAGAAAAAAAATTACAACAATCGGACAAACGGTTTAAGCTGTAGCCGTGTCTAAAGTCTGGTTGCCGTCCGGAGGAATCCTTAATGAAATACCAGATTAGTATATAGGACTAGCGGTCGGCCTGGCTTCGCCAGGCCTTCTCGCTAGGCTCCGCGGACACTGAAGTAATGTTTAATTGAATTACGATCTAAAACTGTTCATTTCTGTACGTCTGTTTATACAAAGAACTTTTAATTGACACCAAACACAATATGTTTCGAAGCTCTGTCACTAAAACAATTGACGGCCAAAAAAATTACAATTCTGCACGTCAGCTCTTCAAAAAACTTTTTATTTGATACTACACACGATAAGTTTTGATGCACTTTCACTAATACAATTGCCGATCGGAAAAATAAATATTCCGCACGGCACCTCTTCTAAAACCCTTTCATATGATATCTAACACGATATGATTCGGAATACTGTTTTGGTCGAATCTATTGGCGAGCTTAAAATTGCAATGTTTTTTAATTCCAACATTAAAATTCTTCTAAAGCCCTTTCAAATAACATGAAACACGGTATGATTCTGAATAAATTTCAACTTTTTTGTTTATTTCGTTAGAATCTTCGTCAAAAACCTTTTTATATCTCACCAAACTACTTTAAGTTTGAAACAGTTGACGGTTGTAAATTATAATATTTTTTTCATTTCATTTAAAAGTTCTTTTAAAACTCTCTTATATGACACCAAACTCGGCATAACTCGAAATACTTTAAGTTTGAAACAATTGACAATAGTAAAATTTAATTTTTTTCTTTAGTTCATCTAAAAGTTCTTTCAAAACTTTTTCATATGATATTAAAGACGGCATGATTCCGAATACTTTTAATTTAAAACAATTGACGGTCGAAATATATATATTTTTTAATTTTGTCTGAGAGTTCTTCTGAAGCCCTTTTATATAATATCAAACAAGATATGATACGGAACACTTTAATAATTGAATGTCGTAAAATTTCAATCAAATACGTATGTTATTTCCGAAAACATTTTGCTAAACTAACTTTTTCTTTATTTTATCTAAAAGTTCGCCTAAAGCCCTTTCATATGACACCAAACGTGGCATAATTCGGAATACTTTAAGTTTGAAATAATTGACAGTCTCAAAATGAAGTGTTTCATTTCCAAAAAGATTTTACTAATCTTTTAAAAATTCTTTGGACGTCATTTCTGATAGTACCACATTTTTTATTTTACATGTGCATAAAATCAATTTAAATTTTTCTCTAAACTCTTTTAAAAACGGTTGGATATTGTTTTAGTAGTATTTCAGATATTTTTTCGAGTTAATTTTTTATACAATATAGAATTTATTTAGTTTGAAACAGTTGCCCATCGTAAAATTTCAACTTTTTTTTATTTCATCGGAAAGCTCTTCTAAAGCCCTTTCATATGACATCAAATACGGCATGATTTGGAATACTTCAAGTTTAAAATAATTGACAGTCGTAAAATTTCAATCAAATACAAGTTTCTAATGATATACACAGTGTTATTTGAATCCTTTTATTTTAATTATTTGACGCACATTGAAAAATTATATCTCTCTATTTTTAAATACGTGATCAACTACTATCATTATTTTTTGTTTCAAACTACTACAATTTCATTGACGAAAATTTTGCATTCTTTTATTTAAATTTATTGAAATTGACATACGTCAACACCCTCCCTCAATGAAATTAATTTAACATTTTTCTAAACCTAGTATCTTACAAAACATATTAAATACATTTTTATTTAATGACTTCGTAAATAAATCTGCTACTTGTTCTTTATTTCTTATGTACTGGACATCAATAATTCCTTCATTAGCCTTTTTTCTGATGAAATGATGACGCATATCGATGTGTTTGAGTCTTTCGTGATTATCTGGGTTCCTAACTACTTTTATAGCTGACTGTCTTCGAAGATGATGACAGGCTTGGTTTCCTTATAAAACTGAAGATCAATTAAAATTTGATGTAACCAACATGCTTCGTTAACTGCTATGCTCAATGCTACATACTGTGCTTCACAGGACGATAAAGCTACAGTACTTTGCTTGCGTGAAGTCCAGGATACCGAAGATTTAAAAATTTTGTATATAAAACCAGAGGTTGATTTTTTTGTCATTCAAGTTGCGTGCCCAATCAGCATCAACAAATCCTGTCAGTATTTTAGCATTTTCATCTCTGACATAAACTAAATTAAAATCAATAGTACCTTATCTTAGTATATGTTTTAAACAGTTCCATAATTTGATATTTGCACGAGTTTGGTAACGACTCAATGCTGTACATAAATCTGGTCTTGTATCAACTATTGCATACATCAAACAGTCAATTAGTTTCCTGAAACGGAGCTTCGAGTTCTTCATTATGTCTTGTTTCATTTTCTGGCCCTACTAACCAATATGACTTAAAACTTGGATCTAAAGGTATCGATGTCGGTTTACAACCTTCCATCCAAAATTTCGACAATACATTGTTTAGATAAGTTGTTTGATTCATTTTTGTTACCCCCGTCTTCCATATCTTGACTAATATTTATGCCAATGAAATGAGAAACTTTTCCCAAATCTTTCATTTTCAATGTTTTGAACAATTCCTTTTTCAGTTCTTCAATTTGTTGATTATTTGTTCCAAAAATCAACAGATCATCCACATAAATTAAAACGAATAACTTGTCAGATTTGTTAAATTTTGTCTAGTGACAATAATCATATTTTGAACAGTTAAATGCTTCTTTCTTCATAAACGAATTGAATTTTATATTCCAATATTTTGGTGACTTTTTCAAACCATATAAAGCTCTATTTAATTTACATACTTTCGCAGGTTCTTGTGAAACTCCATCTGAAATACTCAGAAAAACATCTTTAATTGCTCCGTATAAAAATGCACTACATTTAGTTTATTGCTCGTCGCTTCGCTCCTCGCGTAATGTTTTATGGTGCATTATTTTTTAAGATTAAAAACTTGTTTTTTTTTCTATTGCATTTGAAAGTAATTTTCATGCCCTTTCATATGATACCAAACACGACATGATTCTGAATAGTAGAATTTTCAAACAGTTGCTTATCGTAAATTTTCATTTTTTCCCAATTGCATTTAAAAGTTCTTTTAATGCCATTTCATATGATATCAAACACGACATGATTCGGAATAGTTGTATTTTCAAATAATTGCCTATCGTAAATTTTAAATTTTTTCCAATTGCATTTGAAAGGTCTTTTAATGCCCTTTCATATGATACCAAACACGACATGATTCGGAATAGTTGTATTTTCAAACAATTTCCTATCGTAAATATTAAATTTTTTCCAATTGTATTTGAAAGGTCTTTTAATGCCCTTTCATATGATACCAAACACAACATGATACTGAATAGTTGAATTTTCAAACAGTTGCCTATCGTAAATTTTAATTTTTTTCCAATTGCATTTGAAAGGTCTTTTAATGCCCTTTCATATGACACCAAACACGACATGATTGTGAATAGTTGAATTTTCAAACAGTTGCCTATCGTAAATTTTTAATTTTTTCCAATTGCATTTGAAAGGTCTTTTAATGCCCTTTCATATGATACCAAACACGACATGATTCGGAATAGTTGTATTTTCAAACAATTTCCTATCGTAAATTTTTAATTTTTTCCAATTGCATTTGAAAGGTCTTTTAATGCCCTTTCATATGATACCAAACACAACAGGATACTGAATAATTGAATTTTCAAACAGTTGCCTATCGTAAATTTTTAATTTTTTCCAATTGCATTTAAAAGGTGTTTTAATGCCCTTTCATATGATACCAAACACGACATAATTCTGAATAGTTAAATTTTCAAACAGTTGCCTATCGTAAATTTTCAATTTTTTCCAATTGCATTTAAAAGGTCTTTTAATGCCCTTTCATATGATACCAAACACGACATGATTCGGAATAGTTGAATTTTCAAACAATTGCCTATCGTAAATTTTATTTTTTTTCCAATTGCATTTGAAAGGTCTTTTAATGCCCTTTCATATGATACCAAACACGACATGATTCGGAATAGTTGAATTTTCAAACAGTTGCCTATCGTAAATTTTCAATTTTTTCATATTGCATTAGAAGTACTTTTAATGCCCTTTCATATGATACCAAACACGGCATGATTCTGAATAGTTGAATTTTCAAACAATTGCCTATCGCAAATTTTAAATTTTTTCCAATTACATTTAAAAGGTCTTTTAATGCCCTTTCATATTATACCAAACACGACATGATTCGGAATAGTTGAATTTTTAAACAGTTGCCTATCGTAAATTTTCAATTATTTCGAATTGCATTTAAAAGGTTTTTTAATGCCCTTTCATATGATACCAAACACGGCATGATTCTGAATAGTTGAATTTTCGAACAATTGTCTATCGCAAATTTTCAATTTTTTCCAATTACATTTAAAAGGTCTTTTAATGCCCTTTCATATGATACCAAACACGACATGATTCGAAATAGTTGAATTTTCAAACAACTGCCTATCGTAAATTTTAAATTTTTTCCAATTGCATTTGAAAGGTCTTTTAATGCCCTTTCATATGATACCAAACACGACATGATTCGGAATAGTAGTATTTTCAAAAAATTGCCTATCGTAAATTTTTAATTTTTTTCAATTGCATTTGAAGGGTCTTTAAATGCCCTTTCATATGATACCAAACACGACATGATTCTGAATAGTTGAATTTTCAAACAGTTGCCTATCGTATATTTTCAATTTTTTCCAACTGCATTTAAAAGTTCTTTTAATGCCCTTTCATATGATACCAAACACGACATGATTCTGAATAGTTGAATTTTTAAACAGTTGCCTATCGTAAATTTTAAAATTTTTCATATTGCATTTAAAAGGTCTTTTAATGCCCTTTCATATGATATCAAACATGACGTGATTCTGAAAAGTTGAATTTTCAAACAACTGCCTATCGTAAATTTTAAATTTTTTCCAATTGCATTTGAAAGGTCTTTTAATGCCCTTTCATATGATACCAAACACGACATGATTCGGAATAGTAGTATTTTCAAAAAATTGCCTATCGTAAATTTTTAATTTTTTTCAATTGCATTTGAAGGGTCTTTAAATGTCCTTTCATATGATACCAAACACGACATGATTCTGAATAGTTGAATTTTCAAACAGATGCCTATCGTAAATTTTCAATTTTTTCATATTGCATTCGAAAGTACTTTTAATGCCCTTTCATATGATACCAAACACGGCATGATTCTGAATAGTTGAATTTTCAAACAATTGCCTATCGCAAATTTTAAGTTATTTCCAATTACATTTAAAAGGTCTTTTAATGCCCTTTCATATGATACCAAACACGACATGATTCGGAATAGTTGAATTTTTAAACAGTTACCTATCGTAAATTTTCAATTATTTCCAATTGCATTTAAAAAATCTTTTAATGCCCTTTCATATGATACCAAACATGACGTGATTCTGAATAGTTGAATTTTCAAACAACTGCCTATCGTAAATTTTCAATTTTTTCCAATTGCATTTAAAAGGTCTTTTAATGCCCTTTCATATGATACAAAACACGACATGATTCGGAATAGTTGAATTTTCAAACAGTTGCCTATCGTAAATTTTCATTTTTTTCATATTGCATTCGAAAGTAATTTTAATGCCCTTTCATATGATACCAAACACGGCATGATTCTGAATAGTTGAATTTTCAAACAATTGCCTATCGCAAATTTTCAATTTTTTCCAATTACATTTAAAAGGTCTTTTAATGCCCTTTCATATGATACTAAACACGACATGATTCGGAATAGTTGAATTTTTAAACAGTTGCCTATCGTAAATTTTCAATTATTGCCAATTGCATTTAAAAGGTCTTTTAATGCCCTTTCATATGATACCAAACATGACGTGATTCTGAATAGTTGAATTTTCAAACAACTTCCTATCGTAAATTTTAAATTTTTTTCAATTGCATTTGAAAGGTCTTTTAATGCCCTTTCATAAGATACCAAACACGACATGATTCGGAATAGTTGTATTTTCAAAAAATTGCCTATCGTAAATTTTTAATTTTTTCCAATTGCATTTGAAAGGTCTTTAAATACCCTTTCATATGATACCAAACACGACATGATTCTGAATAGTTAAATTTTCAAACAGTTGCCTACGTATATTTTCAATTTTTTCCAACTGCATTTAAAAGTTCTTTTAATGCCCTTTAATATGATACCAAATACGACATTATTCTGAATAGTTGAATTTTTAAACAGTTGCCTATTATAAATTTTCATTTTTTTCTTATTGCATTCGAAAGTACTTTTAATGCCCTTTCATATGATACCAAACACGCCGTGATTCGGAATAGTTAAATTTTCAAACAGTTGCCTATCGTGAATTTTCAATTTTTTCTAATTGCATTTGACAGGTCTTTTACTATATACTTTAACAGACAATTTGTATAATTGACGTTTTGTCTTAAAACTTTATTTGAACATAAAATCAATTCAGCGAAGTCTAGAGTTACTGTTAAAAAATTTATTTTTTCTCTATTTTTTTTTCAAAACTGTTGAAAACCGCTGGAATATTAATTCTGAAATTTTTTTATTCTATTAACTTTTTTCTACAATGTAGATTCTTTTTGGTTTTACTGTATATTATCACCGAGGTCAATTTTTGTTTGGTTTTACTATATACTTTAACAAACTATATGTCAAATTGACGTTTAGTCTTAAAACTTTTTTTGAACATGAAATCAATTCAAAACAGTTCAAAACATGTATCCTCAATCATCTAATACCTAAATCAAATTACAAAATTTTCACAATTTGTCTAGAAATTTAAATAATTCTATCGAAAAATTCCATGCGTAACGTCAAAAATGACAGCTTAGGTCTATGATTTTTCAAAACCTGGATCGTGTATATCAGAGGTAATGTTGTTTCTTAACCATAGATTTGTCAACTGGACGATTTATCATTAAAAACTTTTATACAAACATGAAATCAATTGAAAAACGTTCAAAACATATGTCCTCATCCCTCTAATACCTAAATCAAATTAGAAAATTTCTCCAACTTGTCTAGAAATTGAAATATTTATGTAAAAATGTTTCATGCGAAACGTCAAAAGTGATTGACAGGTCTGAAAAATTTCTGCTTGCGGTCAGATTTCAAATGCATAGCAACGCGTGCATGCTTCGATCAACGAAAATTTGCAAAGTTTTTCATTAATTTCACGCGAACTGTACTTTCAAAAAATCTGAAATACCCAAAAGGCACTAGTCCCCAACAATCTTTAAATCCTAGAAAAAAAATCACAACAATCGCACAAACCGTTTAGGCTGTAGGCGATCATAATGTTTGGTTGCCGTCCGGAGGAATCCTTAATGAATTAAGCCGATTAGTATATAGGACTAGCGTTCGGCCTGGCTTCGCCAGGCCTTTTCGCTAGGCTCCGCAGACACTGAAGTAAGGTTTAATTGAATTACGATCTAAAACTTTTTATTTCTGTACTTCTGCTCATCTAAAGATATTTTTTTATTTTACTGTATATTACTGCCGAGGACAAATTTTGCTTTGTTTTACTATATACTTTTAAACACTATTTGTCACATTGACAGTCGTAAAACTTTAATCAGATACGTGTTTTATTTCCAAAAAGATTTTGTTAAACTAAGAAAAATTCTTCGGACATCATTTCTGATAGTTCCACATTTATATTTTATATGTACATGAAATCAGTTGAATTTTTTCTCTTAACTTTTTGAAAAACTGTTGGAAATCGTTGGAAAATACGACATGATTCGGAATAGCTGTATTTTCAAGCAATTGCCTATCGTAAATTTTAAATTTTTTCCAATTGAATTTCAAAGGTCTTTTAATGCCTTTTCATATGATACCAAACACGACATGATTCGGAATAGTTGAATTTTCAAACAACTGCCTATCGTAAATTTTCAATTTTTTCCAATTGCATATAGAAAGTCTTTTAATGCCCTATCATATGATACCAAACATGACATGATTCGGAATAGTTGAATTTTCAAACAGTTGCCTATCGTAAATTTTCAATATTTTCCAATTGCATATAAAAGGTCTTTTAATGCCCTTTCATATGATACCAAACACGACATGATTCGGAATAGTTGAATTTTCAAACAGTTGCCTATCGTGAATTTTCAATATTTTCCAATTGCATTTAAAAGCTCTTTTAATGCCTTTTCATATGATACCAAACACGACATGATTCGGAATAGTTGAATTTTCAAATAGTTGCCTATCGTATATTTTCAATTTTTTCGAACTGCATTTAAAGGTTCTTTTAATACCCTTTCATATGATACCAAACACGACATGATTCGGAATAGTTGAATTTTCAAACAATTGCCTATCGTAAATTTTAATTTTTTTTCAATTGCATTTGAAAGGTCTTTTAATGCCCTTTCATATGATAACAAACACGACATGATTCTGAATAGTTGAATTTTCAAACAGTTGCCTATCGTATATTTTCAATTTTTTCCAACTGCATTTAAAAGTTCTTTTAACGCCCTTTCATATGATACCAAACACGACATGATTCAGAATAGTTGAAGTTTCAAACAGTTGCCTATCGTAAATTTTTAATTTCTGTTAGTTCCACATTTATATTTTATATGTACATGAAATCAGTTGAATTTTTTCTCTTAACTTTTTGAAAAACTGTTGGAAATCGTTGGAAAACACGACATGATTCGGAATAGTTGTATTTTCAAGCAATTGCCTATCGTAAATTTTAAATTTTTTCCAATTGAATTTGAAAGGTCTTTTAATGCCCTTTCATATGATACCAAACACGACATGATTCAGCATAGTTGAATTTTCAAACAATTGCTTATCGTAAATTTTAATTTTTTTTCAATTGCATATAGAAGGTCTTTTAATGCCCTATCATATGATACCAAACACGACATGATTCTGAATAGTTGAATTTTCAAACAGTTGCCTATCGTATATTTTCAATTTTTTCCAACTGCATTTAAAAGTTCTTTTAACGCCCTTTCATATGATACCAAACACGACATGATTCGGAATAGTTGAATTTTCAAACAGTTGCCTATCGTAAATTTTTAATTTTTTCAAATTGCATTTAAAATGTCTTTTAATGCCCTTTCATATGATACCAAACACGACTTGATTCGGAATAGTTGAATTTTCAAACAGTTGCCTATCGTGAATTTTCAATTATTTCCAATTGCATTTAAAAGGTCTTTTAATGCCCTTTCATATGATACCAAACATGACGTGATTCTGAATAGTTGAATTTTTAAACAGTTGCCTATCGTAAATTTTCAATTATTTCCAATTGCATTTAAAAGGTCTTTCAATACCCTTTCATATGATACCAAACATGAGGTGATTCTGAATAGTTGAATTTTCAAACAACTGCCTATCGTAAATTTTCATTTTTTTCCAATTGCATATAGAAGGTCTTTTAATGCCCTATCATATGATACCAAACATGACATGATTCGGAATAGTTGAATTTTCAAACAGTTGCCTATCGTAAATTTTCAATATTTTCCAATTGCATATAAAAGGTCTTTTAATGCCCTTTCATATGATACCAAACACGACATGATTCGGAATAGTTGAATTTTCAAACAGTTGCCTATCGTGAATTTTCAATATTTTCCAATTGCATTTAAAAGCTCTTTTAATGCCTTTTCATATGATACCAAACACGACATGATTCGGAATAGTTGAATTTTCAAATAGTTGCCTATCGTATATTTTAAATTTTTTCGAACTGCATTTAAAGGTTCTTTTAATGCCCTTTCATATGATACCAAACACGACATGATTCGGAATAGTTGAATTTTCAAACAGTTGCCTATCGTGAATTTTCAATATTTTCCAATTGCATTTAAAAGCTCTTTTAATGCCTTTTCATATGATACCAAACACGACATGATTCG
Source organism: Pterostichus madidus (assembly GCA_911728475.2). NCBI lineage: Eukaryota > Metazoa > Arthropoda > Insecta > Coleoptera > Carabidae > Pterostichus > Pterostichus madidus. Next base: position 17,189,306 of record OU452316.1, on the reverse strand, counting down.
GAATAGTTGAATTTTCAAATAGTTGCCTATCGTATATTTTAAATTTTTTCGAACTGCATTTAAAGGTTCTTTTAATGCCCTTTCATATGATACCAAACACGACATGATTCGGAATAGTTGAATTTTCAAACAATTGCCTATCGTAAATTTTAATTTTTTTTCAATTGCATTTGAAAGGTCTTTTAATGCCCTTTCATATGATACCAAACACGACATGATTCTGAATAGTTGAATTTTCAAACAGTTGCCTATCGTATATTTTAAATTTTTTCCAACTGCATTTAAAAGTTCTTTTAACGCCCTTTCATATGATACCAAACACGACATGATTCGGAATAGTTGAATTTTCAAACAGTTGCCTATCGTAAATTTTTAATTTTTTCAAATTGCATTTAAAATGTCTTTTAATGCCCTTTCATATGATACCAAACACGACTTGATTCGGAATAGTTGAATTTTCAAACAGTTGCCTAACGTAAATTTTCAATTTTTTCCAATTGCATATAGAAGGTCTTTTAATGCCCTTTCATATGATACCAAACACGACATGATTCGGAATAGTTGAATTTTTAAACAGTTGCCTATCGTAAATTTTCAATTATTTCCAATTGCATTTAAAAGGTCTTTTAATGCCCTTTCATATGATACCAAACATGACGTGATTCTGAATAGTTGAATTTTTAAACAGTTGCCTATCGTAAATTTTCAATTATTTCCAATTGCATTTAAAAGGTCTTTCAATGCCCTTTCATATGATACCAAACATGACGTGATTCTGAATAGTTGAATTTTCAAACAACTGCCTAACGTATATTTTCAATTTTTTCTAATTGCATTTAAAAGGTCTTTTAATGCCCTTTCATATGATACCAAATTTCAAACAACTGTCTATCGTAAATTTTCAATTTTTTCCAATTGCATTTAAAAGGCCTTTTAATGCCCTTTCATATGATACGAAACACTACGTGATTCGGAATAGTTAAATTTTCAAACAACTGCCTATCGTATATTTTCAATTTTTTTCAATTGCATATAAAAGGTCTTTTAATGCCCTATCATATGATACCAAACACGACATGATTCGGAATAGTTGAATTTTCAAACAGTTGCCTATCGTGAATTTTCAATTTTTTTCAATTGCATTTAATAGCTCTTTTAATGCCCTTTCATATGATACCAAACACGACATGATTCTGAATAGTTGAATTTTCAAACAGTTGCCTATCGTAAATTTTCAATTTTTTCAAATTGCATTTAAAATGTCTTTTAATGCCCTTTCATATGATACCAAACACGACATGATTAGGAATAGTTGAATTTTCTAACAGTTGCCTATCGTAAATTTTCAATTTTTTCCAACTGCATATAAAAGGTCTTTTAATGCCCTTTCATATGATACCAAACACGACATAATTCTGAATAGTTGAATTTTCAAACAGTTGCCTATCGTATATTTTCAATTTTTTCCAACTGTATTTAAAAGTTCTTTTAATACCCTTTCATATGATACCAAACACGACATGATTCTGAATAGTTGAATTTTCAAACAGTTGCCTATCGTAAATTTTTAATTTTTTCAAATTGCATTTAAAATGTCTTTTAATGCCCTTTCATATGATACCAAACACGACATGATTCGGAATAGTTGAATTTTCAAACAGTTGCCTATCGTAAATTTTCAATTTTTTCCAATTGCATATAAAAGGTCTTTTAATGCCCTATCATATGATACCAAACACGACATGATTCGGAATAGTTGAATTTTCAAACAGTTGCCTATCGTGAATTTTCAATATTTTCCAATTGCATTTAAAAGCTCTTTTAATGCCTTTTCATATGATACCAAACACGACATGATTCGGAATAGTTGAATTTTCAAATAGTTGCCTATCGTATATTTTCAATTTTTTCGAACTGCATTTAAAGGTTCTTTTAATGCCCTTTCATATGATACCAAACACGACATGATTCGGAATAGTTGAATTTTCAAACAGTTGCCTATCGTGAATTTTCAATTTTTTCAAATTGCATTTAAAAGGTCTTTTAATGCCCTTTCATATGATACCAAACACGACATGATTCGGAATAGTTGAATTTTCAAACAGTTGCCTATCGTGAATTTTCAATTTTTTCAAATTGCATTTAAAAGGTCTTTTAATGCCCTTTCATATGATACCAAACACGACATGATTCGGAATAGTTGAATTTTCAAACAATTGCCTATCGTAAATTTTATTTTTTTTCCAATTGCATTCGAAAGTTCTTTTAATGCCCTTTCATATGATACCAAACACGACATGATTCTGAATAGTTGAATTTTCAAACAGTTGCCTATCGTAAATTTTAATTTTTTTCAAATTGCATTTAAAATGTCTTTCAATGCCCTTTCATATGATACCAAACACGACATGATTCGGAATAGTTGAATTTTCAAACAATTGCCTATCGTAAATTTTAATTTTTTTCCAATTGCATTTGAAAGGTCTTTTAATGCCCTTTCATATGATACCAAACACGACATGATTCTGAATAGTTGAATTTTCAAACAGTTGCCTATCGTATATTTTCAATTTTTTCCAACTGCATTTAAAAGTTCTTTTAATGCCCTTTCATATGATACCAAACACGACATGATTCTGAATAGTTGAATTTTCAAACAGTTGCCTATCGTAAATTTTTAATTTTTTCAAATTGCATTTAAAATGTCTTTTAATGCCCTTTCATATAATACCAAACACGACTTGATTCGGAATAGTTGAATTTTCAAACAGTTGCCTATCGTAAATTTTCAATTTTTTTCAATTGCATATAGAAGGTCTTTTAATGCCCTTTCATATGATACCAAACACGACATGATTCGGAATAGTTGAATTTTTAAACAGTTGCCTATCGTAAATTTTCAATTATTTCCAATTGCATTTAAAAGGCCTTTTAATGCCCTTTCATATGATACGAAACACTACATGATTCGGAATAGTTAAATTTTCAAACAACTGCCTATCGTATATTTTCAATTTTTTCCAATTGCATATAAAAGGTCTTTTAGTGCCCTATCATATGATACCAAACACGACATGATTCGGAATAGTTGAATTTTCAAACAGTTGCCTATCGTAAATTTTAAATTTTTTCAAATTGCATTTAAAATGTCTTTTAATGCCCTTTCATATGATACCAAACACGACTTGATTCGGAATAGTTGAATTTTCAAACAGTTGCCTATCGTAAATTTTCAATTTTTTCCAATTGCATATAGAAGGTCTTTTAATGCCCTTTCATATGATACCAAACACGACATGATTCGGAATAGTTGAATTTTTAAACAGTTGCCTATCGTAAATTTTCAATTATTTCCAATTGCATTTAAAAGGTCTTTTAATGCCCTTTCATATGATACCAAACATGACGTGATTCTGAATAGTTGAATTTTTAAACAGTTGCCTATCGTAAATTTTCAATTATTTCCAATTGCATTTAAAAGGTCTTTTAATGCCCTTTCATATGATACCAAACATGACGTGATTCTGAATAGTTGAATTTTCAAACAACTGCCTATCGTAAATTTTCAATTTTTTCTAATTGCATTTAAAAGGTCTTTTAATGCCCTTTCATATGATACCAAATTTCAAACAACTGTCTATCGTAAATTTTCAATTTTTTCCAATTGCATTTAAAAGGCCTTTTAATGCCCTTTCATATGATACGAAACACTACGTGATTCGGAATAGTTAAATTTTCAAACAACTGCCTATCGTATATTTTCAATTTTTTCCACTTGCATATAAAAGGTCTTTTAATGCCCTATCATATGATACCAAACACGACATGATTCTGAATAGTTGAATTTTCAAACAGTTGGCTATCGTAAATTTTCAATTTTTTCAAATTGCATTTAAAATGTCTTTCAATTCCCTTTCATATGATACCAAACACGACATGATTCGGAATAGTTGAATTTTCAAACAATTGCCTATCGTAAATTTTAAATTTTTTCCAATTGCATTTGAAAGGTCTTTTAATGCCTTTTCATATGATACCAAACACGACTTGATTCGGAATAGTTGAATTTTCAAACAGTTGCCTATCGTAAATTTTCAATTTTTTCCATATGATACCAAACACGACATGATTCGGAATAGTTAAATTTTCAAACAGTTGCCTATCGTGAATTTTCAATTTTTTCTAATTGAATTTAAAAGTTCTTTTAATGCCCTTTCATATGATACCAAACATAACGTGATTCGAAATAGTTGAATTTTTAAACAGTTGCCTATCGTAAATTTTCAATTATTTCCAATTGCGTTTAAAAGGTCTTTTAATGCCCTTTTATATGATACCAAACATGACGTGATTCTGAATAGTTGAATTTTCAAACAACTGCCTATCGTAAATTTTCAATTTTTTCCAATTGCATTTAAAAGGTCTTTTAATGCCCTTTCATATGATACCAAATTTCAAACAACTGTCTATCGTAAATTTTCAATTTTTTCCAATTGCTTTTAAAAGGTCTTTTAATGCCCTTTCATATGATATCAAACATGACGTGATTCTGAATAGTTGAATTTTCAAACAACTGCCTATCGTAAATTTTCATTTTTTTCCAATTGCATTTAAAAGGCCTTTTAATGCCCTTTCATATGATACGAAACACTACGTGATTCGGAATAGTTAAATTTTCAAACAACTGCCTATCGTATATTTTCAATTTTTTTCAATTGCATATAAAAGGTCTTTTCATGCCCTATCATATGATACCAAACACGACATGATTCGGAATAGTTGAATTTTCAAACAGTTGCCTATCGTAAATTTTCAATTATTTCCAATTGCATTTAAAAGGCCTTTTAATGCCCTTTCATATGATACGAAACACTACATGATTCGGAATAGTTAAATTTTCAAACAACTGCCTATCGTATATTTTCAATTTTTTCCAATTGCATATAAAAGGTCTTTTAATGCCCTATCATATGATACCAAACACGACATGATTCGGAATAGTTGAATTTTCAAACAGTTGCCTATCGTAAATTTTTAATTTTTTCAAATTGCATTTAAAATGTCTTTTAATGCCCTTTCATATGATACCAAACACGACTTGATTCGGAATAGTTGAATTTTCAAACAGTTGCCTATCGTAAATTTTCAATTTTTTCCAATTGCATATAGAAGGTCTTTTAATGCCCTATCATATGATACCAAACACGACATGATTCGGAATAGTTGAATTTTCAAACAGTTGCCTATCGTAAATTTTTAATTTTTTCAAATTGCATTTAAAATGTCTTTCAATGCCCTTTCATATGATACCAAACACGACATGATTCGGAATAGTTGAATTTTCAAACAATTGCCTATCGTAAATTTTAAATTTTTTCCAATTGCATTTGAAAGGTCTTTTAATGCCTTTTCATATGATACCAAACACGACTTGATTCGGAATAGTTGAATTTTCAAACAGTTGCCTATCGTAAATTTTCAATTTTTTCCAATTGCATATAAAAGGTCTTTTAATGCCCTATCATATGATACCAAACACGACATGATTCGGAATAGTTGAATTTTCAAACAGTTGCCTATCGTGAATTTTCAATTTTTTTCAATTGCATTTAATAGCTCTTTTAATGCCCTTTCATATGATACCAAACACGACATGATTCTGAATAGTTGAATTTTCAAACAGTTGCCTATCGTAAATTTTCAATTTTTTCAAATTGCATTTAAAATGTCTTTTAATGCCCTTTCATATGATACCAAACACGACATGATTAGGAATAGTTGAATTTTCTAACAGTTGCCTATCGTAAATTTTCAATTTTTTCCAACTGCATATAAAAGGTCTTTTAATGCCCTTTCATATGATACCAAACACGACATAATTCTGAATAGTTGAATTTTCAAACAGTTGCCTATCGTATATTTTCAATTTTTTCCAACTGCATTTAAAAGTTCTTTTAATACCCTTTCATATGATACCAAACACGACATGATTCTGAATAGTTGAATTTTCAAACAGTTGCCTATCGTAAATTTTTAATTTTTTCAAATTGCATTTAAAATGTCTTTTAATGCCCTTTCATATGATACCAAACACGACATGATTCGGAATAGTTGAATTTTCAAACAGTTGCCTATCGTAAATTTTCAATTTTTTCCAATTGCATATAAAAGGTCTTTTAATGCCCTATCATATGATACCAAACACGACATGATTCGGAATAGTTGAATTTTCAAACAGTTGCCTATCGTGAATTTTCAATATTTTCCAATTGCATTTAAAAGCTCTTTTAATGCCTTTTCATATGATACCAAACACGACATGATTCGGAATAGTTGAATTTTCAAATAGTTGCCTATCGTATATTTTCAATTTTTTCGAACTGCATTTAAAGGTTCTTTTAATGCCCTTTCATATGATACCAAACACGACATGATTCGGAATAGTTGAATTTTCAAACAGTTGCCTATCGTGAATTTTCAATTTTTTCAAATTGCATTTAAAAGGTCTTTTAATGCCCTTTCATATGATACCAAACACGACATGATTCGGAATAGTTGAATTTTCAAACAGTTGCCTATCGTGAATTTTCAATTTTTTCAAATTGCATTTAAAAGGTCTTTTAATGCCCTTTCATATGATACCAAACACGACATGATTCGGAATAGTTGAATTTTCAAACAATTGCCTATCGTAAATTTTATTTTTTTTCCAATTGCATTCGAAAGTTCTTTTAATGCCCTTTCATATGATACCAAACACGACATGATTCTGAATAGTTGAATTTTCAAACAGTTGCCTATCGTAAATTTTAATTTTTTTCAAATTGCATTTAAAATGTCTTTCAATGCCCTTTCATATGATACCAAACACGACATGATTCGGAATAGTTGAATTTTCAAACAATTGCCTATCGTAAATTTTAATTTTTTTTCAATTGCATTTGAAAGGTCTTTTAATGCCCTTTCATATGATACCAAACACGACATGATTCTGAATAGTTGAATTTTCAAACAGTTGCCTATCGTATATTTTCAATTTTTTCCAACTGCATTTAAAAGTTCTTTTAATGCCCTTTCATATGATACCAAACACGACATGATTCTGAATAGTTGAATTTTCAAACAGTTGCCTATCGTAAATTTTTAATTTTTTCAAATTGCATTTAAAATGTCTTTTAATGCCCTTTCATATAATACCAAACACGACTTGATTCGGAATAGTTGAATTTTCAAACAGTTGCCTATCGTAAATTTTCAATTTTTTTCAATTGCATATAGAAGGTCTTTTAATGCCCTTTCATATGATACCAAACACGACATGATTCGGAATAGTTAAATTTTCAAACAACTGCCTATCGTATATTTTCAATTTTTTCCACTTGCATATAAAAGGTCTTTTAATGCCCTATCATATGATACCAAACACGACATGATTCTGAATAGTTGAATTTTCAAACAGTTGGCTATCGTAAATTTTCAATTTTTTCAAATTGCATTTAAAATGTCTTTCAATTCCCTTTCATATGATACCAAACACGACATGATTCGGAATAGTTGAATTTTCAAACAATTGCCTATCGTAAATTTTAAATTTTTTCCAATTGCATTTGAAAGGTCTTTTAATGCCTTTTCATATGATACCAAACACGACTTGATTCGGAATAGTTGAATTTTCAAACAGTTGCCTATCGTAAATTTTCAATTTTTTCCATATGATACCAAACACGACATGATTCGGAATAGTTAAATTTTCAAACAGTTGCCTATCGTGAATTTTCAATTTTTTCTAATTGAATTTAAAAGTTCTTTTAATGCCCTTTCATATGATACCAAACATAACGTGATTCGAAATAGTTGAATTTTTAAACAGTTGCCTATCGTAAATTTTCAATTATTTCCAATTGCGTTTAAAAGGTCTTTTAATGCCCTTTTATATGATACCAAACATGACGTGATTCTGAATAGTTGAATTTTCAAACAACTGCCTATCGTAAATTTTCAATTTTTTCCAATTGCATTTAAAAGGTCTTTTAATGCCCTTTCATATGATACCAAATTTCAAACAACTGTCTATCGTAAATTTTCAATTTTTTCCAATTGCTTTTAAAAGGTCTTTTAATGCCCTTTCATATGATATCAAACATGACGTGATTCTGAATAGTTGAATTTTCAAACAACTGCCTATCGTAAATTTTCATTTTTTTCCAATTGCATTTAAAAGGCCTTTTAATGCCCTTTCATATGATACGAAACACTACGTGATTCGGAATAGTTAAATTTTCAAACAACTGCCTATCGTATATTTTCAATTTTTTTCAATTGCATATAAAAGGTCTTTTCATGCCCTATCATATGATACCAAACACGACATGATTCGGAATAGTTGAATTTTCAAACAGTTGCCTATCGTAAATTTTCAATTATTTCCAATTGCATTTAAAAGGCCTTTTAATGCCCTTTCATATGATACGAAACACTACATGATTCGGAATAGTTAAATTTTCAAACAACTGCCTATCGTATATTTTCAATTTTTTCCAATTGCATATAAAAGGTCTTTTAATGCCCTATCATATGATACCAAACACGACATGATTCGGAATAGTTGAATTTTCAAACAGTTGCCTATCGTAAATTTTTAATTTTTTCAAATTGCATTTAAAATGTCTTTTAATGCCCTTTCATATGATACCAAACACGACTTGATTCGGAATAGTTGAATTTTCAAACAGTTGCCTATCGTAAATTTTCAATTTTTTCCAATTGCATATAGAAGGTCTTTTAATGCCCTATCATATGATACCAAACACGACATGATTCGGAATAGTTGAATTTTCAAACAGTTGCCTATCGTAAATTTTTAATTTTTTCAAATTGCATTTAAAATGTCTTTCAATGCCCTTTCATATGATACCAAACACGACATGATTCGGAATAGTTGAATTTTCAAACAATTGCCTATCGTAAATTTTAAATTTTTTCCAATTGCATTTGAAAGGTCTTTTAATGCCTTTTCATATGATACCAAACACGACTTGATTCGGAATAGTTGAATTTTCAAACAGTTGCCTATCGTAAATTTTCAATTTTTTCCAATTGCATATAAAAGGTCTTTTAATGCCCTATCATATGATACCAAACACGACATGATTCGGAATAGTTGAATTTTCAAACAGTTGCCTATCGTGAATTTTCAATTTTTTTCAATTGCATTTAATAGCTCTTTTAATGCCCTTTCATATGATACCAAACACGACATGATTCTGAATAGTTGAATTTTCAAACAGTTGCCTATCGTAAATTTTCAATTTTTTCAAATTGCATTTAAAATGTCTTTTAATGCCCTTTCATATGATACCAAACACGACATGATTAGGAATAGTTGAATTTTCTAACAGTTGCCTATCGTAAATTTTCAATTTTTTCCAACTGCATATAAAAGGTCTTTTAATGCCCTTTCATATGATACCAAACACGACATAATTCTGAATAGTTGAATTTTCAAACAGTTGCCTATCGTATATTTTCAATTTTTTCCAACTGCATTTAAAAGTTCTTTTAATACCCTTTCATATGATACCAAACACGACATGATTCTGAATAGTTGAATTTTCAAACAGTTGCCTATCGTAAATTTTTAATTTTTTCAAATTGCATTTAAAATGTCTTTTAATGCCCTTTCATATGATACCAAACACGACATGATTCGGAATAGTTGAATTTTCAAACAGTTGCCTATCGTAAATTTTCAATTTTTTCCAATTGCATATAAAAGGTCTTTTAATGCCCTATCATATGATACCAAACACGACATGATTCGGAATAGTTGAATTTTCAAACAGTTGCCTATCGTGAATTTTCAATTTTTTCCAATTGCATTTAAAAGGTCTTTTAATGCCTTTTCATATGATACCAAACACGACATGATTCGGAATAGTTGAATTTTCAAATAGTTGCCTATCGTATATTTTCAATTTTTTCGAACTGCATTTAAAGGTTCTTTTAATGCCCTTTCATATGATACCAAACACGACATGATTCGGAATAGTTGAATTTTCAAACAGTTGCCTATCGTGAATTTTCAATTTTTTCAAATTGCATTTAAAAGGTCTTTTAATGCCCTTTCATATGATACCAAACACGACATGATTCGGAATAGTTGAATTTTCAAACAGTTGCCTATCGTGAATTTTCAATTTTTTCAAATTGCATTTAAAAGGTCTTTTAATGCCCTTTCATATGATACCAAACACGACATGATTCGGAATAGTTGAATTTTCAAACAATTGCCTATCGTAAATTTTATTTTTTTTCCAATTGCATTCGAAAGTTCTTTTAATGCCCTTTCATATGATACCAAACACGACATGATTCTGAATAGTTGAATTTTCAAACAGTTGCCTATCGTAAATTTTAATTTTTTTCAAATTGCATTTAAAATGTCTTTCAATGCCCTTTCATATGATACCAAACACGACATGATTCGGAATAGTTGAATTTTCAAACAATTGCCTATCGTAAATTTTAATTTTTTTTCAATTGCATTTGAAAGGTCTTTTAATGCCCTTTCATATGATACCAAACACGACATGATTCTGAATAGTTGAATTTTCAAACAGTTGCCTATCGTATATTTTCAATTTTTTCCAACTGCATTTAAAAGTTCTTTTAATGCCCTTTCATATGATACCAAACACGACATGATTCTGAATAGTTGAATTTTCAAACAGTTGCCTATCGTAAATTTTTAATTTTTTCAAATTGCATTTAAAATGTCTTTTAATGCCCTTTCATATAATACCAAACACGACTTGATTCGGAATAGTTGAATTTTCAAACAGTTGCCTATCGTAAATTTTCAATTTTTTTCAATTGCATATAGAAGGTCTTTTAATGCCCTTTCATATGATACCAAACACGACATGATTCGGAATAGTTGAATTTTTAAACAGTTGCCTATCGTAAATTTTCAATTATTTCCAATTGCATTTAAAAGGCCTTTTAATGCCCTTTCATATGATACGAAACACTACATGATTCGGAATAGTTAAATTTTCAAACAACTGCCTATCGTATATTTTCAATTTTTTCCAATTGCATATAAAAGGTCTTTTAGTGCCCTATCATATGATACCAAACACGACATGATTCGGAATAGTTGAATTTTCAAACAGTTGCCTATCGTAAATTTTAAATTTTTTCAAATTGCATTTAAAATGTCTTTTAATGCCCTTTCATATGATACCAAACACGACTTGATTCGGAATAGTTGAATTTTCAAACAGTTGCCTATCGTAAATTTTCAATTTTTTCCAATTGCATATAGAAGGTCTTTTAATGCCCTTTCATATGATACCAAACACGACATGATTCGGAATAGTTGAATTTTCAAACAGTTGGCTATCGTAAATTTTCAATTTTTTCAAATTGCATTTAAAATGTCTTTCAATTCCCTTTCATATGATACCAAACACGACATGATTCGGAATAGTTGAATTTTCAAACAATTGCCTATCGTAAATTTTAAATTTTTTCCAATTGCATTTGAAAGGTCTTTTAATGCCTTTTCATATGATACCAAACACGACTTGATTCGGAATAGTTGAATTTTCAAACAGTTGCCTATCGTAAATTTTCAATTTTTTCCATATGATACCAAACACGACATGATTCGGAATAGTTAAATTTTCAAACAGTTGCCTATCGTGAATTTTCAATTTTTTCTAATTGAATTTAAAAGTTCTTTTAATGCCCTTTCATATGATACCAAACATAACGTGATTCGAAATAGTTGAATTTTTAAACAGTTGCCTATCGTAAATTTTCAATTATTTCCAATTGCGTTTAAAAGGTCTTTTAATGCCCTTTTATATGATACCAAACATGACGTGATTCTGAATAGTTGAATTTTCAAACAACTGCCTATCGTAAATTTTCAATTTTTTCCAATTGCATTTAAAAGGTCTTTTAATGCCCTTTCATATGATACCAAATTTCAAACAACTGTCTATCGTAAATTTTCAATTTTTTCCAATTGCTTTTAAAAGGTCTTTTAATGCCCTTTCATATGATATCAAACATGACGTGATTCTGAATAGTTGAATTTTCAAACAACTGCCTATCGTAAATTTTCATTTTTTTCCAATTGCATTTAAAAGGCCTTTTAATGCCCTTTCATATGATACGAAACACTACGTGATTCGGAATAGTTAAATTTTCAAACAACTGCCTATCGTATATTTTCAATTTTTTTCAATTGCATATAAAAGGTCTTTTCATGCCCTATCATATGATACCAAACACGACATGATTCGGAATAGTTGAATTTTCAAACAGTTGCCTATCGTAAATTTTCAATTATTTCCAATTGCATTTAAAAGGCCTTTTAATGCCCTTCCATATGATACGAAACACTACATGATTCGGAATAGTTAAATTTTCAAACAACTGCCTATCGTATATTTTCAATTTTTTCCAATTGCATATAAAAGGTCTTTTAATGCCCTATCATATGATACCAAACACGACATGATTCGGAATAGTTGAATTTTCAAACAGTTGCCTATCGTAAATTTTTAATTTTTTCAAATTGCATTTAAAATGTCTTTTAATGCCCTTTCATATGATACCAAACACGACTTGATTCGGAATAGTTGAATTTTCAAACAGTTGCCTATCGTAAATTTTCAATTTTTTCCAATTGCATATAGAAGGTCTTTTAATGCCCTATCATATGATACCAAACACGACATGATTCGGAATAGTTGAATTTTCAAACAGTTGCCTATCGTAAATTTTTAATTTTTTCAAATTGCATTTAAAATGTCTTTCAATGCCCTTTCATATGATACCAAACACGACATGATTCGGAATAGTTGAATTTTCAAACAATTGCCTATCGTAAATTTTAAATTTTTTCCAATTGCATTTGAAAGGTCTTTTAATGCCTTTTCATATGATACCAAACACGACTTGATTCGGAATAGTTGAATTTTCAAACAGTTGCCTATCGTAAATTTTCAATTTTTTCCAATTGCATATAGAAGGTCTTTTAATGCCCTTTCATATGATACCAAACACGACATGATTCGGAATAGTTGAATTTTCAAACAGTTGCCTATCGTGAATTTTCAATTTTTTCCAATTGCATTTAAAAGCTCTTCTAATGCCCTTTCATATGATACCAAACACGACATAATTCGGAATAGTTAAATTTTCAAACAGTTGCCTATCGTGAATTTTAAATTTTTTCTAATTGCATTTAAAAGTTCTTTTAATGCCCTTTCATATGATACCAAACATAACGTGATTCGAAATAGTTGAATTTTTAAACAGTTGCCTATCGTAAATTTTTTATTTTTTTCCAATATCATTTAAAAGGTCTTTTAATGCCCTTTCATATGATACCAAATATGACGTGATTCTGTATAGATGAATTTTCAAACAACTGCCTATCGTAAATTTTCAATTTTTTCCAATTGCATTTAAAAGGTCTTTTAATGCCCTTTCATATGATACCAATTTTCAAACAACTGTCTATCGTAAATTTTTAATTTTTTCCAATTCATTTAAAAGGTCTTTTAATGCCCTTTCATATGATACCAAACATGACGTGATTCTGAATAGTTGAATCTTCAAACAACTGCCTATCGTAAATTTTCAATTTTTTCCAATTGCATTTAAAAGGTCTTTTAATGCCCTTTCATATGATACCAATTTTCAAACAACTGCCTATCGTAAATTTTCAATTTTTTCCAATTGCATTTAAAAGGTCTTTTAATGCCCTTTCATATGATACCAAACATGACGTGATTCTGAATAGTTGAATTTTCAAACAACTTCCTATCGAAAATTTTCAATTTTTTCCAATTGCATTTAAAAGGTCTTTTAAAAAACTTTATTTGAACATGAAATCAATTCAGCAAAGTTTATAGTTACTGTCAAAAAATTTAATTTTTCTATCTTTTTTTTCTAAACTGTTGAAAATCGCTGGAATATTAATTCTGAAATTTTTTTATTCGATTATCTTTTTTTTTATAAATTAGATTCTTTTTGGTTTTACTGTATATTATCACCGAGGTCAATTTTTGCTTGGTTTTACTATATACTTTAACAAACTATATGTCATATTGACGTTTGGTCTTAAAACTTTATTTGAACATGAAATCAATTCAAAACAGTTCAAAACATGTATCCTCAATCATCTAATACCTAAATCAATTTACAAAATTGCTACAACTTGTCTAGAAATTGAAATAATTCTATCTAAAATTTCCATGCGTAACGTCAAAAATGACAGCTTAGGTCTATGATTTTTCAAAACCTGGATCGTGTATATAAGGGTAAAGTTGTTTCTTAACCATAGATTTGTGAAATGGACGTTGCATCATTAAAAACTTTTATACAAACATGAAATCAATTGAAAACCGTTCAAAACTATGTCCTCAATCGTCTAATACCTAAATCAAATTAGAAAATGTCTCCAACTTATCTAGAAATTGAAATATTTATATAAAAATGTTTCATGCGAAACGTCAAAAGTGATTGACAGGTCTGAAAAATTTCTGCTTGCGGTCAAATTTCAAATGCATAGCAACGCGTGCATGCTTCGATCAAGAAAATTTGCAAAGTTTGTCGTTAATTTCAAGCGGACTGTACTTTCAAAAAATCTGAACTACCCAAAAGGCACTAGTCCCGAACATTCTTTAAATTCTAGAAAAAAAATTACAACAATCGCACAAACCGTTTAGGCTGTAGGCGATCATAATGTTTGGTTGCCGCCCGGAGGAATCTATAGTGAATTAAGCTGATTAGTATATAGGACTAGCGGTCGGCCTGGCTTTGCCAGGCCTCACGCTAGGCTCCACTGACACTGAAGTAAGGTTCACTGTATGACAATTGACACAATATAAACTGAATTATTTCCAATCTAAAACTTTTCAATTCTGTACGTTTATTCATGCAAAGACCTATTAATTGATGCCAAACACAATACGTTTTAAATCTGTATCACTAAAATAATTGCCGCTTAAAAAAATCTATTTAATTCGCGTGCCCTTTAAAAGACATTTCATTTGATACCAAACACGATAAGTTTTAAAACACTTTCACGAAAACAATTGAAGATCTGAAAGTATATAATTTTGTACGCGAGCTTTTCAAAAGGCCTTTCATTTTATATCAAACATGATTGGTTTTAAAGCACTCTCACTAAAACAATTCTTGGTCGAAAAAAATATCAAGTTTATATTCGTGCCCTTCAAAGGCCTGTAATTTAATACCAAATATGATAGGTTAACACGCGTGCTCTTTAAAAGACCTTTCATTTGAAAACAAACACGAAAGGATTTGAAACATATCACTAAAACAATTTACTATCGAAAAGTATTACATTTTGTATGCGAGTCCTTTAAAAGACCTTTCATTTGATACCAAACACAATAGGTTTTGAAGCACTTTCACTAAAACAATTGACGATCGAAAATGATTAAATTTTGGAAGCCCTTCAAAAGACCTTTCATTTGATAATCTTCAAAAGACCTTTCATTTTATATCAAACATGATAGGTTTTGAAGCATTTTCACTAAAACAATTCTCGGTCTATAAAAATACCAATTTTATATTTGAACCCTTCAAAAGGCATGTCATTTAATATCAAATATGATAGCTTTTGAACACCATTACTAAAACAATAGACGATCATAAAATAATAATTCATTTAACACGCGTGCCCTTTAAAATACATTTCATTTGAAACCAAACACGATGGGATTTGAAACACTTTTAGTAAAACAATTGACGATTGAAATGTATTAAGTTTTGTACGCAAGCCCTTCAAAAAACCTTTCATTTGATAGCAAACACGATAGGTATTGATGCACTTTCACTAAAACAATTGACAAACGAAAATATTTCAATTTGTCATGCAAGTCCGTTAAGAGACCTTTCATTTCATACCAAACACAATATGTTTTGAAGCACTTTCACTAAAACAATTGCTGATCGAAAAAGTCAATTTTGAATGCGAGCCCTTTAAAAGACCTTCTATTTGATACCAAACGCGGTATGATTCGCGAAACTTTAAATTCATTACATCGTAAGTTCTTTAAAATCTCTTTCATATGACATTAAACACGGCATTATTCCGAATACTTCAAATTTAAAACAATTGACGGTTGCAATGTTTAATTTTTTTTATTTCGCCTGAAAGTTCTTTTAAAGCCCTTCTATATGATATCAAACACGATATGATTCGGAATACTTTAAGTTTAAAACAATTGACTGTCGTAAAATTTCAATAAAATATGTATTTTATTTCCGAAAACATTTCTTCTAAAGCCTTTTCATATGAGAGTAAAGAAGGCATGATTCGAAATAATTTATGTTTGAAACAATTGAGGATCGTAAAATTTTAACTTTTTTTATTTCATCTGAAAGTTTTTTAAACGCCCTTCAATATGACACCAAAGACGGTATGATTCGGAATAATTTATGTTTGAAACAATTTAGGATCATGAAATTTCAACTTTTTTTATTTTATCTGAAATTCTTCTAAATCCCATTCATATAGCACTATACACGGTATAATTCGGAATACTTTATGTTTAAAATAATTAACCGTCGTAAAATATATATTTTTTATTTCATCTGAAAGTTCTTCTAAAGTTATGATTTGGAATACATTAAATTTGAAACACTTGCCTATCGTAAAATTTCAACTTTTTTAATTTCATCTGAAACTTATTCTAAAGCCCTTTCAAATAACATCTACCATGTTTTATTTCCGTATACATTTTGCTATATATTAAAAATCCTTCGGACGTCATTTCTGATGACATTCCACATTTATATTTTATATGTACATAAAATCAATTGGAAATTTTCTTTAAACTTTTTTGAAAAACTGTTGGAAATCGCTGAAATATTATTTCTGACATTGTTTTTTCGAGTTATCTTTGTTTGTATTGTAGAATGCTGCGGTAATTTTTTTATTATTTTTTTTTACTGTATATTATTACTGCGGACAAATTATGCTCTGTTTCACTATATACTTTTAAAAATTAACGGTCTTCAAATTTTTATATGAGCATGAAATCAGTTGAAAACAGTTTGAAACATGTATTCTCAATTATTTAATGCCTAAATAAATTTTCAAAATTTTGGTTGTTTAGAAATTGAAATAATTCTATCAGAAAATTCCATGCATACCAAACAGAATTAGTTTTGATGCACTTTCACTAAAACAATTATCTGTCGAAATAAATAAACAATTTTTCACGCGAGCCTTTCAGAAGACCTTTCATTTGATACCAAACACAATATGTTTTGAAACACTTTCAATAAAACAACTGACGATCGAAAAGAATCAATTTTTCACGCGAGCCCTTCAAAAACCTTTCATTTAATACCAAACACGATATTTTTTAAGCTCTTTCACTAAAACAATAGACGATCTAAAAGTAATAAATTTTATGCGCGGGCCCTTTCATTATTTTCGCTAAAACAATTGCCGAACGAAAAGATTCCAATTCTGCACGTGAGCCCTTCAAAAGACCTTTTATATGATACCAAACACGATGGATTTTGATGCACTCTCACTAAAACAGTTACCGATGGAAAAAAAAAAAATTTTGTACTCGAGCCCTTTAAATAACCTTTCATTGATACCAAACACAATAGGCCTTAAAGTACTTTCACTAAAACTATTGCCGATCGAAAATATTTTAGTTTTGCACACGTACCCTTTAAAAGAACTTTCATAATATACCAAATACGACTGGTTTTAAAGCACTTTTAATTAAACAATTATCCATAGAAAATTTAGGAGTGCCCAAATGATTCTAATTCGAGTTATCTGGTTTTTATAAATTGAACTTTGCCGTAGACAAAATTTGCTTGGTTTTACTGTATATTATTATAGAGATCAAATTTGGTTGAGTTCACCTGTATAAATTATAAAACTTGTCAATTTGACGTTTTGTTTCGAAACCAACTGCATTGTGGACTGTCAAAAATTTACTTTTTAAATACACGTATTTGACATGTGTAATTATAATTAAAACGTCTCCTCATTTCCACAATATGCGTAAAGTATTTCAAAACTACTCACGAAAATTTAATTTTTAAGTAATTTATAATTAAAAATGCGACATGTCCCCTGACAAATGTCAAAATGACGTTAGATGTTCTTCTTCAAAAATTCAAAGCCTCCATATTCTTTATACTTTATAAAACTTGTCAATTTGACGTTTTGCTTTAAAACCAACTTCATAGTGGAGTGTCAAAAATTTTCTTTTTAAATACACATATTTAAAATGCGGTATTATAATCAAAACGTCCACTCATTCTCACAATATATGTAAAATAATTCAAAAGTACTCTAAAACATTTATTATTTTAATAATTTATAATTAAAAATGCGACATGTCCACTGACAAACGTCAAAGTGACAGTAGATCTTCTTCTTAAAAATTTCAAAGCCTCCACACTCTTAGTTGAATTTGCCCCAAAAACGCATGTTTTTTCAAGTTTTCTCGCACATCATGTGCACGAAAAATCTGAGACTATCAAAAGGCACTCCGCGTGATTGACCTCTATCAAATAAAAAAAGTTGCAAATAAATCGGATAAACCGTCTAGGCTGTAGCGATTTACAAATGGGCGTGATGAATCCATATAAATATATATACATATATATAAATATACCTTATCAAAATAGTATATAGGATAGCGGTCGGCCTGGCTTCGCCAGGCCTTCTCGCTAGGCTCCGCGGACACTGAAGTAATGTTTAATTGAATTACGATCTAAAACTGTTCATTTCTGTACGTCAGTTTATTAAAGAACTTTTAATTGACACCAAACAGAATAAGTTTCGAAGCTCTATCACTAAAACAATTGACGACCAAAAAAATTACAATTCTGCACGTGAGCCCTTCAAAAAACTTTTTATTTAATACTACATTGCCGATCGAATAATAAGATAAGTTTTGATGCACTATCACTAATACAATTGCCGATCGGAAAAATAAATATTCCGCACGGCACCTCCTCTAAAACCCTTTCATATGATATCTAACACGATATGATTCGGAATACTGTTTTGGTCGAATCTATTGGCGAGCTTAATTAGTTTTTTAATTCCATCATTAAAATACTTCTAAAGCCCTTTCAAATAACACGGTATGATTCTGAACAAATTTCAACTTTTTTGTTTATTTCGTTAGAATCTTCGTCAAAAACCTTTTTATATCTCACCAAACACGGCATGAGTCGGAACACTTTAAGTTTGAAACAGTTGACGGTTGTAAGTTATAATATTTTTTTTATTTCATTTAAAAGTTCTTTTAAAACTCTCTTATATGACACCAAACTCGGCATAACTCGAAATACTTTAAGTTTGAAACAATTGACAATAGTAAAATTAAATTTTTTTCTTTAGTCCATCTAAAAGTTCTTTCAAAACTTTTTCATATGATATTAAACGCGGCATGATTCCGAATACTTTTAATTTAAAACAATTGACGGTCGAAATATATATATTTTTTAATTTTGTCTGAAAGGTCTTCTGAAGCCCTTTTATTTAATATCAAACACGATATGATACGGAACACTTTAATAATTGAAGGTCGTAAAATTTCAATCAAATACGTATGTTATTTCCGAAAACCTTTTGCTAAACTAACTTTTTCTTTATTTTATCTAAAAGTTCGCCTAAAGCCCTTTCATATGACACCAAACATGGCATAATTCGGAATACTTTAAGTTTGAAATAATTGACAGTCTTAAAATTTCAGTGAAGTACGTGTTTCATTTCCGAAAAGATTTTGCTAATCTTTTAAAAATTCTTTGGACGTCATTTCTGATAGTTCCACTTTTTTTATTTTACATGTGCATAAAATCAATTTAAATTTTTCTCTAAACTTTTTGATAACGGTTGGAAATTGTTTTAGTATTATTTCAGATATTTTTTAGAGTTAATTTTTTATACAATATAGAATTTATTAAGTTTGAAACAGTTGCCCATCGTAAAATTTCAACTTTTTTTTATTTCATCTGAAAGCTCTTCTAAAGCCCTTTCATATGACATCAAATACGGCATGATTTGGAATACTTCAAGTTTAAAATAATTGACAGTCGTAAAATTTCAATCAAATACAAGTTTTTAATGATATACACAGTGTTATTTGAATCCTTTTATTTTAATTATATGACGCACATTGAAAAATTATATCTCTCTATTTTTAAATACATGATCAACTACTATCATTATTTTTTGTTATAACTACTACGATTTCATTGACGAAAATTTTGCCTTCTTTTATTTAAATTTATTGAAATTGACATACGTCAACACCCTCCCTCAATGTAATTAATTTAACATTTTTCTAAACCTAGTATCTTACAAAACATATTAAATACATCTTTATTTAATGACTTCGTAAATAAATCTGCTACTTGTGATTTATTTCTTATGTACTGGACATCAATAATTCCTTCATTACCCTTTTTCCTGATGAAATGATGACGCATATCGATGTGTTTGAGTCTTTTGTGATTATCTGGGTTCCTAACTACTTTTATAGCTGACTGTCTTCGAAGATGAGGACAGGCTTGGTTTCCTCATAAAATTGAAGATCAATTAAAATTTGATGTAACCAACATGCTTCGTTAACTGCTATGCTCAATGCTACATACTGTGCTTCACAGGACGATAAAGCTGCAGTACTTTGCTTGCGTGAAGTCCAAGATACTGAAGATTTAAAAATTTTGTATATAAAACCAGAGGTTGATTTTTTGTCATTCAAGTTGCGTGCCCAATCAGCATCAACAAATCCTGTCAGTATTTTAGCATTTTCATCTCTGACATAAACTAAATTAAAATCAATAGTACCTTATCTTAGTACATGTTTTAAACATTTCCATAATTTGATATTTGCACGAGTTTGGTAACTACTCAATGCTGTACATAAATCTGGTCTTGTATCAACTATTGCATACATCAAACAGCAAATTAGTTTCCTGAAGCGGAGCTTCG
This sequence comes from Pterostichus madidus, assembly GCA_911728475.2. NCBI lineage: Eukaryota > Metazoa > Arthropoda > Insecta > Coleoptera > Carabidae > Pterostichus > Pterostichus madidus. Next base: position 17,168,272 of record OU452316.1, on the reverse strand, counting down.
AGTTCTTCATTATGTGTTGTTTCATTTTCTGGCCCTACTAACCAATCTGACTTAAAACTTGGATCTAAAGGTATCGATGTCGGTTTACAACCTTCCATCCAAAACTTCGACAACACATTGTTTAGAAAAGTTGTTTGATTCATTTTTGTAACCCCCCGTCTTCCATATCTTGACTAATATTTATGCCAATGAAATGTAAAACTTTTCCCAAATCTTTCATTTTCAATGTTTTGAACAATTCCTTTTTCAGTTCTTCAATTTGTTGATTATTTGTTCCAAAAATCAACAGATCATCCACATAAATTAAAACGAATAACTTGTCAGATTTGTTAAATTTTGTGTAGTGACATTAATCATATTTTGAACAGTTTAATGCTTCTTTCTTCATAAACGAATTGAATATTATATTCCAATATTTTGGTGACTTTTTCAAATCATATAAAGCTCTATTTAATTTACATACTTTCGCAGGTTCTTGTGAAACTCCTTCTGAAATATTCAGAAAAACATCTTTAATTTCATTTACATTTAGTTTGTTGCTCGTCGTTTCACTAATTATTTTTAAGGATTAAAAACTTGTTTTTTTTTCTATTGCATTTGATAGTACTTTTCACGCCCTTTCATATGATACCAAACACGACATGATTCTGAATAGTTGAATTTTCAAACAGTTGCCTATCGTAAATTTTACATTTTTTCCAATTGCATTTGAAAGGTCTTTTAATGCCCTTTCATATGATACCAAACACGACATGATTCGGAATAGTTGAATTTGCAAACAACTGCATATCGTAAATTTTACATTTTTTCCAATTGCATTTGAAAGGTCTTTTAATGCCGTTTCATATGATACCAAACATGACGTGATTCTGAATAGTTGTATTTTCAAACAATTGCCTATCGTAAATTTTAAATTTTTTCCAATTGTATTTGAAAGGTCTTTTAATGCCCTTTCATATGATACCAAACACGACATGATTCGGAATAGTTGAATTTGCAAACAACTGCATATCGTAAATTTTAAATTTTTTCGAATTGCATTTGAAAGGTCTTTTAATGCCCTTTCATATGATACCAAACACGGCATGATTCGGAATAGTTGTATTTTCAAACAATTGCCTATCGTAAATTTTCAAATTTTTCCAATTGCATTTAAAAGGTCTTTTAATGCCCTTTCATATGATACCAAACACGACATGATTCTGAATAGTTGAATTTTCAAACAATTGCCTATCGTAAATTTTAATTTTTTTCCAATTGTATTTGAAAGGTCTTTTAATGCCCTTTCATATGATACCAAACACGACATGTTTCGGAATAGTTAAATTTTCAAACAGATGCCTATCGTAAATTTTAAATTTTTTCGAATTGCATTTGAAAGGTCTTTAATGCCCTTTCATATGATACCAAACACGGCATGATTCGGAATAGTTGTATTTTCAAACAATTGCCTATCGTAAATTTTCAATTTTTTCCAATTGCATTTCAAAGGTATTTTAATGCCCTTTCATATGATACCAAACACGACATGATTCTGAATAGTTGAATTTTCAAACAGTTGCCTATCGTAAATTTTACATTTTTTCCAATTGCATTTGAAAGGTCTTTTAATGCCCTTTCATATGATACAAAACACGACATGATTCGGAATAATTGAATTTTCAAACAGTTGCCTATTGTAAAGTTTTAATTTTTTCCAATTGCATTTAAAAGGTCTTTTAATGCCCTTTCATATGATACCAAACACGACATGTTTCGGAATAGTTGAATTTTCAAACAGATGCCTATCGTAAATTTTCAATTTTTTCCAATTGCATTTAAAAGGTCTTTTAATGCCCTTTCATATGATACCAAACACGACATTATTCTGAATAGTTGAATTTTCAAACAATTGCCTATCGTAAATTTTAATTTTTTTCCAATTTTATTTGAAAGGTCTTTTAATGCCCTTTCATATGATACCAAACACGACATTATTCTGAATAGTTGAATTTTCAAACAATTGCCTATCGCAAATTTTCAATTGTTTCCAATTGCATTTAAAAGGTCTTTTAATGCCCTTTCACATGATACCAAACACGACGTGATTCGGAATAGTTAAATTTTAAAACAGTTGCCTATCGTGAATTTTAATTTTTTTCGAATTGCATTTGAAAGGTCTTTTAATTCCCTTTCATATGATACCAAACACGACATGATTCGGAATAGTTGTATTTTAAACAATTGCCTATCGTAAATTTTCATTTTTTTCCAATTGCATTTCAAAGGTCTTTTAATGCCCTTTCATATGATACCAAACACGACATGACTAGGAATAGTAGTATTTTCAAACAATTGCCAATCGTAAATATTAAATTTTCTCGAATTGCATTTGAAAGGTCTTTTAATGCCCTTTCATATGATACCAAACACGACATGATTCGGAATAGTTGAATTTTCAAACAGTTGCCTATCGTAAATTTTCAATTTTTTATATTGCATTCGAAAGTACTTTTAATGCCCTTTCCTATAATACCAAACACGACATGATTCTGAATAGTTGAATTTTCAAACAATTGCCTATCGCAAATTTTCAATTGTTTCCAATTGCATTTAAAAGGTCTTTTAATGCCCTTTCACATGATACCAAACACGACGTGATTCGGAATAGTTAAATTTTCAAACAGTTGCCTATCGTGAATTTTAATTTTTTTCTAATTGCATTTAAAAGTTATTTTAATGCCCTTTCATATGATACCAAACATGACGTGATTCGAAATAGTAGAATTTAGTTTTAAACTGTTGAAAATCGCAGGAATATTAATTCTGAAATTTTTTTATTCGATTAATTTTTTTTTACACTGTAGATTCTTTTTCGTTTTACTGTATATTATAACCGAGGTCAATTTTTGCTTGGTTTTACTATATACTTTAACAGACTATATGTCAAATTGAAGTCTTTGTCTTAAAACTTTATTTGAACATGAAATCAATTCAGCAAAGTTTAAAGTTACTGTAAAAAAATGTAATTTTACTCGATTTTTTTTAAACTGTTGAAAATCGCTGGAATATTAATTCTGAAATTTTTTTATTCTTTTAACTTTTTTTTACAATGTAGATTCTTTTTGGTTTTACTGTATATTATCACCGAGGTCTATTTTTGCTTGGTTTTACTATATACTTTAACAAACTATATGTCAAATTGACGTTTGGTCTTAAAACTTTTTTTTAACATGAAATCAATTCAAAACAGTTTAAAACATGTATCCTCAATCATCTAATACCGAAATCAATTTACAAAATTGCTACAACTTGTCTAGAAATTGAAATAATTCTATCGAAAAATTCCATGCGTAACGTCAAAAATGACAGCTTAGGTCTATGGTTTTTCAAAACCTGGATCGTGTATATAAGAGGTAATGTTGTTTCTTAACCATAGATTTGTGAAATGGACGTTGCATCATTAAAAACTTTTATACAAACATGAAATCAATTGAAAAACGTTCAAAACATATCTCCTCAGTCCTCTAATACTTTAATCAAATTAGAAAATTTCTCCAACTTGTCTAGAAGATGAAATATTTATGTAAAACCGTTTCATGCGAAACGTCAAAAGTGATTGACAGCTCTGAAAAATTTCTGCTTGCGGTCAAATTTCAAATGCATAGCAACGCGTGCATGCTTCGATTCTTGAAATTTTGCAAAGTTTTTCATTAATTTCAAGCGGACTGTACTTTCAAAAAATCTGAAATACCCAAAAGGTACTAGTCCCAAACATTCTTTAAATCCTATAACAAAATTCACAACAATCGCACAAACCGTTTAAGCTGTAGCCGTGTCTAAAGTCTGGTTGCCGCCGTGATGAATCTATAGTGAATTAAGCCGATTAGTATATAGGACTAGCGTTCGGCCTGGCTTCGCCAGGCCTTTTCGCTAGGCTCCGCGGACAATGAAGTAAGGTTTAATTGAATTACGAAAACTTTTTATTTCTGTACTTCTGCTCATCTAAAGATATTTTTTGACTTTACTGTATATTACTGCCGAGGACAAATTTTGTTTTGTTTTACTATATACTTTTAAAAACTATTTGTCACATTGACAGTCGTAAAATTTCAATCAGATACGTGTTTTATTTCCAAAAAGATTTTGTTAAACTAAGAAAAATTCTTCGGACATCATTTCTGATAGTTCCACATTTATATTTTATATGTACATGAAATCAGTTGAACTTTTTCTCTTAACTTTTTGAAAAACTGTTGGAAATCGTTGGAAAACACGACATGATTCGAAATAGTTGTATTTTCAAGCAATTACCTATCGTAAAGTTTAAATTTTTTTCAATTGCATATGAAAGGTCTTTTAATGCCCTTTCATATGATACTAAACACGACACGATTCGGAATAGTTGAATTTTCAAACAGTTGCCTATCGCAAATTTTAAATTTTTTTCAATTGCATATAAAAGGTCTTTTCATACCCTTTCATATGATACCAAACACGACATGATTCGGAATAGTTGAATTTACAAACAGTTGCCTATCGTGAATTTTCAATTTTTTCCAATTCCATTTAAAAGGTCTTTTAATGCCCTTTCATATGATACCAAACACGACATGATTCGGAATAGTTGAATTTTTAAACAGTTGCCTATAGTAAATGATTTCAATTATTTCGAATTGCATTTAAAAGGTTTTTTAATGCCCATTCATATGATACCAAACATGACGTGATTCTGAATAGTTGAATTTTCAAACAACTGCCTATCGTAAATTTTCAATTTTTTCCAATTGCATTTAAAAGGTCTATTAATGCCCTTTCATATGATACCAAACACGACATGATACGGAATAGTTGAATTTTCAAACAGTTGCCTATCGTAAATTTTCAATTTTTTCATATTGCATTCGAAAGTACTTTTAATGCCCTTTCATATGATACCAAACACGGCATGATTCGGAATAGTTGAATTTTCAAACAATTGCCTATCGCAAATTTTCAATTTTTTCCAATTACATTTAAAAGGTCTTTTAATGCCCTTTCATATGATACCAAACACGACATGATTCGGAATAGTTGAATATTTAAACAGTTGCCTATCGTAAATTTTCAATTATTTCCAATTGCATTTAAAAGGTCTTTTAATGCCCTTTCATATGATACCAAACATGACATGATTCGGAATAGTTGAATTTTCAAACAATTGCCTATCGTAAATTTTAAATTTTTTCCAATTACATTTGAAAGGTCTTTCAATGCCCTTTCATATGATACTAAATACGACACGATTCGGAATAGTTGAATTTTTAAACAGTTGCCTATCGTAAATTTTCAATTATTTCCAATTGCATATAAAAGGTCTTTTCATACCCTTTCATATGATACCTAACACGACATGATTCGGAATAGTTGAATTTTCAAACAGTTGCCTATCGTGAATTTTCAATTTTTTCATATTGCATTCGAAAGTAATTTTAATGCCCTTTCATATGATACCAAACACGACATGATTCTGAATAGTTGAATTTTCAAACAATTGCCTATCGCAAATTTTAAATTTTTTCCAATTACATTTAAAAGGTCTTTTAATGTCCTTTCATATGATACCAAACACGACATGATTCGGAATAGTTGAATTTTTAAACAGTTGCCTATCGTAAATTTTCAATTATTTCCAATTGCATTTAAAAGGTCTTTTAATGCCCTTTCATATGATACCAAACATGACATGATTCGGAATAGTTGAATTTTCAAACAATTGCCTATCGTAAATTTTAAATTTTTTCCAATTACATTTGAAAGGTCTTTTAATGCCCTTTCATATGATACTAAACACGACACGATTCGGAATAGTTGAATTTTCAAACAGTTGCCTATCGTAAATTTTAAATTTTTTTCAATTGCATATAAAAGGTCTTTTCATACCCTTTCATATGATACCTAACACGACATGATTCGGAATAGTTGAATTTTCAAACAGTTGCCTATCGTGAATTTTCAATTTTTTCCAATTCCATTTAAAAGGTCTTTTAATGCCGTTTCATATGATACCAAACACGACGTGATTCGGAATAGTTGAATTTTCAAACAGTTGCCTATCGTAAATTTTCAATTTTTTCATATTGCATTCGAAAGTAATTTTAATGCCCTTTCATATGAAACCAAACACGACATGATTCTGAATAGTTGAATTTTCAAACAATTGCCTATCGCAAATTTTAAATTTTTTCCAATTACATTTAAAAGGTCTTTTAATGCCCTTTCATATGATACCAAACACGACATGATTCGGAATAGTTGAATTTTTAAACAGTTGCCTATCGTAAATTTTAAATTTTTTCATATTGCATTTAAAAGCTTTTTTAATGCCCTTTCATATGATACCAAACATGACGTGATTTTGAAAAGTTGTATTTTCATTCAACTGCCTATAGTAAATTTTTAATTTTTTCCAATTGCATTTGAATGGTCTTTTAATGCCCTTTCATATGATACCAAACACGACATGATTCGGAATAGTAGTATTTTCAAAAAATTGCCTATCGTAAATTTTTATTTTTTTTCAATTGCATTTGAAGGGCCTTTAAATGCCCTTTCATATGATATCAAACACGACATGATTCGGAATAGTTGAATTTTCAAACAGTTGCCTATCGTAAATTTTCAATTTTTTCTTATTGAATTCGAAAGTACTTTTAATGCCCTTTCATATGATATCAAACATGGCATGATTCTGAATAGTTGCATTATCAAACAATTGCCTATCGCAAATTTTAAATTTTTTCCAATTACATTTAAAAGATCTTTTAATGCCCTTTCATATGATACCAAACACGACATGATTCGGAATGGTTGAATTTTTAAACAGTTGCCTATCGTAAATTTTCAATTATTTCCAATTGCATTTAAAAGGTCTTTTAATGCCCTTTCATATGATACCAAACATGACGTGATTCTGAATAGTTGAATTTTCAAACAATTGCCTATCGCAAATTTTCAATTTTTTCCAATTACATTTAAAAGGTCTTTTAATGCCCTTTCATATGATACCAAACACGACATGATTCTGAATAGTTGAATTTTCAAACCTATCGCAAATTTTAAATTTTTTCTAATTACATATAAAAGGTCTTTTAATGCCCTTTCATATGATACCAAACACGTCATGATTCGGAATAGTTGAATTTTTAAACAGTTGCCTATCGTAAATTTTCAATTATTTTCAATTGCATTTAAAAGGTCTTTTAATGCCCTTTCATATGATACCAAACATGACGTGATTCTGAATAGTTGAAGTTTCAAACAACTGCCTATCGTAAATTTTCAATTTTTTCCAATTGCATTTAAAAGGTCTTTTAATGCCCTTTCATATGATACCAAACACGACATGATACGGAATAGTTGAATTTTCAAACAGTTGCCTATCGTAAATTTTCAATTTTTTCATATTGCATTCGAAAGTACTTTTAATGCCCTTTCATATGATACCAAACACGGCATGATTCGGAATAGTTGAATTTTCAAACAATTGCTTATCGCAAATTTTAAATTTTTTCCAATTACATTTAAAAGGTCTTTTAATGCCCTTTCATATGAAACAAAACACGACATGATTCGGAATAGTTGAATTTTTAAACAGTTGCCTATCGTAAATTTTCAATTATTTTCAATTGCATTTAAAAGGTCTTTTAATGCCCTTTCATATGATACCAAACATGACGTGATTCTGAATAGTTGAAGTTTCAAACAACTGCCTATCGTAAATTTTCAATTTTTTCCAATTGCATTTAAAAGGTCTTTTAATGCCCTTTCATATGATACCAAACACGACATGTCTCTGAATAGTTGAATTTTCAAACAGTTGCCTATCGTAAATTTTCAATTTTTTCAAATTGCACTTAAAATGTCTTTTAATGCCCTTTCATATGATACCAAACACGACATGATTCGCAATAGTTGAATTTTCAAACAGTTGCCTATCGTGAATTTTCAATTTTTTTCCAATTGCATTTAAAAGGTCTTTTAATGCCCTTTCATATGATACCAAACACGACATGATTCGGAATAGTTGAATTTTTAAACAGTTGCCTATCGTAAATTTTCAATTTTTTCATATTGAATTCGAAAGTACTTTTAATGCCCTTTCATATGATATCAAACATGGCATGATTCTGAATAGTTGCATTATCAAACAATTGCCTATCGCAAATTTTAAATTTTTTTCAATTACATTTAAAAGATCTTTTAATGCCCTTTCATATGATACCAAACACGACATGATTCGGAATAGTTGAATTTTTAAACAGTTGCCTATCGTAAATTTTCAATTATTTCCAATTGCATTTAAAAGGTCTTTTAATGCCCTTTCATATGATACCAAACATGACGTGATTCTGAATAGTTGAATTTTCAAACAATTGCCTATCGCAAATTTTCAATTTTTTCCAATTACATTTAAAAGGTCTTTTAATGCCCTTTCATATGATACCAAACACGACATGATTCTGAATAGTTGAATTTTCAAACAATTGCCTATCGCAAATTTTAAATTTTTTCTAATTACATATAAAAGGTCTTTTAATGCCCTTTCATATGATACCAAACACGTCATGATTCGGAATAGTTGAATTTTTAAACAGTTGCCTATCGTAAATTTTCAATTATTTTCAATTGCATTTTAAAGGTCTTTTAATGCCCTTTCATATGATACCAAACATGACGTGATTCTGAATAGTTGAAGTTTCAAACAACTGCCTATCGTAAATTTTCAATTTTTTCCAATTGCATTTAAAAGGTCTTTTAATGCCCTTTCATATGATACCAAACACGACATGATACGGAATAGTTGAATTTTTAAACAGTAGCCTATCGTAAATTTTCAATTTTTTCCAATTGCATTTGAAAGGTCTTTTAATGCCCTTTCATACGATACCAAACACGACATGATTCGGAATAGTTGAATTTTCAAACAGTTGCCTATCGTAAATTTTAAATTTTTTCTAATTGCATTCGTAAGTACTTTTAATGCCCTTTCATATGATATTAAACATGACATGATTCTGAATAGTTGAATTTTCAAACAGTTGCCTATCGTAAATTTTCAATTTTTTCAAATTGCATTTGAAAGGTCTTTTAATGCCCTTTCATATGATACTAAACACGACACGATTCGGAATAGTTGAATTTTCAAACAGTTGCCTATCGTAAATTTTAAATTTTTTTCAATTGCATATAAAAGGTCTTTTCATACCCTTTCATATGATACCTAACACGACATGATTCGGAATAGTTGAATTTTCAAACAGTTGCCTATCGTGAATTTTCAATTTTTTCCAATTCCATTTAAAAGGTCTTTTAATGCCGTTTCATATGATACCAAACACGACGTGATTCGGAATAGTTGAATTTTCAAACAGTTGCCTATCGTAAATTTTAAATTTTTTCTAATTGCATTCGTAAGTACTTTTAATGCCCTTTCATATGATATTAAACATGACATGATTCTGAATAGTTGAATTTTCAAACAATTGCCTATCGCAAATTTTAAATTTTTTCCAATTACATTTAAAAGGTCTTTTAATGCCCTTTCATATGATACCAAACACGACATGATTCGGAATAGTTGAATATTTAAACAGTTGCCTATCGTAAATTTTCAATTATTTCCAATTGCATTTAAAAGGTCTTTTAATGCCCTTTCATATGATACCAAACATGACATGATTCGGAATAGTTGAATTTTCAAACAATTGCCTATCGTAAATTTTAAATTTTTTCCAATTACATTTGAAAGGTCTTTTAATGCCCTTTCATATGATACTAAATACGACACGATTCGGAATAGTTGAATTTTTAAACAGTTGCCTATCGTAAATTTTCAATTATTTCCAATTGCATATAAAAGGTCTTTTCATACCCTTTCATATGATACCTAACACGACATGATTCGGAATAGTTGAATTTTCAAACAGTTGCCTATCGTGAATTTTCAATTTTTTCATATTGCATTCGAAAGTAATTTTAATGCCCTTTCATATGATACCAAACACGACATGATTCTGAATAGTTGAATTTTCAAACAATTGCCTATCGCAAATTTTAAATTTTTTCCAATTACATTTAAAAGGTCTTTTAATGTCCTTTCATATGATACCAAACACGACATGATTCGGAATAGTTGAATTTTTAAACAGTTGCCTATCGTAAATTTTCAATTATTTCCAATTGCATTTAAAAGGTCTTTTAATGCCCGTTCATATGATACCAAACATGACATGATTCGGAATAGTTGAATTTTCAAACAATTGCCTATCGTAAATTTTAAATTTTTTCCAATTACATTTGAAAGGTCTTTTAATGCCCTTTCATATGATACTAAACACGACACGATTCGGAATAGTTGAATTTTCAAACAGTTGCCTATCGTAAATTTTAAATTTTTTCAATTGCATATAAAAGGTCTTTTCATACCCTTTCATATGATACCTAACACGACATGATTCGGAATAGTTGAATTTTCAAACAGTTGCCTATCGTGAATTTTCAATTTTTTCCAATTCCATTTAAAAGGTCTTTTAATGCCGTTTCATATGATACCAAACACGACGTGATTCGGAATAGTTGAATTTTCAAACAGTTGCCTATCGTAAATTTTCAATTTTTTCATATTGCATTCGAAAGTAATTTTAATGCCCTTTCATATGAAACCAAACACGACATGATTCTGAATAGTTGAATTTTCAAACAATTGCCTATCGCAAATTTTAAATTTTTTCCAATTACATTTAAAAGGTCTTTTAATGCCCTTTCATATGATACCAAACACGACATGATTCGGAATAGTTGAATTTTTAAACAGTTGCCTATCGTAAATTTTAAATTTTTTCATATTGCATTTAAAAGCTTTTTTAATGCCCTTTCATATGATACCAAACATGACGTGATTTTGAAAAGTTGTATTTTCATTCAACTGCCTATAGTAAATTTTTAATTTTTTCCAATTGCATTTGAATGGTCTTTTAATGCCCTTTCATATGATACCAAACACGACATGATTCGGAATAGTAGTATTTTCAAAAAATTGCCTATCGTAAATTTTTATTTTTTTTCAATTGCATTTGAAGGGCCTTTAAATGCCCTTTCATATGATATCAAACACGACATGATTCGGAATAGTTGAATTTTCAAACAGTTGCCTATCGTAAATTTTCAATTTTTTCTTATTGAATTCGAAAGTACTTTTAATGCCCTTTCATATGATATCAAACATGGCATGATTCTGAATAGTTGCATTATCAAACAATTGCCTATCGCAAATTTTAAATTTTTTCCAATTACATTTAAAAGATCTTTTAATGCCCTTTCATATGATACCAAACACGACATGATTCGGAATGGTTGAATTTTTAAACAGTTGCCTATCGTAAATTTTCAATTATTTCCAATTGCATTTAAAAGGTCTTTTAATGCCCTTTCATATGATACCAAACATGACGTGATTCTGAATAGTTGAATTTTCAAACAATTGCCTATCGCAAATTTTCAATTTTTTCCAATTACATTTAAAAGGTCTTTTAATGCCCTTTCATATGATACCAAACACGACATGATTCTGAATAGTTGAATTTTCAAACCTATCGCAAATTTTAAATTTTTTCTAATTACATATAAAAGGTCTTTTAATGCCCTTTCATATGATACCAAACACGTCATGATTCGGAATAGTTGAATTTTTAAACAGTTGCCTATCGTAAATTTTCAATTATTTTCAATTGCATTTAAAAGGTCTTTTAATGCCCTTTCATATGATACCAAACATGACGTGATTCTGAATAGTTGAAGTTTCAAACAACTGCCTATCGTAAATTTTCAATTTTTTCCAATTGCATTTAAAAGGTCTTTTAATGCCCTTTCATATGATACCAAACACGACATGATACGGAATAGTTGAATTTTCAAACAGTTGCCTATCGTAAATTTTCAATTTTTTCATATTGCATTCGAAAGTACTTTTAATGCCCTTTCATATGATACCAAACACGGCATGATTCGGAATAGTTGAATTTTCAAACAATTGCTTATCGCAAATTTTAAATTTTTTCCAATTACATTTAAAAGGTCTTTTAATGCCCTTTCATATGAAACAAAACACGACATGATTCGGAATAGTTGAATTTTTAAACAGTTGCCTATCGTAAATTTTCAATTATTTTCAATTGCATTTAAAAGGTCTTTTAATGCCCTTTCATATGATACCAAACATGACGTGATTCTGAATAGTTGAAGTTTCAAACAACTGCCTATCGTAAATTTTCAATTTTTTCCAATTGCATTTAAAAGGTCTTTTAATGCCCTTTCATATGATACCAAACACGACATGTCTCTGAATAGTTGAATTTTCAAACAGTTGCCTATCGTAAATTTTCAATTTTTTCAAATTGCACTTAAAATGTCTTTTAATGCCCTTTCATATGATACCAAACACGACATGATTCGCAATAGTTGAATTTTCAAACAGTTGCCTATCGTGAATTTTCAATTTTTTTCCAATTGCATTTAAAAGGTCTTTTAATGCCCTTTCATATGATACCAAACACGACATGATTCGGAATAGTTGAATTTTTAAACAGTTGCCTATCGTAAATTTTCAATTTTTTCATATTGAATTCGAAAGTACTTTTAATGCCCTTTCATATGATATCAAACATGGCATGATTCTGAATAGTTGCATTATCAAACAATTGCCTATCGCAAATTTTAAATTTTTTTCAATTACATTTAAAAGATCTTTTAATGCCCTTTCATATGATACCAAACACGACATGATTCGGAATAGTTGAATTTTTAAACAGTTGCCTATCGTAAATTTTCAATTATTTCCAATTGCATTTAAAAGGTCTTTTAATGCCCTTTCATATGATACCAAACATGACGTGATTCTGAATAGTTGAATTTTCAAACAATTGCCTATCGCAAATTTTCAATTTTTTCCAATTACATTTAAAAGGTCTTTTAATGCCCTTTCATATGATACCAAACACGACATGATTCTGAATAGTTGAATTTTCAAACAATTGCCTATCGCAAATTTTAAATTTTTTCTAATTACATATAAAAGGTCTTTTAATGCCCTTTCATATGATACCAAACACGTCATGATTCGGAATAGTTGAATTTTTAAACAGTTGCCTATCGTAAATTTTCAATTATTTTCAATTGCATTTTAAAGGTCTTTTAATGCCCTTTCATATGATACCAAACATGACGTGATTCTGAATAGTTGAAGTTTCAAACAACTGCCTATCGTAAATTTTCAATTTTTTCCAATTGCATTTAAAAGGTCTTTTAATGCCCTTTCATATGATACCAAACACGACATGATACGGAATAGTTGAATTTTTAAACAGTAGCCTATCGTAAATTTTCAATTTTTTCCAATTGCATTTGAAAGGTCTTTTAATGCCCTTTCATACGATACCAAACACGACATGATTCGGAATAGTTGAATTTTCAAACAGTTGCCTATCGTAAATTTTAAATTTTTTCTAATTGCATTCGTAAGTACTTTTAATGCCCTTTCATATGATATTAAACATGACATGATTCTGAATAGTTGAATTTTCAAACAGTTGCCTATCGTAAATTTTCAATTTTTTCAAATTGCATTTGAAAGGTCTTTTAATGCCCTTTCATATGATACTAAACACGACACGATTCGGAATAGTTGAATTTTCAAACAGTTGCCTATCGTAAATTTTAAATTTTTTTCAATTGCATATAAAAGGTCTTTTCATACCCTTTCATATGATACCTAACACGACATGATTCGGAATAGTTGAATTTTCAAACAGTTGCCTATCGTGAATTTTCAATTTTTTCCAATTCCATTTAAAAGGTCTTTTAATGCCGTTTCATATGATACCAAACACGACGTGATTCGGAATAGTTGAATTTTCAAACAGTTGCCTATCGTAAATTTTAAATTTTTTCTAATTGCATTCGTAAGTACTTTTAATGCCCTTTCATATGATATTAAACATGACATGATTCTGAATAGTTGAATTTTCAAACAATTGCCTATCGCAAATTTTAAATTTTTTCCAATTACATTTAAAAGGTCTTTTAATGCCCTTTCATACGATACCAAACACGACATGATTCGGAATAGTTGAATTTTCAAACAGTTGCCTATCGTAAATTTTAAATTTTTTCTAATTGCATTCGTAAGTACTTTTAATGCCCTTTCATATGATATTAAACATGACATGATTCTGAATAGTTGAATTTTCAAACAGTTGCCTATCGTAAATTTTCAATTTTTTCAAATTGCATTTGAAAGGTCTTTTAATGCCCTTTCATATGATACGAAACACGACATGACTCTGAATAGTTGAATTTTCAAACAGTTGCCTATCGTAAATTTTCAATTTTTTCAAATTGCATTTAAAATGTCTTTTAATGCCCTTTCATATGATACCAAACACGGTATGATTCTGAATAATTGAATTTTCAAACAGTTGCCTATCGTAAATTTTCAATTTTTTCCAATTGCATTTGAAAGGTCTTCTAACGCCCTTTCATATGATACCAAACACGACATGACTCTGAATAGTTGAATTTTCAAACAGTTGCCTATCGTAAATTTTCAATTTTTTCAAATTGCATTTAAAATGTCTTTTAATGCCCTTTCATATGATACCAAACACGGTATGATTCTGAATAGTTGAATTTTCAAACAGTTGCCTATCGTAAATTTTCAATTTTTTCCAATTGCATTTGAAAGGTCTTCTAACGCCCTTTCATATGATACCAAACACGACATGATTCGGAATAGTTGAATTTTTAAACAGTAGCCTATCGTAAATTTTCAATTTTTTCCAATTGCATTTGAAAGGTCTTTTAATGCCCTTTCATATGATACGAAACACGACATGACTCTGAATAGTTGAATTTTCAAACAGTTGCCTATCGTAAATTTTCAATTTTTTCAAATTGCATTTAAAATGTCTTTTAATGCCCTTTCATATGATACCAAACACGGTATGATTCTGCATAATTGAATTTTCAAACAGTTGCCTATCGTAAATTTTAATTTTTTTCCAATTGCATTTAAAAGGTCTTTTAATGCCCTTTCATATGATACCAAACACGGCATGATTCTGAATAATTGAATTTTCAAACAGTTGCCTATCGTAAATTTTAAATTTTTTCCTATTACAATTAAAAGGTCTTTTAATGCCCTTTCATATGATACCAAACACGACATGATTCGGATTAGTTGAATCTTCAAACAGTTGCCTATCGTAAATTTTCAATTTTTTCCAATTGCATTTGAAAGGTCTTCTAACGCCCTTTCATATGATACCAAACACGACATGATTCGGAATAGTTGAATTTTTAAACAGTAGCCTATCGTAAATTTTCTATTTTTTCCAATTGCATATAAAAGGTCTTTTAATGTCCTTTTATATGATACCAAACACTGCATGATTCGGAATAGTTGAATTTTCAAACAGTTGCCTATCGTGAATTTTAAATTTTTTCCAATTACATTTAAAAGGTCCTTTAATGCCCTTTCATATGATACCAAACACGACATGATTCGGAATAGTTGAATTTTCAAACAGTTGCCTATCGTACATTTTCATTTTTTTCATATTGCATTCGAAAGTACTTTTAATGCCCTTTCATATGATACCAAACACGGCATGATTATGAATAGTTGAATTTTCAAACAGTTGCCTATCGTAAATTTTTAATTTTTTTCAATTGCATATAAAAGGTCGTTTAATGCCCTTTCATATGATACCAAGCACGGCATGACTCTGAATAGTTGAATTTTCAAACAATTGCCTATTGCAAATTTTAAATTTTTTCCAATTACAGTTAAAAGGTCTTTTAATGCCCTTTCATATGATACCAAACACGACTTGATTCGGAATAGTTGAATCTTCAAACAGTTGCCTATCGTAAATTTTCAATTTTTTCCAATTGCATTTGAAAGGTCTTTTAATGCCCTTTCATATGATACCAAACACGACATGATTCGGAATAGTTGAATTTTTAAACAGTAGCCTATCGTAAATTTTCAATTTTTTCCAATTGCATTTGAAAGGTCTTCTAATGCCCTTTCATACGATACCAAACACGACATGATTCGGAATAGTTGAATTTTCAAACAGTTGCCTATCGTAAATATTAAATTTTTTCTAATTGCATTCGTAAGTACTTTTAATGCCCTTTCATATGATATTAAACATGACATGATTCTGAATAGTTGAATTTTCAAACAGTTGCCTATCGTAAATTTTCAATTTTTTCAAATTGCATTTAAAATGTCTTTTAATGCCCTTTCATATGATACCAAACACGACATGATTCGGAATAGTTGAATCTTCAAACAGTTGCCTATCGTAAATTTTCAATTTTTTCTAATTGCATTTGAAAGGTCTTTTAATGCCCTTTCATATGATACCAAACATGACGTGATTCTGAATAGTTGAATTTTTAAACAACTGCCTATCTTAAATTTTAAATTTTTTCCAATTGCATATAAAAGGTCTTTTAATGCCCTTTCATATGATACCAAACACGGCATGATTCGGAATAGTAGAATTTTCAAACAGTTGCCTATCGTAAATTTTCAATTTTTTCCAATTGCATTTAAAAGGTCTTTTAATACCCTTTCATATGATACCAAACACGACATGATTCGGAATAGTTGAATTTTCAAACAGTTGCCTATCGTAAATTTACAATTTTTTCATATTGCATTCGAAAGTACTTTTAATGCCCTTTCATATGATACCAACCACGACATGATTCGAAATAGTTGTATTTTCATTTTTTCAAATTACAGTTAAAAGGTCTTTTAATGCCCTTTCATATGATACCAAACACGACATGATTCGGAATAGTTGAATCTTCAAACAGTTGCCTATCGTAAATTTTCAATTTTTTCTAATTGCATTTGAAAGGTCTTTTAATGCCCTTTCATATGATACCAAACATGACGTGATTCTGAATAGTTGAATTTTCAAACAACTGCCTATCGTAAATTTTCAATTTTTTCCAATTGCATATAAAAGGTCTTTTAATGCCCTTTCATATGATACCAAACACAGCATGATTCGGAATAGTAGAATTTTCAAACAGTTGCCTATCGTAAATTTTCAATTTTTTCCAATTGCATTTAAAAGGTCTTTTAATACCCTTTCATATGATACCAAACACGACATGATTCGGAATAGTTGAATTTTCAAACAGTTGCCTATCGTAAATTTACAATTTTTTCATATTGCATTCGAAAGTACTTTTAATGCCCTTTCATATGATACCAAACACGACATGATTCGGAATAGTTGTATTTTCAAAAAATTGCATATCGTAAATATTTAATTTTTTCCAATTGCATTTGAAAGGTCTTTAAATGCCCTTTCATATGATACCAAACACGACATGATTCTGAATAGTTGAATTTTCAAACGGTTGCCTATCGTATATTTTCAATTTTTTCCAACTGCGTTTATAAGTTCTTTTAATGACCTTTCATATGATACCAAACACCACATGATTCGGAATAGTTGAATTTTCAAACAGTTGCCTATCGTAAATTTTCAATTTTTTCTAATTGCATTCGAAAGTACTTTTAATGTCCTATCATATGATATTAAACACGACATGATTCTGAATAGTTGAATTTTCAAACAGTTGCCTGTCGTAAATTTTCAATTTTTTCAAATTGCATTTAAAATGTCTTTTATGCCCTTTCATATGATACCAAACACGACATGATTCGGAATAGTTGAATTTTCAAAAAATTGCCTATCGTAAATTTTTATTTTTTTTCAATTGCATTTGAAGGGCCTTTAAATGCCCTTTCATATGATATTAAACACGACATGATTCGGAATAGTTGAATTTTCAAACAGTAGCCTATCGTAAATTTTCAATTTTTTTCAATTGCATTTGAAAGGTCTTTTAATGCCCTTTCATATGATACCAAACACGACATGATTCGGAATAGTTGAATTTTCAAACAGTTGCCTATCGTAAATTTTCAATTTTTTCATATTGCATTCGAAAGTACTTTTAATGCCCTTTCATATGATACCAAACACGACATGATTCGGAATAGTTGTATTTTCAAACAATTGCCTATCGTAAATTTTAAATTTTTTCCAATTGCATTTGAAAGGTCTTTTAATGCCCTTATTATAATACCTAACAGGACCTGATTCTGAATAGTTGAATTTTCAAACAATTGCCTATCGCAAATTTTCAATTGTTTCCATTTGCATTTAAAAGGTCTTTTAATGCCCTTTCAAATGATACCAAACACGACATGATACGGAATAGTTAAATTTTCAAACAGTTGCCTATCGTGAATTTTAAATTTTTTCTAATTGCATTTAAAAGTTCCTTTAATGCCCTTTCATATGATACCAAACATGACGTGGTTCGAAATAGTTGAATTTTTTTTTTAAACTGTTGAAAATCGCAGGAATATTAATTCTGAAATTTTTTTATTCGATTAACTTTTTTTTACAATGTAGATTCTTTTAGGTTTTACTGTATATTATCACCGAGGTTAATTTTTGCTTGGTTTTACTATATACTTTAACAAACTATTTGTCAAATTGACGTTTTGTCTTTAAATTGTATTTGAACATGAAATCAATTCAACAAAGTTTATAGTTACTGTAAAAAAATGTAATTTTTCTACATTTTTTTTCTAAACTGTTTAAGATCGCTGGAATATTAATTCTGAAATTTTTTTATACGATTAACTTTTCTTTACAATATAGATTATTTTTGGTTTTACTGTATATTATCACCGAGGTCAATTTTTGCTTGGTTTTACTATATACTTTAACAGACTATTTGTCAAATTGACGTTTTGTCTTTATACTATATTTGAACATGAAATCAAATCAGCAGTCTAGGAGTTACTGTAAAAAAATTTAATTTTTCTACATTTTTTTTAAACTGTTGAATATCGCTGGAATATAAATTTCGATTTTTTTTTTATTCGTTTAACTTTTTTTTACATTGTATATTCTTTTTGGTTTTACTGTATATTATCACCGAGGTCAATTTTTGCTTGGTTTTACTATATACTTTAACAAACTATATGTCAAATTGACGTTTGGTCTTAAAACTTTTTTTGAACATGAAATCAATTCAAAACAGTTCAAAACATGTATCCTCAATCATCTAATACCTAAATCAATTTACAAAATTGTTTCAACTTGTCTAGAAATTTAAATAATTCTATCTAAAATTTCCATGCGTAACGTCAAAAATGACAGCTTAGGTCTATGATTTTTCAAAACCTGGATCGTGTATATAAGAGGTAAAGTTGTTTCTTAACCATAGATTTGTGAAATGGACGTTGCATCATTAAAAACTTTTATACAAACATGAAATCAATTGAAAACCGTTCAAAACTATGTCCTCAATCGTCTAATACCTAAATCAAATTAGAAAATGTCTCCAACTTGTCTAGAAATTGAAATATTTATATAAAAATGTTTCCTGCGAAACGTCAAAAGTGATTGACAGCTCTGAAAAATTTCTGCTTGCGGTCAAATTTCAAAAGCATAGCAACGCGTGCATGCTTCGATCAAGAAAATTTGCAAAGTTTGTCGTTAATTTCAAGCGGACTGTACTTTCAAAAAATCTGAAATACCCAAAAGGCACTAGTCCCAAACATTCTTTAAATCCTAGAACAAAATTCACAACAATCGCACAAACCGTTTAAGCTGTAGCCGTGTCTAAAGTCTGGTTGCCGCCCAGATGAATCTATAGTGAATTAAGCCGATTAGTATATAGGACAAGCGGTCGGCCTGGCTTTGCCAGGCCTCACGCTAGGCTCCGCGGACACTGAAGTAAGATTCACTTCTGTATGACAATTCACAAAATATAAACTGAATTAATTCCAATCTAAAACATTTCAGTTCTGTACGTTTATTCATGCAAAGACATATTAATTGATACCAAACACAATAGGTTTTAAATCTGTATCACTAAAATAATTGCCGCTCAAAAAAATCAATTTAATTCGCGTGCCCTTTAAAAGACATTTCATTTGATACCAAATACGATAAGTTTTAAAACACTTTCACGAAAACAATTGAAGATCTGAAAGTATTTAATTTTGTACGCGAGCTCTTCAAAAGACCTTTCATTTTATATCATACATGATTGGTTTTAAAGTACTTTCAGTGAAACAATACCTCGATTGAAAAAATTACCAATTTTATATTCGAGCCCTTCAAAGGCCTGTAATTTAATACCAAATATGATACGTTTAGAAACACCTTTACTAAAACAATGGACGATCAAAAAAAATAATTAATTTAACATGCGTGCTCTTTAAAAGACCTTTCATTTGAAAACAAACACGATAGGTTTTGAAATACTTTCACTAAAACAATTGACTATCGAAAAGTATTACATTTTGTGAGTGAGTCCTTCAAAAGATCTTTAATTTGATATCAAACACAATAGGTTTTGAAGTACTTTCTCTAAAACAATTGAAGATCTAAAAGTATTTAATTTTGTACGCGAGCTCTTCAAAACACCTTTCATTTTATATCAAATATGATTGGTTTTAAAGTACTTTCACTGAAACCCTTCAAGAGGCATGTCATTTAATATCAAATATGATAGCTTTTGAACACCATTACTAAAACAATAGACGATCAAAAAATAATAATTCATTTAACTCGCGTGCCCTATAAAATACCTTTCATTTGAAACCAAACATGATGGGATTTGAAATACTTTTAGTAAAACAATAGCGTTCGGCCTGGCTTCGCCAGGCCTTTTTGCTAGGCTCCGCGGACACTGAAGTAAGGTTTAATTGAATTAAGATATACTTTTTATTTCTGTACTTCTGCTCATCTAAAGATATTTTTTGATTTTACTGTATATTACTGCCAAGGCCAAATTTCGCTTTGTTTTACTATATACTTTTAAAAACTATTTATCACATTGACAGTCGTAAAACTTCAATCAGATACGTGTTTTATTTCCAAAAAGATTTTGTTAAACTAAGAAAAATTCTTCGGACATCATTTCTGATAGTTCCACATTTATATGTTATATGTACATGAAATCAGTTGAATTTTTTCCCTTAACTTTTTGAAAAACTGTTGGAAATCGTTGGAAAACACGACATGATTCGGAATAGTTGTATTTTCAAGCAATTGCCTATCGTAAATTTTTATTTTTTTCCAATTGCATTTGAAAGGTCTTTTAATGCCCTTTCATATGATACCAAACACGACATGATTCGGAGTAGTTGTATTTTAATACAATTGCCTATCGTAAATTTTAAATTTTTTCCAATTGCATTTGAAAGGTCTTTTAATGCCCTTTCATATGATACCAAACACGACATGATTCTGAATAGTTGAATTTTCAAACAGTTGCCTATCGTAAATTTTCAATTTTTTCCAATTGCATTTGAAATGCCTTTGAATGCCCTTTCATATGATACCAACCACGACATGATTCGGAATAGTTGAATTTTCAAACAATTGCCTATCGTAAATTTTAAATTTTTTCCAATTGCATTTGAAAGATCTTTTAATGCCCTTTCATATGATACCAAACACGACATGATTCGGAATAGTTGAATTTTCAAACAGTTGCCTATCGTAAATTTTCAATTTTTTCCAATTGCATATAAAAGGTTTTTAATACCCTTTCATATGATACCAAACACGACATGATTCGGAATAGTTGAATTTTCAAACAGTTGCCTATCGTGAATTTTCAAACAGTTGCCTATCGTGAATTTTCAATTTTTTCCAATTCCATTTAAAAGGTCTTTTAATGCCCTTTCATATGATACCAAACACGACATGATTAGGAATAGTTGAATTTTCAAATAGTTGCCTATCGTAAATTTTCAATTTTTTCATATTGCATTCGAAACTACTTTTAATGCCCTTTCATATGATACCAAACACGGCATGATTCTGAATAGTTGAATTTTCAAACAATTGCCTATCGCAAATTTTAAATTTTTTCCAATTACATTTAAAAGGTCTTTTAATGCCCTTTCATATGATACCAAACACGACATGATTCGGAATAGTTGAATTTTTAAACAGTTGCCTATCGTAAATTTTCAATTATTTCCAATTGCATTTAAAAGGTCTTTTTATGCCCTTTCATATGATACCAAGCATGACGTGATTCTGAATAGTTGAATTTTCAAACAACTGCCTATCGTAAATTTTCAATTTTTTCCAATTCCATTTAAAAGGTCTTTTAATGCCCTTTCATATGATACCAAACACGACATGATTAGGAATAGTTGAATTTTCAAACAGTTGCCTATCGTAAATTTTCAATTTTTTCATATTGCATTCGAAACTACTTTTAATGCCCTTTCATATGATACCAAACACGGCATGATTCTGAATAGTTGAATTTTCAAACAATTGCCTATCGCAAATTTTCAATTTTTTCCAATTACATTTAAAAGGTCTTTTAATGCCCTTTCATATGATACTAAACACGACATGATTCGGAATAGTTGAATTTTTAAACAGTTACCTATCGTAAATTTTCAATTATTTCCAATTGCATTTAAAAGTTCTTTTAATGCCCTTTCATATGATACCAAACATGACGTGATTCTGAATAGTTGAATTTTCAAACAACTGCCTATCGTAAATTTTCAATTTTTCCAATTGAATTTAAAAGGTCTTTTAATGCTCTTTCATATGATACCAAACACGACATGATTCGGAATAGTTGAATTTTCAAACAGTTGCCTATCGTAAATTTTCAATTTTTTCATATTGCATTCGAAAGTAATTTTAATGCCCTTTCCTATAATACCAAACAGGGCATGATTCTGAATAGTTGAATTTTCAAACAATTGCCTATCGCAAATTTTCAATTGTTTCCAATTGCAGTTAAAAGGTCTTTTAATGCCCTTTCATATGATACCAAACACGACATGATTCGGTATAGTTGAATTTTCAAACAGTTGCCTATCGTGAATTTTCAATCTTTTCCAATTCCATTTAAAAGGTCTTTTAATGCCCTTTCATATGATACCAAACACGACATGATTCGGAATAGTTGAATTTTCAAACAGTTGCCTATCGTAAATTTTAAATTATTTCCAATTGCATTTAAAAGGTCTTTTTATGCCCTTTCATATGATACCAAACATGACGTGATTCTGAATAGTTGAATTTTCAAACAATTGTCTATCGTTAATTTTCAATTATTTCCAATTACATTTAAAAGGTCTTTTAATGCCCTTTCATATGATACCAAACATGACGTGATTCTGAAAAGTTGAATTTTCAAACAACTGCCTATCGTAAATTTTAAATTTTTTCCAATTGTATTTGAAAGGTCTTTTAATGCCCTTTCATATGATACCAAACAAGACATGATTCGGAATACTTGTATTTAAAAAAAATTGCCTATCGTAAATTTTTAATTTTTTCCAATTGCATTTGAAAGGTCTTTAAATGCCCTTTCATATGATACCAAACACGACATGATTCTGAATAGTTGAATTTTCAAACAGTTGCCTATCGTATATTTTCAATTTTTTCCAACTGCATTTAAAAATTTATATTAAAATAATTTAACAGCTACAAACGTTCCTATATAATAAGATGAAGGATATTCCCCTAAACCAGCGTGGGGCCCCACATTATACGGTGAGACTTTGCCCCACACCAAGGCAAGATTTAAATAATATTTTTTGAGGCCCAACGCGCCACCTTAAATCCTATAGCATAGGGCCCCAAAACTATTCATGTAGACATGGACGCATCAAATAAAATATAATTTTTTATTTATAAATTACCAAGATCAATATTTTACTGTCTTTTTCCTTCTCACCGCTGTTATATTCGCTAGTCATTTTTCCTGATGTTAAAAATGTGTCAAAAATAACTTCTACCGCTATTCAGCGAAGCCTAGAGTTACTGTAAAAAAATGTAATTTTTCTCTATTTTTTTTAATCTGTTGAAAATTGCTAGAATATTAATTCTGAAATTTTTTTATTCGGTCAACTTTTTAACTTTTTTTTTGGTTTTACTGTATTTTATCACCGAGATCAATTTTTTCTTGGTTTTACTATATACTTTAACAAACTATTTGTCAAATTGACGTTTTGTCTTAAAACTTTATTTGAACATGAAATCAATTCAAAACAGTTCAAAACATGTATCCTCAATCATCTTATATACTAAACGGCTTAATTCCCTATGTATAGATTCATCACGATCAGTCTAACAATTTTACAGCCTAGACGGTTTATCCGATTTATTTGAAACTTTTTTTATTTGATAGGGATTACTTATGCGGAGTGCCTTTTGATAGTCTCAGATTTTTCGTGCACATGATGTGCGAGAAAACTTGAAAAAACATGCATTTTCAACTAAGAGTGTGGAGGCTTTGAAATTTTTAAGAAGAACATCTACTGTCACTTTGACGTTTGTCAGTGGACATGTCGCATTTTTAATTATAAATTATTTAAATATTAAATGTTTTAGAGTAGTTTTGAAATATTTTACGCACATTAGGGGACTGAGGGGACGTTTTTATTATAATTACAAATTTCAAATATGTGTATTTAAAAAGAAAATTTTTAACAGTCCACTATGAAGTTGGTTTTAATTCAAAACGTCATATTGACAAGTTTTATAAAATATACAGACAAAGAGTGTGGAGGCTTTGAAATTTTAAAAAAGAACACCTACTCTAATTTTGACATTTATATGTGGACATATCGCATTTTTAATTAACAATTATTGAAGTATTAAATTTTTTAGATAACTTTTGATATATTTTACACATATTGGGGGAATGAGGCAACGTTTTTATTATCATTACGCATTTTATATATGTGTATTTAAAAAGAAAATTTTTGACAATCCACTAAAACAAAAACGTCAAATTGACAAGTTATATATAACTCGAATTGGAATCATTTGATCACTCTTAAATTTTCTATCGGTAATACGAAAGTTATTTTAAAGGGCATGTGGGCAAAATTATAATATTTTCAATCGGCAATTATTTTAGTGAAATTGCAACAAAACCTATCGTGTTTGGTGTCATATTAAAGAGCTTTAGAAGAACTTTCAGATAAATGAAAAAAGTTGAAATTATACAATAAGCAAATGTTTCTAACATAAAGTATTTCGAATCATATTGTATTGGGTGTCATATGAAAGGGCTTTAGAAAAACTTTCATATGAAATAAAAAACAAAGTTGAAATTTTACGACTGTCAATAGTTTGAAACTTAAAGTACTCCGAATCGTACCGTGTTTAGTGTCATATTCAAGGGCTTTAAAAGAACTTTCAGATGAAATATAAAAAGTATAGGTAATTGTTTCAAACTTAATAAATTCTATAAAAAAAAGTGGAACTATCAAAAATTACATCCAACGGATTTTTAATAGATTAGCAAAATCTTTTCGGAAATAAAACACGTATTTGATTGAAATTTTAAGAATGTCAATTATTTCAAACTTAAAGTATTCCAAATTTAGACGAACCTTTAGATAAAGTAATTAAAAAGTTCGTTTTTGGAAAAGCAATGAGCGTTCGCCGGAATTTGAACCCAGAACCTTTCACTCGCATGGTGACTGCTCTAACCAATTGAGCTACAAACACTCGGTAAATACTCATGCCTTTCGTGTAACGTTTAGTTGAAGAAATGTTAGAGCAGTTACCATGCGAGTGAAAGGTTCTGGGTTCAAATCCCGGCGAACGCTCATTGCTTTTTCAAAAATCATTTATAATATCTACAAATAAACAATTGTGTCAATAAACAAATTCTTATAACAAGTTAGTTTAGCAAAATGTTTTCGGAAATAACACACGTATTTGAAATTTTACGACCTTCAATTGTTTTAAACCTAAAGTGGTCCGTATCATATCGTGTTTGATATCATATGAAAGGGATTTAGAAGAACTTTCAGACGAAATAAAAAATATATATATTTCGACCTTCAATTGTTTTAAATTTAAAGTATTCGGAATCATGCCGTGTTTAATGTCATATAAAAAAATTTTGAAAGAACTTGTAGATGGAATAAAGAAAAAAATTAAATATTACAACTGTTAATTGTTTCAAATTCAAAGTATGCCGAGTCATGCCGAGTTTGGTGTGATATGAAAGAGTTTGCAAAGAAAGTTCAAATGAAATAAAAAAAAAATATGTTACAACCGTCAACTGTTTTAAAGTTAAAGTATTGGTGTCGTATAAAAAGGCTTTGGAAGATGATTGAAATGAAATAAAAAAGTTGAAATTTGACCTATCGCGTTTTTATCAAAAAGAAAGATTTTTTGAAAGGTTCGCGTACAAAATTTAATACTTTTAGATCTTCAATTGTTTTAGTGAAAATGCTTCAAAATTCTTCGTGTTTAGTATCAAATGAAAGGTCTTTTGAAGAGCTCGCGTGCATAATTGGATTTTTCCTCTCATCAATCGTTTTAATGAAAGTTCTTCAAAACCTATTGTGTTTGGTATCTAGTAAAAGGTCTTTTGAAGAGCTCGCGAGCAGAATTGGATTTTTTTCAATCGTCAGTTGTTTTAGTGAAAGATCTTCGAAACCTATTGTGTTTAGTATCAATAAAAGGTCTTTGGATGGAAAGATATGCAGAAAAGTTTTAGATTTGTAATAATTGAATTTATATTGTGTCAACTTGTCCTACAAAAGTGAATTCTACTTCAGGGTCCGCGGAGCTAGCGTGAGGCCTGGCGAAGCCAGGGCGACCGCTAGTCTTATATACTAAACGGCTTAATTCCCTATGTATAGATTCATCACGATCAGTCTAACAATTTTACAGCCTAGACGGTTTATCCGATTTATTTGAAACTTTTTTTATTTGATAGGGATTACTTATGCGGAGTGCCTTTTGATAGTCTCAGATTTTTCGTGCACATGATGTGCGAGAAAACTTGAAAAAACATGCATTTTCAACTAAGAGTGTGGAGGCTTTGAAATTTTTAAGAAGAACATCTACTGTAATTTTGACATTTGTCTGTGGACATGTCGCATATTTAATTATAAATTATTTAAATATTAAATGTTTTAGAGTAGTTTTGAAATATTTTACGCACATTAGGGGACTGAGGGGACGTTTTTATTATAATTACAAATTTCAAATATGTGTATTTAAAAAGAAAATTTTTAACAGTCCACTATGAAGTTGGGTTTAATTCAAAACGTCAAATTGACAAGTTTTATAAAATATACAGACAAAGAGTGTGGAGGCTTTGAAATTTTAAAAAAGAACACCTACTCTAATTTTGACATTTGTATGTGGACATATCGCATTTTTAATTACAATTATTGAAGTATTAAATTTTTTAGATAACTTTTAATATATTTTACACATATTGGGGGAATGAGGGAACGTTTTTATTATCATCACGCATTTTATATATGTGTATTTAAAAAGAAAATTTTTGACAATCCACTAAAACAAAACGTCAAATTATATAAAGTATACAGGTAAACCCAACCAAATTTGTCTCCAGTAATAATATACAGTAAAACCAAGCAAATTTTATCCACGTCAGAGTACCATTTAGAAAAACCAGATAACTCGAATTGGAATCATTTGATCACTCTTAAATTTTATATCGGTAATACGAAAGTTATTTTAAAGGGCATGTGGGCAAAATTATAATATTTTCAATCGGCAATTATTTTAGTGAAATTGCAACAAAACCCATCGTGTTTGGTGTCATATTAAAGGGCTTTAGAAGAACTTTCAGAAAAATGAAAATTGTTGAAATATTACAATAAGCAATTATTTCTAACATAAAGTATTTCGAATCATATTGTGTTGAGTGTCATATGAAAGGGTTTTAGAATAACTTTCATATGAAATTTAAAAAAAGTTGAAATTTTACGACTGTCAATAGTTTCAAACTTAAAGTATTCCGAATCGTACCGTATTTAGTGTCATATTGAAGGGCTTCAAAAGCACTTTCAGATGAAATATAGAAAGTTGAAATTTTACGATAGGTAATTGTTTCAAACTTAATAAATTCTATAAAAAAATGTGGAACTATCAAAAATTACATCCAACGGATTTTTAATAGATTAGCAAAATCTTTTCGGAAATAAAACACGTATTTGATTGAAATTTTACGACTGTCAATTATTTCAAACTTAAATTATTCCGAATTATGCCATGTTTGATATCATATGAAAGGGCTTTAGACGAACCTTTAGATAAAATAATTAAAAAGTTAGTTTTTGAAAAAGCAATGAGCGTTCGCCGGAATTTGTACCCAGAACCTTTCACTCGCATGGTGACTGCTCTAACCAATTCAGCTACAAACACTCGGCGAATACTCATGCCTTTCGTGCAACTTTTAGTTGAAGAAATGCTAGAACATATGAAATAGAGTTAGAAGAACTTTCAGATGAAATAAAAAAGAGTTATTTTAGCAAAATCTTGCCGGAAATAAAACACGTATTTTATTGAAATTTCACGACCGTCAATTGTTCTAAGCTTAAAGTCTTCCGAATCAAATCGTGTTTGATATCATATGACAGGGCTTTAGAAGAACTTTCAGACAAAATAAAAAAATTAAGACTTTAAGATTGTCAATTGTTTCAAATTTCAAATATTCGTATTAATGCCGTATTTAATGTCATATGAAAATTTGGAAGAAATTTTATATGAAATAAAAAAAAATGAAGAATGTCAATTGTTTTAAACATAAAATATTTTTTGGTATCAAATAAAAAGTCTTTTAAAGGGATCGCGTGCAAATTTTTTTTTTTGTTGATTCGCAATTGTTTTAGTGATATTGCTTTGAAACCTATCGTGTTTGATATCGAATGAAATGTATTTTGAAGTGTTTTCGTGCAGCATTTAATTTAATTTTGATCGGCAATTGTTTCAGTGAAAGTGCTTAACAATCTATCGTGTTTGGTATCTAATGAAAGGTCTTTTGAAGAGATCGCGTACAAAATTAAATATTTTACGATTGGCAATTGTTTTAGTGAAAGTGCTTCTAAACTTATCGTGTTTGGTATTAAATGAAAGGTATTTTGATGGACTTGCGTACAAAATTTATTACTTTTCGATCGTCAATAGTTTTAGTGAAAGTGCTTAAAAACATATCGTGTTTGGTATCAAATGGATGGTTTTTTGAAGGGCTAGCGTAAAAATTTTTAAGACAAAACGTTAACTTGACAAATAATTTTTAAAAGTATGTAATAAAACAAAACAAAATTTGTGTGCGGTAATAATATACATTTAAAAAAAAAAGAAAATTGACAGCAGCATTCTACAATGCAAAAAAGTATATTTCAGCGATTTCCAACAGTTTTTCAAAAAAGTTTAGAGAAAAATTTCAATTGATTTCATGTACATATAAAATATAAATGTAGAACAAGTTCAAATGAAATAAAAAAAATAAAATTTTACAACCGTCAACTGTTTCAAACTTAAAGTATTGGTGTATAAAAAGGCTTTAGAAGAAAATTGTAATGAAATAAAAAAGTTGAAATTTGACCTATCGCATTTGTATCAAAAAGAAAGATTTTTTAAAGGGTTCGCGTACAAAATTTAATAATTTTAGATCCTCAATTGTTTTAGTGAAAATGCTTGAAAATTCTTCGTGTTTAGTATCAAATGAAAGGTCTTTTGAAGAGCTCGCGGGTCAACTGTCCTACAAAAGTGAATTCTACTTCAGGGTCCGCGGAGCTAACGTGAGGCCTGGCGAAGCCAGGGCGACCGCTAGTCTTATATACTAAACGGCTTAATTCCCTATGTATAGATTCATCACGATCAGTCTAACAATTTTACAGCCTAGACGGTTTATCCGATTTATTTGAAACTTTTTTTATTTGATAGGGATTACTTATGCGGAGTGCCTTTTGATAGTCTCAGATTTTTCGTGCACATGATGTGCGAGAAAACTTGAAAAAACATGCATTTTCAACTAAGAGTGTGGAGGCTTTGAAATTTTTAAGAAGAACATCTACTGTCACTTTGACGTTTGTCAGTGGACATGTCGCATTTTTAATTATAAATTATTTAAATATTAAATGTTTTAGAGTAGTTTTGAAATATTTTACGCACATTGGGGGACTGAGGGGACGTTTCTATTATAATTACAAAATTCAAATATGTGTATTTAAAAAGAAAATTTTTAACAGTCCACTATGAAGTTGGTTTTAATTCAAAACGTCATATTGACAAGTTTTATAAAATATACAGACAAAGAGTGTGGAGGCTTTGAAATTTTAAAAAAGAACACCTACTCTAATTTTGACATTTGTATGTGGACATATCGCATTTTTAATTAACAATTATTGAAGTATTTAATTTTTTAGATAACTTTTGATATATGTTACATATATTGGGGGAATGAGGCAACGTTTTTATTATCATTAAGCATTTGATATATGTGTATTTAAAAAGAAAATTTTTGACAATTCACTAAAACGAAACGTCAAATTGACAAGTTATATAAAGTATACAGGTAAACCCAACCAAATTTGTCTCCAGTAATAATATACAGTAAAACCAAGCAAATTTTATCCACGTCAGAGTACAATTTAGAAAAACCAGATAACTCGAATGCAAAATTATTATTTTTTTCGATCCGCAATTGTTTTAGTGATATTGCTTTGAAACCTATCGTGTTTGATATCGAATGAAATGTCTTTTGAAGTGTTTTCGTGCAGCATTTAATTTAATTTTGATCGGCAATTGTTTCAGTGAAAGTGCTTAACAATCTATCTTGTTTGGTTTCTAATGAAAGGACTTTTGAAGAGCTCGCGTACAAAATTAAATATTTTACGATTGGCAATTGTTTTACTGAATTTTAAAGGGCACGTGGGCAAAATTATATTATTTTCAATCGGCAATTATTTAAGTGAAATTGCTACAAAACCTATCGTGTTTGGCGTCATATTAAAGGGCTTTAGAAGAACTTTCAGATAAATGAAAAAAGTTGAAATTTTATAATAAGCAAATGTTTCTAACAAAGTATTTCGAATCATATTGTGTTGGGTGTCATATGAAAGGGCTTTAGAAGAACTTTCATATGAAATAAAGAAAAGTTGAAATTTTACGACTGTCAATAGTTTCAAACTTAAAGTATTTCGAATCGTACCGTGTTTAGTGTCATATTGAAGGGCTTTAAAAGAACTTTCAGATGAAATATAAAAAGATGAAATTTTACGATAGGTAATTGTTTCAAACTTAATAAATTCTATAAAAAAAATGTGGAACTTTCAAAAATTACATCCAACGGATTTTTAATATAGCAAAATCTTTTCGGAAATAAAACACGTATTTGATTGACATTTTACGACTGTCAATTATTTCAAACTTAAAGTATTCCGAATTATGCCATGTTTAGTATCATATGAAAGGGCCTTGGACGAACTTTTAGATAAAATAATTAAAAAGTTAGTTTTTGAAAAAGCAATGAGCGTTCGCCGGAATTTGAACCCAGAACCTTTCACTTGCATGGTGACTGCTCTAACCAATTGAGCTACAAACACTCGGCGAATACTCATGTCTTTCGTGCAACGTTTAGTTGAAGAAATGCTAGAAGAGTCACCATGCGAGTGAAAGGTTCTGGATTCAAATCCCGGCGAACGCTCATTGCTTTTTCAAAAATTATTTATAAAATCTACAAACAAACAATTGTGTCAATAAACAAATTCTTATAAAAAGTTAGTTTAGCAAAATGTTTTCGGAAATAACACACGTATTTGAAATTTTACGACCTTCAATTGTTTTAAACCTAAAGTATTCCGTATCATATCGTGTTTGATATCATATGAAAGGGATTTAGAAGAACTTTCAGACGAAATAAAAAATATATATATTTCGACCGTCAATTGTTTTAAATTTAAAGTATTCGGAATCATGCCGGGTTTAATGTCATATAAAAAAGTTTTGAAAGAACTTGTAGATGGAATAAAGAAAAAAATTCAATATTAAAACTGTTAATTGTTTCAAACTGAAAGTATTCCGAGTCATGCCGAGATTGGTGTGATATGAAAGTTTTGAAAGAAAGTTCAAATGAAATAAAAAAAAATATATTACAACCGTCAACTGTTTCAAACTTAAAGTATTGGTGTATAAAAAGGCTTTAGAAGAAAATTGTAATGAAATAAAAAAGTTGAAATTTGACCTATAACGTTTGTATCAAAAAGAAAGATTTTTTAAAGGGTTCGCGTACAAAATTTAATAATTTTATATCCTCAATTGTTTTAGTGAAAATGCTTCAAAATTCTTCGTGTTTAGTATCAAATGAAAGGTCTTTTGAAGAGCTCGCGTGTCAACTGTCCTATAAAAGTGAATTCTACTTCAGGGTCCGCGGAGCTAGCGTGAGGCCTGGCGAAGCCAGGGCGACCGCTAGTCTTATATACTAAACGGCATAAATCCCTATATATATATATTTCATCACGATCAGTCTGACAATTTTATAGCCTAGACGGTTTATCCGATTTATTTGAAACTTTTTTTATTTGATAGAGGTCAATTACGGGGAGTGCCTTTTGATAGTCTCAGATTTTTCGTGCACATGATGTGCGAGAAAACTTGAAAAAACATGCGTTTTTGCGGCAAAATCAACTAAGAGTGTGGAGGCTTTGAAATTTTTAAGAAGAACATCAAACGTCACTTTGACATTTCTCAGTGGACATGTCGCATTTTTAATTATAAATTATTTAAATATTAAATGGTTTAGAGTAGTTTTGAAATATTTTACGCACATTAGGGGACTGAGGGGACGTTTTTATTATAATTAAGTATTTTAAATATGTGTATTTAAAAAGAAAAATTTTTATAGTCCACTATGAAGTTGGTTTTAAAGCAAAATGTCAAATTGACAAGTTTTATAAAGTATAAAGAATATGGTGGCTTTGAAATTTTGAAGAAGAACATCTACTGTCATTTTGACATTTGTCAGTGGACATGTCGTATTTTTAATTATAAATTATTTAAATATTAAATGTTTTAGAGTAGTTTTGAAATATATTACGCACATTGGGGGACTGAGGTGACGTTTCTATTATAATTACAAATTTCAAATATGTGTATTTAAAATTTTATCCACGGCAGAGTACAATTTAGAAAAACCAGATAACTCGAATTGGAATCATTTAATCACTCTTAAATTTTCTTTCGGTAATACGAAAGTTATTTTAAAGGGCATGTGGGCAAAATTATAATATTTTCAATCGTCAATTATTTCAGTGAAATTGCAACAAAACCTATCGTGTTTGGTGTCATATTAAAGGGCTTTAGAAGAACTTTCAGATAAATGAAAAAAGTTGAAATTTTACAATAAGCAATTGTTTCTAACATAAAGTATTTCGAATCATATTGTGTTAGGTGTCATATAAAAGGGCTTTAGAAGAACTTTCATATAAAATAAAAAAAGTTGAAATTTTACGATTGTCAATAGTTTCAAACTTAAAGTATTCCGAATCGTACCGTATTTAGTGTCATATTGAAGGGCTTCAAAAGAACTTTCAGATGAAATATAAAAAGTTGAAATTTTACGATAGGTAATTGTTTCAAAATTAATAAATTCTATAAAAAAATGTGGAACTATCAAAAATTACTTCCAACGGATTTTTAATAGATTAGCAAAATCTTTTCGGAAATAAAACACGTATTTGATTGAAATTTTAAGACTGTTAATTATTTCAAACTTAAAGTATTCCAAATTATGTTATGTTTGGTATCATATGAAAGAGCTTTAGACGAACCTTTACATAAAATAATTAAAAAGTTAGTTTTTGAAAAAGCAATGAGCGTTCGCCGGAATTTGAACCCAGAATCTTTCACTCGCATGGTGACTGCTCTAACCAATTGATTTACAAACACTCGGCGAGTACTCATGCCTTTCGTGCAACGTTTAGTGGAAGTAATGCTAGAGCAGTCACCATGCGAGTGAAAGGTGAAATCCCGGCGAACGCTCATTGCTTTTTCAAAAATTATTTATAATATCTACAAATAAACAATTGTGTCAATAAACAAATTCTTATAACAAGTTAGTTTAACAAAATGTTTTCGGAAATAACACACGTATTTGAAAATTTTACGACCTTCAATTTTTTTAAACCTAAAGTGTTCCGTATCATATCGTGTTTGATATCATATGAAAGGGATTTAGAAGAACTTTCAGACGAAATAAAAAATATATATATTTCAACTGTCAATTGTTTTAAATTTAAAGTATTCGGAATTATGCCGTGTTTAATGTCATATAAAAAAGTTTTGAAAGAACTTGTAGATGGAAAAAAGAAAAAAATAAATATTACAACTGTTAATTGTTTCAAATTCAAAGTATTCCGAGTCATGCAGAGTTTGGTGTGATATGAAAGAGTTTTGAAAGAAAGTTCAAATGAAATAAAAAAAATATATTTTACAACCGTCAACTGTTTCAAACTTAAAGTATTGGTGTCGTATAAAAAGGCTTTAGAAAAAGATTGTAATGAAATAAAAAAATTGAAATTTGATCTATCGCGTTTGTATCAAAAAGAAAGATTTTTTGAAAGGTTCACGACAAAATTTAATACTTTTAGATCCTCAATTGTTTTGGTGAAAATGCTTCCAAATTCTTCGTATTTAGTATCAAATGAAAGGTCTTTTGAAGAGATCGCGTGCATAATTGGATTTTTCCTGTCAACAATCGTTTTAATGAAAGTTCTTCTAAATCTATTGTGTTTGGTATCAATTTGAAGAGCTTGCTTTGGATGGAAAGATATGCAGAAATGTTTTAGATTTGTAATAATTGAATTTATATTGTGTCAACTGTCCTACGAAAGTGAAATCTACTTCAGGGTCCGCGGAGCTAGCGTGAGGCCTGGCGAAGCCAGGGCGACCGCTAGTCTTATATACTAAACGGCTTAATTCCCTATATATAGATTCATCACGATCATTCTAACAATTTTAGAGCCTAGACGGTTTATTCGATTTAATTGAAACTTTTTTTATTTGCTAGGGATTACTTATGGGCAGTGCCTTTTGATAGTCTCAGATTTTTCGTGCACATGATGTGCGAGAAAACTTGAAAAAACATGCATTTTAAACTTAGAGTGTGGAGGCTTTGACATTTTTAAGAAGAACATCCACTGTAATTTTGACATTTGTCTGTGGACATGTCGCATATTTAATTATAAATTATTTAAATATTAAATGTTTTAGAGTAGTTTTGAAATATTTTACGCACATTGGGGGACTGAGGGGACGTTTTTATTATAATTAAACATTTTAAATATGTGTATTTAAAAAGAAAAATTTTTATAGTCCACTATGAAGTTGGTTTTAATTCGAAACGTCAAATTGACAAGTTTTATAAAATATACAGACAAAGAGTGTGGAGGCTTTGAAATTTTAAAAAAGAACACCTACTCTAATTTTGACATTTGTATGTGGACATATCGCATTTTTAATTAACAATTATTGAAGTATTTAATTTTTTAGATAACTTTTGATATATTTTACACATATTGGGGGAATGACGCAACGTTTTTATTATCATTAAGCATTTTATACATGTGTATTTAAAAAGAAAATTTTTGACAATTCACTAAAACAAAACGTCAAATTGACAAGTTATATAAAGTATACAGGTAAACCCAACCAAATTTGTCTGCAGTAATAATATACAGAAAACCAAGCAAATTTTATCCACGTCAGAGTACAATTAAGAAAAACCAAATAACTCGAATTGGAATCATTTGATCACTCTTAAATTTTATATCGGTAATACGAAAGTTATTTTAAAGGGCACGTGGGCAAAATTATAATATTTTCAATCGGCAATTATTTTAGTGAAATTGCAACAAAACCTATCGTGTTCGGTGTCATGTTAAAAGGATTTAGAAGAACTTTCAGAAAAATGAAAATAGTTGAAATTTTACAGTAAGCAATTGTTTCTAACATAAAGTATTTCGAATCATATTGTGTTGAGTGTCATATGAAAGTGCTTTAGAAGAATTTTCATATGAAATAAAAAAATAGTTGAAATTTTACGACTGTCAATAGTTTCAAACTTAAAGTATTCCGTATCGTACCGTATCTAGTGTCATATTGAAGGGCTTCAAAAGAACTTTTAGATGAAATATAGAAAGTTGAAATTTTACGATAGGTAATTGTTTCAAACTTAATAAATACTATAAAAAAATTCACTCGCATGGTGACTGCTCTAACCAATTGAGCTACAAACACTCGGCGAATACTCATGCCTTTCGAGCAACTTTTAGTTGAAGAAATGCTAGAGCAGTCACCATGCGAGTGAAAGGTTCTGGATTCAAATCCCGGCGAACGCTCATTGCTTTTTCAAAAATTATTTATAATATCTACAAACAAACAATTGTGTCAATAAACAAATTCTTATAAAAAGTTAGTTTAGCAATATGTTTTCGGAAATAACACACGTATTTGAAATTTTACGACCTTCAATTGTTTTAAACCTAAAGTATTCCGTATCATATCGTGTTTGATATCATATGAAAGGGATTTAGAAGAACTTTCAGACGAAATAAAAAATATATATATATTTCGACCGTCAATTGTTTTAAATTTAAAGTATTCGGAATCATGCCGGGTTTAATGTCATATAAAAAAGTTTTGAATGAACTTGTACATGGAATAAAGAAAAAAATTCAATATTACAACTGTTAATTGTTTCAAACTGAAAGTATTCCGAGTCATGCCGAGTTTGGTGTGATATGAAAGAGTTTTGAAAGAAAGTTCAAATGAATTAAAAAATAAATATTTTACAACCATCAACTGTTTTAAACTTAAAGTATTGGTGTATAAAAAAACTTTAGAAGAAAATTGTAATGAAATAAAAAAGTTGAAATTTGACCTATCGCGTTTGTATCAAAAAGAAAGATTTTTTAAAGGGTTCGCGTACAAAATTTAATAATGTTAGATCCTCAATTGTTTTAGTGAAAATGTTTCAAAATTCTTCGTGTTTAGTATCAAATGAAAGGTCTTTTGAAGAGCTCGCGTGTCAACTGTCCTACAAAAGTGAATCCTACTTCAGGGTCCGCGGAGCTAGCGTGAGGCAAATTTTATCCACGTCAGAGTACAATTTAGAAAAACAAGATAACTCGAATTGGAATCATTTGATCACTCTTAAATTTTCTATCGGTAATACGAAAGTTATTTTAAAGGGCATGTGGGCAAAATTATAATATTTTCAATCGGCAATTATTTTAGTGAAATTGCAACAAAACCTATCGTGTTTGGTGTCATATTAAAAGGCTTTAGAAGAACTTTCAGAAAAATGAAAATTGTTGAAATTTTACAGTAAGCAATTGTTTCTAACATAAAGTATTTCGAATCATATTGTGTTGGGCGTCATATGAAAGGGCTTTAGAAGAACTTTCAAATGAAATAAAAAAAAAAGTTGAAATTTACGACTGTCAATAGTTTCAAACTTAAAGTATTCCGAATCGTACCGTGTTTAGTGTCATATTGAAGGGCTTTAAAAGAACTTTCAGATGAAATATAAAAAGATGAAATTTTACGATAGGTAATTGTTTCAAACTTAATAAATTCTATAAAAAAATGTGGAACTTTCAAAAATTACATCCAACGGATTTTTAATAGATTAGCAAAATCTTTTCGGAAATAAAACACGTATTTGATTGACATTTTAAGACTGTCAATTATTTCAAACTTAAAGTATTCCGAATTATGCCATGTTTGGTATCATATGAAAGGGCTCGAGACGAACCTTTATATAAATTAATTAAAAAGTTAGTTTTTGAAAAAGCAATGAGCGTTCGCCGGAATTTGAACCCAGAACCTTTCACTCGCATGGTGACTGCTCTAACCAATTCAGCTACATACTCATGCCTTTCGTGCAACCTTTAGTTGAAGAAATGCTAGAGCATATGAAATAGAGTTAGAAGAACTTTTAGATGAAATAAAAAAAAGTTATTTTAACAAAATGTTTTCGGAAATAAAACACGTTTTTGTTTGAAATTTTACGACCGTCAATTGTTCTAAACTTAAAGTGGTCCGAATCAAATCGTGTTTGATATCATATGACAGGGCTTTAGAAGAACTTTCAGACGAAATAAAAAAATTATGACTTTACGGTTGTCAATTGTTTCAAATTTCAAATATTCGAATTAATGCCGTATTTAATGTCATATGAAAATTTGGAAGAAATGTTATATGAAATAAAAAAAAATGAAGAATGTCAATTGTTTTAAACATAAAATATTTTTTGGTATCAAATAAAAAGTCTTTTTAAGGGATCGCGTGAAATAGTTTTTTTGAAGTGTTTTCGTGCAGCATTTAATTTAATTTTGATCGGTAATTGTTTCAGTGAAAGTAGTTAACAATCTATCGTGTTTGGTATCTAATGAAAGGTCTTTTGAAGAGATCGCGTACAAAATTAAATATTTTACGATTGGCAATTGTTTTAGTGAAAGTCCTTCTAAACTTATCGTGTTTGGTATTAAATGAAAGGTATTTTGAAGGACTTGCGTACAAAATTTATTACTTTTCGATCGTCAATTGTTTTAGTGAAAGTACTTAAAAACATATCGTGTTTGGTATCAAATGGAAGGTTTTTTGAAGGGCTAGCGGAAATATTTTTAAGACAAAACGTCAACTTGACAAATAATTTTTAAAAGTATGTAATAAAACAAAGTAAAATTTATGTGCGGTAATAATATACATTTAAAAAAAAAAGAAAATTGACAGCAGCATTCTACAATGCAAAAAAGAATTTAAAACCTAGTGTTTAAAACCTATCGCGTTTGTATCAAAAAGAAAGATTTTTGGAAGGGTTCGCGTACAAAATTTAGTACTTATTATTACTCAATTGTTTTAGTGAAAATGCATTAAAATTCTTCGTGATTAGTATCAAATGAAAGGTCTTTTGAAGAGCTCACGTGCATAATTGGATTTTTTTCAATCGTCAGTTGTTTTAGTGAAAGATCTTCGAAACCTATTGTGTTTAGTATCAATTAAAAGGTCTTTGGATGGAATGATACGCAGAAATGATTTAGATTTGTAATAATTGCATTTATATTGTGTCAACTGTCTTACAAAAGTGAATTCTACTTCAGGGTCCGCGGAGCTAGCGTGAGGCCTGGCGAAGCCAGGGCGACCGCTAGTCTTATATACTAAACGGCTTAATTCCCTATATATAGTTTCATCACGATCAGTCTGACAATTTTACAGCCTAGACGGTTTATCCGATTTCATTGAAACTTTTTTTATTTGATAGAGATTACTTATGGGGAGTGCCTTTTGATAGTCTCAGATTTTTCGTGCACATGATGTGCGAGAAAACTTGAAAAAACATGCATTTTCAACTAAGAGTGTGGAGGCTTTGACATTTTTAAGAAGAACATCTACTGTAATTTTGACATTTGTCTGTGGACATGTCGCATATTTAATTATAAATTATTTAAATATTAAATGTTTTAGAGTAGTTTTGAAATATTTTACGCACATTGGGGGACTGAGGGGACGTTTCTATTATAATTACAAATTTCAAATATGTGTATTTAAAAAGAAAATTTTTAACAGTCCACTATGAAGTTGGTTTAAACGTCAAATTGACAAGTTTTATAAAATATACAGACAAAGAGTGTGGAGGCTTTGAAATTTTAAAAAAGAACATCTACTCTAATTTTGACATTTGTAGGTGGACATATCGCATTTTTAATTAGATATTATTTAAGTATTACATTTTTTAGAGAACTTTTGATATATTTTACACATATTGGGAGAATGAGGGAACGTTTTTATTATCATTACGCATTTTAAATATGTGTATTTAAAAAGACAATTTTTGACAATTCACTAAAACAAAACGTCAAATTGACAAGTTATGTAAAGTATACAGGTAAACCCAACCAAATTTGTCTCCAGTAATAATATACAGTAAAACCAAGCAAATTTTATCCACGGCAGAGTACAATTAAAAAAAAAACTAGAAAACTCGAATTGGAATCATTTGAGCACTTAAATTTTCTATCGGTAATACGAAAGTTATTTTAAAGGGCATGTGGGCAAAATTATAATATTTTCAATCGGCAATTATTTCAGTGAAATTGCTACAAAACCTATCGTGTTTGGCGTCATATTAAAGGGCTTTAGAAGAACTTTCAGATAAATGAAAAAAGTTGAAATTTTATAATAAGCAAATGTTTCTAACATAAAGTATTTCGAATCATATTGTGTTGGGTGTCATATGAAAGGGCTTTAGAAGAACTTTCATATGAAATAAAGAAAAAGTTGAAATTTTACGACTGTCAATAGTTTCAAACTTAAAGTATTCTGAATCGTACCGTGTTTAGTGTCATATTGAAGGGCTTTAAAAGAACTTTCAGATGAAATATAAAAAGATGAAATTTTACGATAGGTAATTGTTTCAAACTTAATAAATTCTATAAAAAAATGTGGAACTTTCAAAAATTACATCCAACGGATTTTTAATAGATTAGCAAAATCTTTTCGGAAATAAAACACGTATTTGATTGAAATTTTACGACTGTCAATTATTTCAAACTTAAAGTATTCCGAATTATGCCATGTTTGGTATCATATGAAAGGGCTTTGGACGAACCTTTAGATAAAATAATTAAAAAGTTAGTTTTTGAAAAAGCAATGAGCGTTCGCCGGAATTTGAACCCAGACCCTTTCACTCGCATGGTGACTGCACTAACCAATTGAGCTACAAACACTCGGCGAATACTCATGTCTTTCGTGCAACGTTTAGTTGAAGAAATGCTAGAACAGTCACCATGCGAGTGAAAGGTTCTGGATTCAAATCCCGGCGAACGCTCATTGCTTTTTCAAAAATTATTTATAATATCTACAAACAAACAATTGTGTCAATAAACAAATTCTTATAAAAAGTTAATTTAGCAAATGAAATAAAAAAAAATATTTTACAACCGTCAACTGTTTCAAACTTAAAGTATTGGTGTATAAAAAGGCTTTAGAAGATAATTGTAATGAAATAAAAAAGTTGAAATTTGACCTATAACGCTTGTATCAAAAAGAAAGATTGTTTAAAGGGTTCGCGTACAAAATTTAATAATTTTAGATCCTCAATTGTTTTAGTGAAAATTCTTCAAAATTCTTCGTGTTTAGTATCAAATGAAAGGTCTTTTGAAGAGCTCGCGTGTCAACTGTCCTACAAAAGTGAATTCTACTTCAGGGTCCGCGGAGCTAGCGTGAGGCCTGGCGAAGCCAGGGCGACCGCTAGTCTAATACCTAAATCAAATTACAAAATTTACACAATTTGTCTAGAAATTGAAATAATTCTATCGAAAAATTCCATGCGTAACGTCAAAAATGACAGCTTAGGTCTATGATTTTTCAAAACCTAGATCGTGTATATAAGAGGTAATGTTGTTTCTTAACCATAGATTTGTGAAATTGTCGTTGCATCATTAAAACTTTTATACAAACATGAAATCAATTGAAAACCGTTCAAAACATATCTCCTCAGTCCTCTAATACCTTAATCAAATTAGAAAATTTCTCCAACTTTTCTAGAAATTGAAATATTTATGTAAAAACGTTTCCTGCGAAACGTCAAAAGTGATTGACAGGTCTGAAAAATTTCTGCTTGCGGTCAAATTTCAAACTAAACACGACATGATTCGGAATAGTTGAATTTTTAAACAGTTACCTATCGTAAATTTTCAATTATTTCCAATTGCATTTAAAAGTTCTTTTAATGCCCTTTCATATGATACCAAACATGACGTGATTCTGAATAGTTGAATTTTCAAACAACTGCCTATCGTAAATTTTCAATTTTTCCAATTGAATTTAAAAGGTCTTTTAATGCCCTTTCATATGATACCAAACACGACATGATTCGGAATAGTTGAATTTTCAAACAGTTGCCTATCGTAAATTTTCAATTTTTTCATATTGCATTCGAAAGTAATTTTAATGCCCTTTCCTATAACACCAAACAGGGCATGATTCTGAATAGTTGAATTTTCAAACAATTGCCTATCGCAAATTTTCAATTGTTTCCAATTGCAGTTAAAAGGTCTTTTAATGCCCTTTCATATGATACCAAACACGACATGATTCGGTATAGTTGAATTTTCAAACAGTTGCCTATCGTGAATTTTCAATTTTTTCCAAGTACATTTAAAAGGTCTTTTAATGCCCGTTCATATGATACCAAACACGACATGATCCTGAATAGTTGAATTTTCAAACAGTTGCCTATCGTATATTTTCAATTATTTCCAATTGCATTTAAAAGGTCTTTTTATGCCCTTTCATATGATACCAAACATGACGTGATTCTGAATAGTTGAATTTTCAAACAACTGCCTATCGTAAATTTTAAATTTTTTCCAATTACATTTAAAAGATCTTTAAATGCCCTTTCATATGATACCAAACACGACATGATTCTGAATAGTTGAATTTTCAAACAATTGTCTATCGTTAATTTTATTTTTTTTAATCTGTTGAAAATTGCTAGAATATTAATTCTGAAATTTTTTTATTCGGTCAACTTTTTAACTTTTTTTTTTGGTTTTACTGTATTTTATCACCGAGATCAATTTTTGCTTGGTTTTACTATATAATTTAACAAACTATATGTCAAATTGACGTTTTGTCTTAAAACTTTATTTGAACATGAAATCAATTCAAAACAGTTCAAAACATGTATCCTCAAATGATTGGTTAAGAAACAACATTACCTCTTATATACACGATCTAGGTTTTGAAAAATCATAGACCTAAGCTGTCATTTTTGACGTTACGCATGGAATTTTTCGATAGAATTATTTCAATTTCTAGACAAATTGTGTAAATTTTGTAATTTGATTTAGGTATTAGATGACTAATACCTAAATCAAATTACAAAATTTACACAATTTGTCTAGAAATTGAAATAATTCTATCGAAAAATTCCATGCGTAACGTCAAAAATGACAGCTTAGGTCTATGATTTTTCAAAACCTAGATCGTGTATATAAGAGGTAATGTTGTTTCTTAACCATAGATTTGTGAAATTGTCGTTGCATCATTAAAACTTTTATACAAACATGAAATCAATTGAAAAACGTTCAAAACATATGTCCTCAATCGTCTAATACCTAAATAAAATTAGAAAATGTCTCCAACTTTTCTAGAAATTGAAATATTTATATAAAAATGTTTCATGCGAAACGTCAAAAGTGATTGACAGGTCTGAAAAATTTCAGCTTGCGGTC
The DNA here is from genome assembly GCA_911728475.2 of Pterostichus madidus. Taxonomy (NCBI): domain Eukaryota; kingdom Metazoa; phylum Arthropoda; class Insecta; order Coleoptera; family Carabidae; genus Pterostichus; species Pterostichus madidus. Next base: position 17,125,056 of record OU452316.1, on the reverse strand, counting down.
AAATTTCAAATGCATAGCAACGCGTGCATGCTTCGATCCTTGAAAATTGGCAAAGTTTTTCATTAATTTCACGCGGACTATACTTGCAAAAAATCTGAAATACCCAAAAGGCACTAGTCCCAAACATTCTTTAAATCCTAGAAAAAAATTCACAACAATCGCACAAACCGTTTAAGCTGTAGCCGTGTCTAAAGTCTGGTTGCCGCCGTGATGAATCTATAGTGAATTAAGCCGATTAGTATATAGGACAAGCGGTCGGCCTGGCTTTGCCAGGCCTCACGCTAGGCTCCGCGGACACTGAAGTAAGATTCACTTCTGTATGACAATTCACAAAATATAAACTGAATTAATTCCAATCTAAAACATTTCAGTTCTGTACGTTTATTCATGCAAAGACATATTAATTGATACCAAACACAATAGGTTTTAAATCTGTATCACTAAAATAATTGCCGCTCAAAAAAATCAATTTAATTCGCGTGCCCTTTAAAAGACATTTCATTTGATACCAAATACGATAAGTTTTAAAACACTTTCACGAAAACAATTGAAGATCTGAAAGTATTTAATTTTGTACGCGAGCTCTTCAAAAGACCTTTCATTTTATATCATACATGATTGGTTTTAAAGTACTTTCAGTGAAACAATACCTCGATTGAAAAAATTACCAATTTTATATTCGAGCCCTTCAAAGGCCTGTAATTTAATACCAAATATGATACGTTTAGAAACACCTTTACTAAAACAATGGACGATCAAAAAAAATAATTAATTTAACATGCGTGCTCTTTAAAAGACCTTTCATTTGAAAACAAACACGATAGGTTTTGAAATACTTTCACTAAAACAATTGACTATCGAAAAGTATTACATTTTGTGAGTGAGTCCTTCAAAAGATCTTTAATTTGATATCAAACACAATAGGTTTTGAAGCACTTTCTCTAAAACAATTGAAGATCTAAAAGTATTTAATTTTGTACGCGAGCTCTTCAAAAGACCTTTCATTTTATATCAAATATGATTGGTTTTAAAGTACTTTCACTGAAACCCTTCAAGAGGCATGTCATTTAATATCAAATATGATAGCTTTTGAACACCATTACTAAAACAATAGACGATCAAAAAATAATAATTCATTTAACTCGCGTGCCCTATAAAATACCTTTCATTTGAAACCAAACATGATGGGATTTGAAATACTTTTAGTAAAACAATAGCGTTCGGCCTGGCTTCGCCAGGCCTTTTCGCTAGGCTCCGCGGACACTGAAGTAAGGTTTAATTGAATTAAGATATACTTTTTATTTCTGTACTTCTGCTCATCTAAAGATATTTTTTGATTTTACTGTATATTACTGCCAAGGCCAAATTTCGCTTTGTTTTACTATATACTTTTAAAAACTATTTATCACATTGACAGTCGTAAAACTTCAATCAGATACGTGTTTTATTTCCAAAAAGATTTTGTTAAACTAAGAAAAATTCTTCGGACATCATTTCTGATAGTTCCACATTTATATGTTATATGTACATGAAATCAGTTGAATTTTTTCCCTTAACTTTTTGAAAAACTGTTGGAAATCGTTGGAAAACACGACATGATTCGGAATAGTTGTATTTTCAAGCAATTGCCTATCGTAAATTTTTATTTTTTTCCAATTGCATTTGAAAGGTCTTTTAATGCCCTTTCATATGATACCAAACACGACATGATTCTGAATAGTTGAATTTTCAAACAGTTCCCTATCGTAAATTTTCAATTTTTTCCAATTGCATTTGAAATGCCTTTGAATGCCCTTTCATATGATACCAACCACGACATGATTCGGAATAGTTGAATTTTCAAACAATTGCCTATCGTAAATTTTAAATTTTTTCCAATTGCATTTGAAAGATCTTTTAATGCCCTTTCATATGATACCAAACACGACATGATTCGGAATAGTTGAATTTTCAAACAGTTGCCTATCGTGAATTTTCAAACAGTTGCCTATCGTGAATTTTAAATTTTTTCCAATTCCATTTAAAAGGTCTTTTAATGCCCTTTCATATGATACCAAACACGACATGATTAGGAATAGTTGAATTTTCAAATAGTTGCCTATCGTAAATTTTCAATTTTTTCATATTGCATTCGAAACTACTTTTAATGCCCTTTCATATGATACCAAACACGGCATGATTCTGAATAGTTGAATTTTCAAACAATTGCCTATCGCAAATTTTAAATTTTTTCCAATTACATTTAAAAGGTCTTTTAATGCCCTTTCATATGATACCAAACACGACATGATTCGGAATAGTTGAATTTTTAAACAGTTGCCTATCGTAAATTTTCAATTATTTCCAATTGCATTTAAAAGGTCTTTTTATGCCCTTTCATATGATACCAAGCATGACGTGATTCTGAATAGTTGAATTTTCAAACAACTGCCTATCGTAAATTTTCAATTTTTTCCAATTCCATTTAAAAGGTCTTTTAATGCCCTTTCATATGATACCAAACACGACATGATTAGGAATAGTTGAATTTTCAAACAATTGCCTATCGTAAATTTTCAATTATTTCCAATTGCATTTAAAAGTTCTTTTAATGCCCTTTCATATGATACCAAACATGACGTGATTCTGAATAGTTGAATTTTCAAACAACTGCCTATCGTAAATTTTCAATTTTTCCAATTGAATTTAAAAGGTCTTTTAATGCTCTTTCATATGATACCAAACACGACATGATTCGGAATAGTTGAATTTTCAAACAGTTGCCTATCGTAAATTTTCAATTTTTTCATATTGCATTCGAAAGTAATTTTAATGCCCTTTCCTATAATACCAAACATGACGTGATTCTGAATAGTTGAATTTTCAAACAATTGTCTATCGTTAATTTTCAATTATTTCCAATTACATTTAAAAGGTCTTTTAATGCCCTTTCATATGATACCAAACACGACATGATTCGGTATAGTTGAATTTTCAAACAGTTGCCTATCGTGAATTTTCAATCTTTTCCAATTCCATTTAAAAGGTCTTTTAATGCCCTTTCATATGATACCAAACACGACATGATTCGGAATAGTTGAATTTTCAAACAGTTGCCTATCGTAAATTTTAAATTATTTCCAATTGCATTTAAAAGGTCTTTTTATGCCCTTTCATATGATACCAAACATGACGTGATTCTGAATAGTTGAATTTTCAAACAACTGCCTATCGTAAATTTTAAATTTTTTCCAATTGTATTTGAAAGGTCTTTTAATGCCCTTTCATATGATACCAAACAAGACATGATTCGGAATACTTGTATTTAAAAAAAATTGCCTATCGTAAATTTTTAATTTTTTCCAATTGCATTTGAAAGGTCTTTAAATGCCCTTTCATATGATACCAAACACGACATGATTCTGAATAGTTGAATTTTCAAACAGTTGCCTATCGTATATTTTCAATTTTTTCCAACTGCATTTAAAAATTTATATTAAAATAATTTAACAGCTACAAACGTTCCTATATAATAAGATGAAGGATATTCCCCTAAACCAGCGTGGGGCCCCACATTATACGGTGAGACTTTGCCCCACACCAAGGCAAGATTTAAATAATATTTTTTGAGGCCCAACGCGCCACCTTAAATCCTATAGCATAGGGCCCCAAAACTATTCATGTAGACATGGACGCATCAAATAAAATATAATTTTTTATTTATAAATTACCAAGATCAATATTTTACTGTCTTTTTCCTTCTCACCGCTGTTATATTCGCTAGTCATTTTTCCTGATGTTAAAAATGTGTCAAAAATAACTTCTACCGCTATTCAGCGAAGCCTAGAGTTACTGTAAAAAAATGTAATTTTTCTCTATTTTTTTTAATCTGTTGAAAATTGCTAGAATATTAATTCTGAAATTTTTTTATTCGGTCAACTTTTTAACTTTTTTTTTGGTTTTACTGTATTTTATCACCGAGATCAATTTTTTCTTGGTTTTACTATATACTTTAACAAACTATTTGTCAAATTGACGTTTTGTCTTAAAACTTTATTTGAACATGAAATCAATTCAAAACAGTTCAAAACATGTATCCTCAATCATCTAATACCTAAATCAAATTACAAAATTTACACAATTTGTCTAGAAATTGAAATAATTCTATCGAAAAATTCCATGCGTAACGTCAAAAATGACAGCTTAGGTCTATGATTTTTCAAAACCTAGATCGTGTATATAAGAGGTAATGTTGTTTCTTAACCATAGATTTGTGAAATTGTCGTTGCATCATTAAAACTTTTATACAAACATGAAATCAATTGAAAACCGTTCAAAACATATCTCCTCAGTCCTCTAATACCTTAATCAAATTAGAAAATTTCTCCAACTTTTCTAGAAATTGAAATATTTATGTAAAAACGTTTCCTGCGAAACGTCAAAAGTGATTGACAGGTCTGAAAAATTTCTGCTTGCGGTCAAATTTCAAATGCATAGCAACGCGTGCATGCTTCGATCAAGAAAATTTGCAAAGTTTGTCGTTAATTTCAAGCAGACTGTACTTTTAAAAAATCTGAAATACCCAAAAGGCACTAGTCCCAAACATTCTTTAAATCCTAGAAAAAAATTCACAACAATCGCACAAACCGTTTAAGCTGTAGCCGTGTCTAAAGTCTGGTTGCCGCCGTGATGAATCTATAGTGAATTAAGCCGATTAGTATATAGGACTAGCGTTCGGCCTGGCTTCGCCAGGCCTTTTCGCTAGGCTCCGCGGACACTGAAGTAAGATTTAATTGAATTACGATCTAAAATTTTTAATTTTTGTACGTCTGTTCATCAAAAGTCCTTGTTATTCGCAACAAACACAATAAGTTTCGAATCTCTATCACGAAAACAATTGACGACCAAAAAAAATTACAATTCTGCTCGTGAGCCCTTCAAGAAACCTTTTATTTGATACTACACACGATAAGTTTTGATGCACTTTCACTAATACAATTACCGATCGGAAAAATAAATATTCTGCACGACACCTCCTAAAGCGCTTTTATATGATATCTAACACGATATGACTCGGGATACTTTTTTGGTTGAATCTATTGGCGAGCGTAAAATTTATATTTTTTTTAATTCCATTTTTAAGTTCTTCTAAAGCCCTTTCAAATGACATGAAATACGGTATGATTCGGAATACTTTAAGTTTGAAACAATTGAGGATCGTAAAATTCCCAACTTTTGATTATTTCATCTGAACAAATTTCATTTTTCTGTTTATTTCGTTAGGATCTTCTAAAGCCCTTTTATATAACACCAAACACGGCATGAGTCGGAATACTTTAAGTTTGAAGCAGTTGAAGGTTGTAAATGTTTTTTTTCTAATTTCATTTAATAGTTGTTTAAAAACTCTTTCATATGACACTAAATTCGGCATGATTCGGAATACTTTATGTTTGAAACAATTGACAGTAGTTAAATTTATTTTTTTCTTTATTCCATCTTAGAGATCTTTCAAAACTTTTTTATGACATTAAACACGGCATGATTCCGAATACTTTAAATTTAAAACAATTGACGGTCCAAATATATATTTTTTTATTTCGTCTGGAAGTTCTTCTAAACGAAACACTTTAGGTTTAAAACAACTGAAGGTCGTAAAATTTCAATCAAATACGTATGTTATTTTCGAAAACATTTTGTTAAACTAACTTTTTATTTGATTTATTTTATTTAATAGTCCGTCTAAAGCCATTTCATATGACACCAAACATGGCATAATTCGGAATACTTTAAGTTTGAAATAATTGACAGTCGTAAAATTTCTATCAAACTATTAAACTATTAAAAATTATTAAAAACTATTAAAAATTCTTTGGTTGGTTTTTTATTTTAAATGTAGAATGTTGCGGTCAAATATTTTTGGTTTTAGTGTATATACAAATTTTGCTATGTTTTACTATATATTTTTAAAAACTATTTGTCAAATTGACAGTCATAAAATTTCCGACAAATACATGTTTTATTTCCAAAAAGATTTTGTAAACGGTTAAAAATTCTTCGGAAATCATTTCTGATAGTTCCACATTTATATTTTATATAGAACACCCTATATATAGATCACACTATATATCATCATGTTATGTAGTAGTTGAATAAAACTCGAGAAGTCGCTTCGCTCCTTCTCTCGCCGGACGATGAGTCTGTTCGACTCGACGCTTCGCGTCTCACCTCCAGACATTTGCTTTTTTGCACGTCGCTTCGCTCCTCGCGTAATATTTTATGCTAAAATATTTGTTAATACGCATTTTTTAGTTTATATATCATCACATTGTTCATCATGTTATTTAATAGTTGAATAATACTCGAGAAGTCGCTTCGCTCCTTCTCTCGCCCGGCAGTGAGTCTGTTAGGCTCGAGGCTTCGCGTCTCACCTCCAGACATTTGCTTTGTTGCTCGTCGCTTCGTTCCCCGCGTAATGTTTTATGGTAAAACATTTTTAAGTACGGATTTTTTAGTTTATATATCATGGTACCGTTCATCATGTAATGTAGTAGTTGAATAAAACTCGAGAAGTCGCTTCGCTCCTTCTCTCGCCCGGTGATGAGTCTGTTCGACGCGGCGCTTCGCGTCTCACCTCCAGACATTTAGTTTGTTGCTCGTCGCTTCGCTCCTCGTGTAATGTTTTCTGGTGAATTATTTTTAAGGATTAAAAACTTGGTTTTTTTTCTATTACATTTGAAAGTACTTTTCATGCCCTTTCATATGATAACAAATACATGATTCTGAATAGTTGTATTTTCAAACAGTTGCATATCGTAAATTTTAAATTTTTTCCAATTGCATTTGAAAGGCCTTTTAATGCTCTTTCATATGATACCAAACACGACATGATTCGGAATAGTTGAATTTTCAACAACGTAAATTTTAAATTTTTTCCAATTTCATTTGAAAGGTCTTTTAATGCCCTTTCATATGATACCAAACACGACATGATTCTGAATAGTTGAATTTTCAAACAGTTGCCTATCGTAAATTTTAATTTTTTCCAATTGCATTTAAAAGGTCTTTTAATGCCCTTTCATATGATACCAAACACGGCATGATTCTGAATAGTTGAATTTTCAAACAATTGCCTATCGCAAATTTTAAATTTTTTCCAATTACATTTAAAAGGTCTTTTAATGCCCTTTCATATGATACCAAACACGACATGATTCGGAATAGTTGAATTTTTAAACAGTTGCCTATCGTAAATTTTCAATTATTTCCAATTGCATTTAAAAGGTCTTTTAATGCGCTTTCATATGATACCAAACACGACATGATTCTGAATAGTTGAATTTTCAAACAGTTGCCTATCGTGAATTTTCAATTTTTTACAATTGCATTTGAAAGGTCTTTTAATGCCCTTTCATATGATACCAAACACGACATGATTCGAAATAGTTGAATTTTCAAACAACTGCCTATCGTAAATTTTTAATTTTTTCCAATTGCATTTGAAAGGTCCTTTAATGCCCTTTCATATGATGTCAAACACGACATGATTCGGAATAGTTGTATTTTCAAACAATTGCCTATCGTAAATTTTATTTTTTTTCCAATTGCATTTGAAAGGTCTTTTAATGCCCTTTCATATGATACCAAATACGACATAATTCTGAATAGTTGAATTTTCAAACAGTTGCCTATCGTAAATTTTAAATTTTTTCCAATTGCATTTAAAAGGTCTTTTAATGCCCTTTCATATGATACCAAACACGACATGATTCGGAATAGTTGAACTTTCAAACAATTGCCTATCGTAAATTTTTAATTTTTTCCAATTGCATTTAAAAGGTCTTTTAATGTCCTTTCATATTATACCAAAGATGACATGATTCGGAACAGTTGAATTTTCAAACAGTTGCCTATCGTAAATTTTCAATTTTTTCATATTGCATTCGAAAGTACTTTTAATGCCCTTTCATATGATACCAAACACGGCACGATTCTGAATAGTTGAATTTTCAAACAATTGCCTATCGCAAATTTTCAATTTTTTCCAATTACATTTAAAAGATCTTTTAATGCCCTTTCATATGATACCAAACACGACATGATTCGGAATAGTTGAATTTTTAAACAGTTGCCTATCGTGAATTTTCAATTTTTTCCAATTGCATTTAAAAGGTCTTTTAATGCCCTTTCATATGATACCAAACACGACGTGATTCGGAATAGTTAAATTTTCAAACAGTTGCCTATCGTGAATTTTCAATTTTTTCTAATTGCATTTAAACGTTCTTTTAATGCCCTTTCATATGATACCAAACATAACGTCAATTTTTTTTTTGAACTGTTGACAATCGCTGTAATATTATTTCTGAAATTTTTTTATTCGATTAATTTTTTTTTACTGTAGATTCTTTTTGGTTTTACTCTATATTATCACCGAGGTAAATTTTTGCTTGGTTTTATATATACTTTAACAGAATGTCAAATTGACGTCTTTGTCTTAAAACTTTATTTGAACATGAAATCAATTCAACAAAGTTTATAGTTACTGTACAAAAATGTAATTTTTCTATATTTTTTTTCTAAACTATTTAAAATCGCTGAAATATTAATTCTGATATTTTTTTATTCGATTAACTTTTTATTACAATGTAGATTCTTTTTGGTTTTACTGTATATTATCATCAAGGTAAATTTTTGCTTGGTTTTACTATATACTTTAACAGACTATATATCAAATTGACGTTTTTGTCTTAAAACTTTATTTGAACATGAAATCAATTCAACAAAGTTTATACTTACTGTACAAAAATGTAATTTTTCTGTATTTTTTTTCTAAACTGTTTAAAATCGCTGGAATATTAATTCTGAAAGTTTTTTATTCGATTAATTTTTTTTTACAATGTAGATTCTTTTTGGTTTTACTGTATATCACCGAGGTCAATTTTTGCTTGGTTTTACTATATACTTTAACAGACTATATGTCAAGTTGAAGCCTTTGTCTTAAAACTTTATTTGAACATGAAATCAATTCAACAAAGTCTAGGAGTTCCTGTTAAAAATGTAATTTTTCTCTATTTTTTTAAACAGTTGAAAATCGCTGGAATATTAATTCTGAATTTTTTTTAATCAATTAACTTTTTTTTGCTATGTAGATTTCTTTTGGTTTTACTGTATATTATCACCGAGGTCCATTTTTGCTTGGTTTTACTATATACTTTAACAAACTATTTGTCAAATTGACGTTTTGTCTTAAAACTTTATTTGAACATAAAATCAATTCAGCAAAGTCAAGAGATACTGTAAAAAAATGTAATTTTTCTCTATTTTTTTTTAACTGTTGAAAATCGCTGGAATATTAATTCTGAATTTTTTTTAATCAATTAACTTTTTTTGCTATGTAGATTTCTTTTGGTTTTACTGTATATTATCACCGAGGTCCATTTTTGCTTGGTTTTACTATATACTTTAACAAACTATTTGTCAAATTGACGTTTGGTCTTAAAACTTTTTTTGAACATGAAATCAATTCAAGACAGTTCAAAACATGTATCCTCAATCATCTAATACCTAAATCAAATTACAAAATTTTCACAATTTGTCTAGAAATTGAAATAATTCTATAGAAAAATTCCATGCGTAACGTCAAAAATGACAGCTTAGGTCTATGATTTTTTAAAACCTGGATCGTGTATATAAGAAGTAATGTTGTTTCTTAACCATAGATTTGTGAAATGGACGTTGCATCATTAAAAACTTTTATACAAACATGAAATCAATTGAAAACCGTTAGAAACATATGTCCTCAATCCTCTAATACCTAAATCAAATTAGAAAATTTCTCCAACTTGTCTAGAAATTGAAATATTAATGTAAAACAGGTTCATGTGAAACGTCAAAAGTGATTGACAGGTCTGAAAAATTTCTGCTTGCGGTAAAATTTCATATGCATAGCAACGCGTGCATGCTTCGATTCTTGAAATTTTGCAAAGTTTTTCATTAATTTCACGCGGACTATACGTGCGAAAAATCTGAAATACCCAAAAGGCACTAGTCCCAAACATTCTTTAAATCCTAGGAAAAAAATCACAACAATCGCACAAACCGTTTAAGCTGTAGCCGTGTCTAAAGTCTGGTTGCCGCTCGGAGGAATCCTTAATGAATTAAGCCGATTAGTATATAGGACTAGCGGTCGGCCTGGCTTCGCCAGGCCTTCACGCTAGGCTCCGCGGACACTGAAGTAATATTCACTTTTATAAGACAATTGACACTATATAAATCAAATTATTTCCGAAGTTAAAGTTTTCAATTCTGCACGTCTGTTTTTTAAAATACATTTAATTGATACCAAGCACGATAGGTTACGAAGCTCTGGTACTACAAAATTGACAATAAAAAAATATCCAATTCAGCACACGAACTCTTTAAACGACCTTACATTTAATACCATACACTATCTATATGTTTTGAAGCAATTTCACTAAAATAATTGCCGATCGAAAAAAATCGAATTGTGCACGCGAGCTCTTCAATAGACCTTTCATTTGATACCAAACACGATAGGTTTTGATGCATTTTTACTAAAACAATTGCCGATTGAATAATATTCAATTTTGTACGCAAGCCCTTCAAAAGACCTTTCATTTGATACCAAACACGATAGGTTTTGATGCATTTTTACTCAAACAATTGCCGATCGAATAATATTAAATTTTGTACGTGAGCCCTTCAATAGCCCTCTAATTTGATATCAAACACGATAGGTTTTGATGCATTTTTACTAAAACAATTGCCGATTGAATAATATTCAGTTTTGTACGTGAGCCCTTCAACATACCTTTCATTTGATACCAAACACGAGAGGTTCTGATTCACTTTTACTAAAACAATTGCCGATCGAATAATATTCAATTTTGTACGCGAGCTCTTCCAAAGACCTTTTTTTTGATACTAAACAGGATAAGTTTTGAAGCACTTTCACTAATGCCAATGGCACACTGGTCGAGGAGCATGAATGAGCGTCGAGGAACTCATCGATGAAACAACAGAACGCACCCTGACTGATAAAATAAACAAACACGAAAAAATAGCACAAAGCAAAACCAAAATGACAGCCCACGCTAACATGCAATGAGACACAATAATACGTGGAAAATGAGACACAATCGTTTCATCGAGGAATCCCTCATGCTCCTCGACCAGTGTGCCATTGACATAAAACAATTGCTGATTGAGAAAAATCTTAATTCTACATGCGTGACCTTCAAAACTTTCATATTATACCAAATACGATAAGTTTTGAAACACTTTCAATAAAATGAATATCGATAATAAATTTAAATAAATAATAATTAAATTGTGTTTAATGTACATTGCCGTGAACAAAATTTGTTTAGTTTTACTATATAATTTTACCGCGGAAAATTTTGGTTTGGTTTACCTGTATACTTAATAAAACTTGTCAATTTGACGTTTAAACCAACTTCATAGTGAACTGTTAAAAATTTACTTTTTAAATACACATATTTGAAATGTGTAATTATATTAAAAACGTCCCTTCATTTCAGTAATGTTTTGTTTGAGTTTTCTACTAAAACTGGCTTATTGCCATGTCCATCTAGTGGTCAAAATATCTATCTAGTAGATAGTGGAAATTTTAGTAGATGAAAGAATTTTTTGATTTAAATTTTAGTGGAATTGCATGTATTTACATACTTTTCCTATCATATTAATATATAAACAAAAGAAGAAATTATCCAGATTTGAAATATTACTAAATAATAATAACGGGTTCCGTTTTCAAATCTCGCCCCAACAAAATAGTTCATTTTGTAGGTGGCGCAGTGATCTTTTCCGAAACAACTGTTCGTCACAGAATCACGTGAGTGCCCGCATCCTATTAACTCGTAAATCATTATTTGCTTGTGTTAGTTTTCACTTTGCTTTATTCAATAAATGATATATTTTTGCGCGTAAAGTGCGGTTACCAGACGTCAAATCACGGTTCCCAAAGATGATATATTCAAAGAAATTATGAAAAATCATTTTAATATAACTAATTTCAAATGGAGGTGTTTAAAATAGGCCATAAATTATGTCAAATCGGGAATCATGGTAGAAAAGAATTGGGCGTATATTTCATATTGTTTATTAGCTTATTCATTTACTTCCATATTATTCATTTATAATTTTCAGGTGTCAAAAAAATATAGCCAAATGTTCAGCGGTGACAAGGGGATCGAATCACTGATAAATAAAATTACAAGGAATGTACTTACTGTGCAAACAAAATGTACAAATAAAAACGTACCAGCTCGCTTAATAATTCACCATACTTACCAAGCTTCTTGGAGAAGAGTCCAAAAAAAAAATCATTTTATTATCACTGATTTGTTGGATGATTTTAGATAAGTTATTCAAACTTAAATACTAATTATTTTGAAAAACAAAATTAATTAAAAGAGAAATGGAAAGAGAAAGATAAAGGAGTGTAAAAGAAAGAGATAAAAATCGAACGGCGAAACAATAAAGTAAGCAAATAAATTACGATTTACAATTCGCAATTTAGGATAAGGAAAGTAGGAATAACAAAAAAAATAAATAATTTAATTTAATAATTTAATAATAATTTAATAATAATTTAATAATAATTTAATAATAATTTAATAATAATCAAATTAATTTAGTAAATTATAGAGGGCCCACCATCGACCATCAGTCTATAAAAAAAAAATTATTGATATTTTTTTATTCAATTAAATCAAAGTCTTAATACATACATGATGGGCTCCTCTTCCTCTATGTTTCCGGCCACGATTATCTCGTCCACGACCATTTCCCCTACGGTAACTTCGCCCTCTCGACGAATTTGGTTTTGGCGATTTTGGGGTGGGCTGAACTAGGGCTGCAGGCGTTTGTTCTGATGTTGCCTCAGTTTGTGGAGGCACTATTGCATTTAATTTCTGCAATAGTACCTCATTCTGTGCCTTCAGTAAAGCAATCTCCTTTTTGAGATTCGTTATTAGTTCATGTGCTAAAATAAATAATGTATGTTGTATAAAATTAAAATTACATTGTTAAAACATTAAGAAAATTAAGGATAAATCAATTTACATTAAAATAATACTTAATCTTATCACAAAATTATATTAAATTTAAAAAAATATAAAAATGCTTTTAATTAATTATAGAATTTGAATAATATGTGTATAATAAATTAAAACTGTTTAAACTTACAATTCTGCGGCTCTTCAACATCCATGTCATCCATGTCTTTGAATTTTATATTTTACGGCTTCTTGCATTGAATGTAAATATGAAATTGTAAGCTGGTATATTTTTTTCAATATTTGTTTATAAATATTGTTTTGTAACTAGGAAGTAAAATCTTATTTATTAATAAAAATAAATTCATTGGCTAATTTCAATAATGAATTTTTTTCAATTATTTAATTTAATATATAAATGTCATTTAGCAACAAAATTATTTTTTCGCTAAGAGATAAATTCATTAAGCGATAAATAATAATGAAAATACCGTTGATAACCAAGAAGTACATATTAAAATTAATAATTTGACACAGAGATACAGATATTACAAACTTTTGTAACATCATTTCAATATTTGAGATAATTTACATTTTCAGAACAGAAAAGCGAAACATCGGATCAAGTGGAGGATCACCTTCTCCACGGGTTCATTTTGATCAAATTATGGCAATTTGCACCACTTTGGTTTAACATTTAAACTTAGCTTTACATCGGCTTAAAATTGTGTTTGCCTTGCACCGTCATTTAAGCGCCAATTAAAAATGACATTTCTTTGGTTTAGTTAAACCGTGGATATCTACGGTTTAATGAAATTTTATGGTTAAGTTTTAGTTGATTCGTTGTGTTATTAATACAAAAGTTATCAATACTGGACTTCATAAATTTAATTTTTTTTAAATTTATTGACTATTCTTACAATATATCAGTCGAAAAATTAATATTTTAAAGTCGAAGACCTTTGTTAAATTTTAAATAATAATAACTCTCCTAATAAATCAGCTAGAACAAACAACTATTGATTTGAATTCAATTGCACACAAATTAATTAATGTTTAGGTGTTTTGTACTACAGTAATAAATTAATATCAGATTATCTAAACAGACACACATATTTATTTATATTACATCCTTATAAATAAATACATGTTTTATAAAAATATATTCAATGAGAAGCTTAAATAAAATATGATTTTTCACTTAAATTAAGATATTATTCAAACAAAAATAATAAAATAACAATATATAAACAATTATTCATTACTGATATTTAGACGTGCGAGATACGTTAGTATCTTTACTATGGGAAGTTATTGTTGCTGGACGACGTCGCTTTATCCATGATTTCTTCAACCTTGCACTTAAAAGGGATTAAGATTTTCCATCATCTTCCAAGTTTTCTGTGACACTTGTAGTAAACTGTAGCTTTGTGCATACAAGATGTTTTAAAACAGATGGTTTCCAGCTACCTCAATTAAGAGCAACGGAGTTATACTTTTTATCATTATGTTGATCATTAGCGATGTCATTAGAATCATATACAATTTCTGCGGCTTCAGCAATATTTAAAATAGTGTATTTTGCGGGTCACTATCAAAAGTATTATTCAGGCTGAATACACTTTTCTTATTTAGTATTGATAAAGCAAACTTATGTTTTATCACTTTTAATTTCTTCAGTACCTCCTTTAGTTTTTTCTAGTTGGTTTTTTAATATTTTCGAAGTGCTTCTGCTGTTCTAAAATAAGCAAGATTAACGAAATACTACAGAATACTACAGATCCTTAACCTTACTTCATTAATTTCGGCTGGAGAAACTGAATTAAATTCTTTGTGTATTTCAATTCATGCATCATCTTTTTTGCGTCATGTAACAGCGATGGTATTTTTGTTTTCCAGTATATTTTTGTATTCTGTTATAGTAAATAGGGTTAACTTTTCTTCTTTTGTGGAATTTGGACCTCTGGTTCTTTTATCAGTCATCTAATAAAGTAAATTTCTTATAAATATTGAATAATGTACTACCAATAATGTTTATTTACCTTTTACACCAATAACATGCACTTTTCAGCATCAAAATAATCTTGACAAACGTCAAAATAAATAAAAAAACTAAAAATCCTGCAATATTTAAGCACAAAATGTTACTAGAATGTTAGGGGATAACAAAAAAATTTCTGTAGTCCGAAAATCTAGTAGTCACAAAAATAAATTGTCATAAAATGTGAAGTTTAAGCCAAAACTAATGCCAATGGCACACTGATCGAGGAGCATGAATGAGCGTCGAGGAACTCATCGATGAAACAACAGAACGCACCCTGACTGATAAAATAAACAAACACGAAAAAATAGCACAAAGCAAAACCAACATGACAGCCCACGCTAACATGAAATGAGACACAATAATACGTGTGAAATGAGACACAATAATACGTGTGAAATGAGACACAATCGAGGAGGCGCCTCTATTTTTCATCGATGACTGGTGCGTTCTGTTGTTTCATCGATGAGTTCCTCGACGCTCATTCATGCTCCTCGACCAGTGTGCCATTGGCATAACAGAGCGAGTTGACATTAAGAGGAACGGAGAGAGGTAACTCTAACAATCGCCCACCAAACAGCTGTAAGCTGTTCTCGAACTTCAGGTTGGTCTTTCTATTTATTTAAATTAGAATAAAATACACGACTCTGTCAGATATTACTCTAATAAAAGTATTAAAGTTTTGAAAATATTGTCATGAATAATATATGCCATAAGAAATTTTACATTGACATATGGGTTGCAGGCAAACACGTAATCGAACTGAAGTTGATGCACAGCTGATTGGTGGGCAGCTGTCAAAGTTACCCCCTTCACTCTCTTCATCATCTACATACTTTGAGACTTTGACAGCGAACTAGGTTATTTTAGAGTTTCGTTCTATTTTTCTTGTGTTGTTTGTTATTGTATTAATTGTATGTTGTTGTGTTAATTATTTGCTTGTTTCGTGTTTTTTAAATTTATATTGGTGAAACAATGTCGCGTGGTTTATGTTATATGGTGGGATGTAAGATGGACAGAAATGTAAAATGAAAATATCTCAGATAGGAATGAGACGAACTGAAACACAAAGTTTGTCGCTAACAATGAAATTTTCAACAACGAACTAAAAACTTTTTAAAATTGCGTCCAAATAAACTAATGTGAATTTGTAAAGCCTCAGTCAAAACAGAAGCGCTGAGTATTAAAGAGGAGCGGAGGGAGATAATTCTGACAGCTGCTAAACAATCAATTGTGCGTCAACTTCAGGTCGGTTAGGTGTCTGTCCGTATTCCATTTCTAATGTTATTACAACATAACCTTCATTTGTAAAAATTCAAAATTTTCAGAAAAGTTAGTACACAAATAATTAATAAAGTATTGCATGAATTTTTGTATAATCTTATTTAAAACTGAAATATATGTATAAATACCTTGTAGTTTGCAGTGGAAGTGAAGTTTATCGAATAAAATCTGAAACTTTTTACTAAAAATCTAAAATTTCAATATATATATATATTTAAATATTTATACAAATCAACATAAAAATTTAGATTATTCATGGAACCAGCAGACTATCATATAACATCAACTAAATAATAACAGATAAACAATTTAGGAATCATTTAAAATTACTATGTGATAACGTATTCAGACTGGTTACATGGACAACCTATAACATGGTTAAAATTACAATAATGAACAGATATATAAATAATTAATAGGTCATTAAGTACATATTTGGTACATTTTTCATTGAATTTATACAATTTAGCAGCAATTAGAAATTATTATATAAGTTTAAATAAATTTGAATTTTAAGCAAATAATCCGATTAATAAACTACATTAGAATATAGAATAGAAGAAGAAAATACAGTTTGAATACCGTTATCGTAATTAATTAACCATAAATTAGTCACCATTTTCAGAAATCATGTTCCATTACTGAACTGGTTCCAGTAGAAAATAACAGTGCCAACACTGATTTGTTTTAGGAAATATTTTGAAATCGTAAGTTAAAAGAGAATATTGGCTTTACTTTCCCGGCCATAAGTTTAAATTATTTGAACAAACTTGAAAAAAAAATTTGAATATTAGCAGCAAGCGATCAAGTAATTTATCTAAATATGTTCTTCTATTTTTGGTCTTCAAAGAAATAGTTTACTCCTCAATGTTTGTTCTTCAAGACAAACAAAAGATTATTTAAGATTTCAACTAAAAAAAATACAAATTATATTTAATAGAGAATATTTCACAAAAAATATGTAATAAATACCATGCAATTTTTGTTTCTTGTCAAAAGATTTCGTAATAATTTTTATCTTGAAACTTTGTTCATTTTTGAGCATATGTATCACCAAAACTCATTGTTAAGCTAATATTTTAAATTGAATGGGGGTATTTATTGCAGAAAATTTTGTCGGAAAATATTATGATCTGGATATTTTTTAAATATTCGCCAACATAGGTACGTTTTTTTTTAATTTGAATAATCTGTTTCATCTCTGATTTCATGTCTACAACTAAAAATAATGAAATTAATTATATAAAATAAATTTTAAAAAAGATACTTACTTGTAATATCTATAACAATTTTAATGATTGATGACTCCATATATTAATGTCGAATTTTGTAGATTTTTTTAAATAAGTTCATGTTCCAGATTAATTCTCGAAAACTGATAGAAAGATATTTGCTACCGAAATTTATCAGTTCATGATTGATTATATATTCATATATATACAATTTACAACCATCTGTTTATTTATATCTTTTAAAGTTTAATTAATTGATATTTCATTTTATTCATGTAGAGATGACAGGTTCATCGTACATAATATTTTAGATCTACAAGATTAAAACATGAAAACAATATATTCAGGAATAATTAAAACAAATTTCTTACCTCTGCGAAAATATTATTCATTTCCAATCTGGTAAATGCTGAATCAGCATTTAAATAACTTTAATTCTTGTCATAGATTTTTAGGATTTGTAAACAAAAATATTTTGTTTTATTCTTTGTAGATTATTAGTAGATTACAGACTTGATTTTACCAAGTTCTGGCGATAAAATCGCATCCGTCACACAACTTATATATAAAAAATACGAACGTGTCTAAATTGTTCAAATTCCACTATTCGCAAAGTTCCTTCTTCTGCAGCCATTTTGAGATCTAATTGTTTACATCAAATAAATAATTAAACTCTCCAATGATAAAAGTTTTTCTATCCAGAACACATCTGAAATAAACAAAAATTAATTAAAAATCAATCCGGACTGTACACCAATTAATTTACCTTTTTATGTTTTGAAGAAATGCGTTACTACAGAAAAATGATTAAATTTGTTATAAATATAACAGCTTTCATAATTCTTATACCGAAACGTGCGTTTTTATCTTGAAAAGTTTTAAATTCCATTTTACTTTATTGAGATTATAGTAAATTGATTTTGATGATTTAACATGCTTAATTTATATTTATTACTGTCTACTTCTGTCGAGCATACAATTAATATTTTTCGATTGTATTGAAATTCTCCATTAGCGATTTCAATTACCACAAAACTGAAAGAAAAGAAAACAAAAATTGAACAAAAATCGGTTTAAATTTTGTACCAAATAATCAACTTTTTTATTTATTGAAGAAATTCAAAAATTCAGATATGCTGCTGCTTTTCTATAAATCCAATTTTGTTTTGATAATAATTTTTGAACGAAAATGTATGTATTTCCATTACGAATTTTTGCATTCATTTGTAGCGAGAACCGAAACATCCCACGTAAAACATTAGACCTATATAAATGAAATATTTGAAATAAATTATGTAAAAATTATAGAAATAAATGTTTACCTCAGTAAATAGTTTTTCAACCAGGCTGATTAAATGCTATTAAATTTGTGTGGAAAGGATTTTTATGATTTCCAAATTTTATTATTTATAATAATTGAGTAATTTGCATATTAACACGTTGCAAAAAGAACCAGTAACTACTCTTTGTATCTACACAAAGTAATAAACAAAAAATATTTATTAAAAGTAATCGATATTATTTAAACAATAATTTTGTACATACCTTATTTGGTTCTATATTTGATTTTGTGATCTGAGGTTGTATTAAAAATAATTTAGAAAAAATCAGACAAAATTTATTATGATTTTATACCAAAACAAATCACAGTAATAGTTTATTTAGATTTTTGATAAATAAATCGTTTCAGAAAGCAATCAATATTTTGGAATAGATTTGAAAAGAAAAAATTTATATTTTTGTTTTAATGTTTCTTAAAAAATTAATTATGACTTATAATTTTGAAAAATATTTTTTTACCAACTACACAACATACTTATTGACACCTCTTTAAATTAATAAATTTGGAGCGAAAAATTGTTACTTTCATATTATTTTTCAATATTAAAGCATTAATATTAGAGTTTAAAATGATCAAGGTGGCAATACTCATTCACACAAACATTCATACAACGGCGGTTTTAATATAATTTGTGTCGCCAAAATAGTGGAACACATGGGTAATTTAATAATTATGATTGGAAGCTCCAGTCTGTGTGTACATAAATATTGGAAGACCGGGCTCAGTTTAAGAATCATGGACATATGTTCACAGGCCTGTTAAATTGTTGCAGGGCACAACAAAAACTTCGAATACCACTGGTATAGGAATTTAAAATCTGTAAATATTAGGACCGTTGGCCAGTCTACTACAAATGGAGGATACTGCTTATTTGTCCATAAATTTATGTAAAAGGAAAAACGGTCCTAATATTTACAGATTTTAAACTCCACCAGCGACATTCAAAGTTTTTGCTGTACTCTGCTGGTTTCGTTAAAAAGAGATTTTAATTGGAACCTTTTACAAGAAATTTATGGACACAGTATCACATTTGTAGGACTCTTGTGCTACGATTTGTTTAAAGTCCCAGGGACTTGGTACACACATTTAATGCTGACAAAAATTATCAGACGTAGCACAAGTTAATTCCAAAAGGAATTATTTAATCTGCATTTGTGTGATTGCAAATATTTATTATATAATAAATATGAAAGGGAAATTATTTATTTTGAAAGGGCATGTTTAATTGTTTAAAATTTCCCTGAATACAATGTTAAGTGTGCATCCCTCATTTTTTTCGTCGTCTACAAGATTATCGGGTATTTTTATTTTTAAATTGTCGAATGCTCGCACTCTAGACATTGCAACATATAATTGACCGTGTGTGAACACCGGTTTTTCAAGATTTATTCCCACGAAATCAAATGTTTGCCCTTGGGATTTGTTTATAGTCATTGAAAATGCCAATCTGATAGGAAATTGTCGCCGCTTGAGAACGTATGGCAAATTGCTATCTGTAGGTGTGAGATCTATCCGAGGTAGGAAAATTCTCTGCCCTTTACTTTGCCCGGTAACGACTTCTAAATCTAGAAAATTGTTACGCATCTCTTTTACGATCAGTCTTGTCCCGTTGCAAAGACCGCGTTTCGGATTCATGTTTCGCAGCAACATAACTATTGCACCTACTTTTAGTGTGAGTTTATGAGGTGGCATACCGGAAGGTGTCTCTTTGTTTAACAATTCACTTGGATAATTTAATTTGTTTGGCTCATCACATTCGGCTGTATCTGCGCTATAATACACTCTAGCTGGCCCTGCAATTTTCTCCAATACGATATCGTTTAGTTTCATCGTATCGTCGTTTTTCGGTGATAATATAGCCCTATTGATAAACTCGTATACATTTTCTGGCAATATGAGGTTTGTTCCGAATATTTCATCAGCTAAAGAATTTTTTACTAAACATATAGATGGTATTGTGACTACATCTTCAATACCATTGCCAACTTTGAGTAGATATTCTGAAAATTCTTGTTCATTTTTATTTACCCGCATATTTTGTTTTAATGAAAACTTTCTAAACAGTGGCCACAGTGGGCTTTGTATCATTGACATCTCAATTATAGCTGTTCTGTGATTTGTGTGCTTTACAATGGGTAGGCATTGTCGAAAATCACCTCCCAATATATTATTACTTTAGCACCGAATGGAAGTGAATTGTTTTCTAAATCTTTGAGAACTAAATTTATTGCTTTTAATGCGTGCCATGGCGCCATGGTAACCTCATCCCAAATGATTAAAGACGCTCTCTTTATCACTTTACCGGCATTTGAGGTTGCTCTGATTTTACATACACTATCCTCGTTTATTGGAACAGGAAGTTTAAAGACCGAGTGTACAGTTTGTCCGCCTTTTAACAGAGTTGCTGCTATACCTGTCCACGCGACTGCAAGAACTGTTTGTCCTTGTCCCCTCATCAAGCTAATGAGTGTGTTGTACAAAAATGTTTTTCCTGTGCCGCCAGGACCGTCAACAAAGAAATATCTGTCTTTACAGGTTGCATCATTTACTGC
This sequence comes from Pterostichus madidus, assembly GCA_911728475.2. Classification (NCBI taxonomy): domain Eukaryota; kingdom Metazoa; phylum Arthropoda; class Insecta; order Coleoptera; family Carabidae; genus Pterostichus; species Pterostichus madidus. Next base: position 17,103,586 of record OU452316.1, on the reverse strand, counting down.
ATTTACAATATACTGAAGTACCTCTGTTTGTTCTTTGTTAAACAACGCAATATTTTTTTCACCTTCTAGTTTTTCGGTCCCTCGATCAATTTGATCGTCTAATTCACCTGTCTCACTTATCTCTTCCGGTTCCGGAAGGTTAAAATCTTTTAATTTTAATCTGTGCATAAATAAAACATCTTGAATGTTTTTTAGGCATTTGTTTTGTGCTACTTGTTTCGAATTATGTAGCAAATAATCCTGCATCATGTCGTCTTTGAATTTTTCCCACAATGTAACTGCATCGACTGAGGTGTGGAAGCAAATCAAATATGCAAACAATTCACGTAATTGTTTTGGGAATTTATCAAGTACAGCTTCTTGCATGCATTCTATGCATTCCTCATCGTTTTCAAGCAACCCTTTAGCTCTAGCAGCTTCAAGATATGTATTATACATTTTTCCATCTACTGTACGTAAAGCTTCGAAGCTTGTCGCACCTGTTGTGTTAACTAATAACATTCTGAGATGGAATCGCTCAATATCTTTTGGACTAACAGAAATCATTCTCCCAATTGGAGGTTTTATAACTCTTTGCCTTGCTTTCCAAGTATTGTTACTTGTAAACACGTAATATTTGGGTATGTCCATGTACCGGTATTGTCGTGCTGTGGGATCTGTTTGGTTTAACAAAAACCAAGCTGTTAATGTTGTGTTTCGTTTGCTAGCTCGCTCAATAGCCTGTTTAACTTGTCCCGGAGCGAATACAACAGCTTGTTGATGTTGTAAATGGACTGTCAATTCGAAAATTGTGTGCGATTTATTATGCAATGGAAACTCTAGCAGTCTCCAACAGCATTCGGGCGGTGAAACGTACCGTGTGTTAAGATAACCGTTTATTTCATCCCACTGAACTGTTTTACTGGCATCGACTTGACCTAATTTAATTGACGCACAATCGTGGCCCTTACAGAAATATTTGCAAATGTATTTAATACTTTTGACCGATGAACAAATCTCGACATTGATGTGAGTATGATATTTTTTGAGCAAGTATGGATTGTATGGTATTATCCAACGATTATCAATTGTAAATTTAGTTGTACCATTTCGGTAGAGAATGTACATTTTTGCATTATTATTTCGTCTTTTGTAAAGCGGATACCCGTTAACGTTTTCGTGTGTTTCATTTCGGAACTCTTTTGGATATTTTTTAGTACATTTGTTATCACTCATGCAAGGTGAATTTTTGTTTAAAATTCCGCAAGGTCCGTGTATCATGTGTGACTGTACAATTTGATACAATTCCGGTTCGTTGGCCTCGTCTGGAATTTCAGCGCACACTATTGTGTCGATGTCATCTTTATTTCGAATTTTACTATTCTCGTCGAGTGTGAGTAAAAGATGCATGTGTGGTAGTCCTCGCTTTTGAAATTCAATTACATAAATGAAAGCAACTACTTTACCGAAAATATCCTCGTGTAGGAATTCGTGTAACATGCTTTTTATTTTACCGTAAAAAACCCGAGCTACAATATCCGGTCTGTCTGAGGCGGTCTGGCCTTCGTATAATTGCCCAGTTATTTCGTGCCATTTAGGATTGCAGGTAACTGTGATGAAAAGATCCGGTTTTCCGAATTCGCGTACTATGGCCATCGAATCCTGGTACATTTTCTGCATGAATCTACTACCTCCTTGGAAAGTTGACGGCAAAATAACCATTGTACCAGGTTTTGCCCCTTCTAAGTTTGCCGTATTGTTTATATGGTCCATTAGCCCACTATACAGCTCTACTCTGAAAGTAGGCTGATTTAAACGTATGTACGTCAATCTTTCACTTTCAACTTTTACGTATGCGTCTACTATGTACTGTTGTGTGAGTTTACCGGCCATTAAACACGGATTAAACTGACCGCGGTCCGCTAACCTATTCATATAGAATTGAAGAAGTGTTAGTTTCTTTTTACCGTCAGCTTGACGTCTGTGCATACCCCAACCGTTCTCACCACGTGGAAATAAAATGGGATAACACATCGGATCGCAATTTTCAGAGTACTGATTTATTCTCACGCTATTTTGACCCCTTGGGTGAATCGCAATATCCCTAAGACACGGTGGCTCACCGTCTTTAGAACTAAATACTACCGCCACCTCGTTACTTGTGGGAACATTATACCTGCGTTTGTCTTTTGTACGATCATTAACTATCCACAAGCTTACTTCCGGTACAGCTTGATTCGATTGTGCAGCTTTTGCTATTTCAATAGCCTCAACCTCTTTCAACATCATGAATGCCTCATAATATGGATTTATTTCTCGAATTATCAAATCCAACTTTTTCATGATTTCCGGTTTGCACTTTTCATTACATTTATCACTCATACGTTTTGTTAGTGCTTCTGTTGTATCTACGATATATAATTGTGCAAACTTTTCCGTTTTACCGTTTGGTGGATACAAACATGACGTGTTGTGGTAGATTTGACCGTGAATTCGGAATGTATACGGCCCTTGACCGGGAGGCGGTGCAATTTTGGCTCCCATTGACGCAAATGCAAGTGCACTGTTGTACTTGTGAATGTTTTCCTTAAAATTTTTACTATTAGAGTCTTTTCCTATCATTAAATCTTTCAAGTATTCGGGAAAGTCATTTAACTTATCCGGAATGAGTTTCCCCTTACGACAACAATGACTGAACTTGCCGTCTGCTGGTTTCTCAAAAGCAAAATTTTTTGCCGCGCACGTTTTACAAATGACGTTCATTTCTCCTAAGCTATGTTGCTCAATATTATCGCCTAAACATTTAGCTGCTAATTTGTATGTACCCTTAGAAACCTTTAAAACTTTTGCTTTTAGCTCAGCAACTTTCTTTTTATTTATTTCATTGTTCAGTTTTAGTCTATTTTCTTTTTGTTCATCTGTTTCTTTTGCAACATATTTATCAAAGTTTGTCTTTAACTTATCTAACCGTTGTTTTTTGGCGGAATCAGTTTCTTGAGTTATACGAATGGATTTATAATTACGTAATTGTCGCAAACGTTTATTTCGCTATTCTTCTGTTTCCTCTGCCTTCCTTTTTTGATAGTTTTGACTCAATTTTTGCTGACGAATAACCGGAAACAGCGCTATCTGTTGCGACCTAAACATTTCCGCGGCGTGCGCTCTAAGTCTAGTTATATCATACATTTCGTATTCGGGATTATGGTTAAATAAAATACTAGTACAGAAAGCAATTGAAAATAACCCACAATCATATGTATTTGTCTGTTGCTGAACTGGCGCGATTCTAATCTGAGGTCTAAATGGAAACAGACGTTCTAAATACGTATTCGCATCTGGATGAATGGAACTACTGTTCAAGCTATCATAAATCGTTACGGTCTCCCCATCGTAAAACGCAGTAGTCCAGTGCCCTACTCCTCCTTGCACTGCAGGTCTTTGAAACATAATTTGAATATGTTTCGTTCCTACCTGGACTGGTTGAATGCGATCTGGCGCATCTATATAGTAAGTTGGTTGTGGAAAATATTGAGAAATCATGCGAATCATCGAAAAGTAGAAATCTATATGAATATCTTCTAGATAACCCTGAGGATTAACTACTATGTCTATGTCAGCGTTCGTCATGTTACATAACATCCCGTTATTTTCTATTGGATTGATTACAGCTAAATTAACGTTATTAGTGACTGTAACAACTGGTTTAGCAACTACTATTTGTTTAACTACTACCGGTTCTACTTGTTTAGTTAATACAATTGATTTTGCATCTCTAGCTACTACAGGTTTATATTTTTTCTGATATAATTGTCGTTTATTTTGACGTTTTACGCGATCCTTCGACGGCATTTCGGTTCCTTTTTATGTACGTTTGTAGTGTTTATGTAAAGTGATTTATAAACTACTATGGACCACTTTAAATTGTGATCAAATATATCAGAATTTTTGTTTACTTACAATTTTTAGAGTACGCTGTTATTTGTATCTTACAAATTTAATCAGGACCTTAATTTCCAATAGAATGAAGTTTCTACGCTGAACTGGGTCGTAGCTACTAATATTTCTTTCGCCGAGCCAAATGGGACGCCAGTCGTTTCTTTTTTACTCTTCAAAACTAAATACAAATATGATTTAGCATGAATATATATATATAATAAAATATTTCAAAAATAAATAAATAAATATATAAATAAATATATCAGTACGCCTTTTACCCTTTACTAAGTGTTGCAAATCACGGTAAATGATATATTTATACGAGTCAAGTGCGGTTACCAGCCATCAAAACACGGCCCCGAAAGATGTTAGTGGTGGGGGAGACACAGGGGTAATTTTAATTTTGTGAAAATGTTTGTCGGCTATGGGGATCGAACCAGGGTTTTCAGGAACCACAGACCAACTTTATATCACTGAGCCATTACCCCATAAATAAATAAATCTATAACTAATGATAATTGAAAATTTCATTATACAGAAATTATTCATGTTATTTCTTTATCTGTAACCATTATTTCATTGCTCATAATCGCAGTTCAACTTAAATAGCGGAACTATGGCACCCAGAAATAGGAAATTGAATAAATATTGAAAGCAACAAAATTAAAATCTATTATTCTTATATTAATAAAGACATAATTTACTTACGTTTTTTTTAAATTAATTTCCGATGTAATGCTTAGTGTTTTAGGTACTTGTCCTCAGAAATGAAAAGATTCGCAAATTTAATTGTCCTAAAATCTGTCACTTCAGTTTACGGGCCTTTGCGTTCATCCGAATAGGAAATGAATTAGACAAGATATTCAGCACACATACACAACACTAAACAACACAAAATTACTAATAGTTATTCAATATCTCAGTGATATTTTGCAAATCACAATGATATAATCTGCTTTTTCACCAATGTAAATAAAGCAATTGTTTATTGTCAAGGTAAATTTTATTTTTGCTAAATTGGAATCGTTCAGTCACATCTAGTGATATTCTATAATCTAAATTAGCAATCTAGCGGTGATAAAAGGTACTAAATAGATCATGTATTTTTGACAGCTAGTTTTTGTTAAATTGGAATCGTTCAGTCACATCTAGTGATATTCTATAATCTAAATTAGCAATCTAGCGGTGATAAAAGATACTAAATAGATCATGTGTTTTTGACAGCTAGTAGCTGAACGCGACTATTTATTTTGATTAATTGCAAACTACGATTTTAAATATCATTTTTAATACCTAAAACAAATTACAAAATTTTCACAATTTGTCTAGAAATTTAAATAATTCTATCGAAAAATTGGTTTTACTGTATATTATCACCGACGTCAATTTTTGCTTGGTTTTACTATATACTTTAACAAACTATATGTCAAATTGACGTTTGGTCTTAAAACTTTATTTGAACATGAAATCAATTCAAAACAGTTCAAAACATGTATCCTCAATCATCTAATACCTAAATCAATTTACAAAATTTTCACAATTTGTCTAGAAATTGAAATAATTCTATCGAAAATTTCCATGCGTTACGTCAAAAATGACAGCTTAGGTCTATGATTTTTCAAAACCTGGATCGTGTATATAAGAGGTAATGTTGTTTCTTAACCATAGATTTGTCAACTGGAAGATTTATCATTAAAAACTTTTATACAAACATTAAATCAATAGAAAACCGTTCAAAACATATGTCCTCAATCTTCTAATACCTAAATCAATAAATTGGAATCGTTCAGTCACATCTAGTGATATTCTATAATCTAAATTAGCAATCTAGCGGTGATAAAAGATACTAAATAGATCATGTGTTTTTGACAGCTAGTAGCTGAACGCGACTATTTATTTTGATTAATTGCAAACTACGATTTTAAATATCATTTTTAATACCTAAAACAAATTACAAAATTTTCACAATTTGTCTAGAAATTTAAATAATTCTATCGAAACATTGGTTTTACTGTATATTATCACCGACGTCAATTTTTGCTTGGTTTTACTATATACTTTAACAAACTATATGTCAAATTGACGTTTGGTCTTAAAACTTTATTTGAACATGAAATCAATTCAAAACAGTTCAAAACATGTATCCTCAATCATCTAATACCTAAATCAATTTACAAAATTTTCACAATTTGTCTAGAAATTGAAATAATTCTATCGAAAATATCCATGCGTTACGTCAAAAATGACAGCTTAGGTCTATGATTTTTCAAAACCTGGATCGTGTATATAAGAGGTAATGTTGTTTCTTAACCATAGATTTGTCAACTGGAAGATTTATCATTAAAAACTTTTATACAAACATTAAATCAATAGAAAACCGTTCAAAACATATGTCCTCAATCTTCTAATACCTAAATCAAATTAGAAAATGTCTCCAACTTGTCTAGAAATTGAAATATTTATATAAAAATGTTTCATGCGAAACGTCAAAAGTGTCAAATAGTTTTACTATATACTTTAACAAACTATATGTCAAATTGACGTTTGGTCTTAAAACTTTTTTTGAACCTGAAATCAATTCAAAACAGTTCAAAACATGTATCCTCAATCATCTAATACCTAAATCAATTTACAAAATTGCTACAACTTGTCTAGAAATTGAAATAATTCTATCTAAAATTTCCATGCGTAACGTCAAAAATGACAGCTTAGGTCTATGGTTTTTCAAAACCTGGATCGTGTATATAAGAGGTAAACTTGTTTCTTAACCATAGATTTGTGAAATGGACGTTGCATCATTAAAAACTTTTATACAAACATGAAATCAATTGAAAAACGTTCAAAACATATGTCCTCAATCCTCTAATACCTAAATCAAATTAGAAAATGTCTCCAACTTGTCTAGAAATTGAAATATTTATGTAAAAATGTTTCATGCGAAACGTCAAAAGTGATTGACAGGTCTGAAAAATTTCTGCTTGCGGTCAAATTTCATATGCATAGCAACGCGTGCATACTTCGATCAAGAAAATTTGCAAAGTGTGTCGTTAATTTCAAGCGGACTGTACTTTCAAAAAATCTGAAATACCCAAAAGGCACTAGTCCCAAACATTCTTTAAATTGTAGAAAAAAATTCACAACAATCGCACAAACCGTTTAAGCTGTAGCCGTGTCTAAAGTCTGGTTGCCGCCGTGATGAATCTATAGTGAATTAAGCCGATTAGTATATAGGACTAGCGGTCGGCCTGGCTTCGCCAGGCCTTCACGCTAGGCTCCGCGGACACTGAAGTAATATTCACTTTTATAAGACAATTGACACTATATAAATCAAATTATTTCCGAAGTTAAAGTTTTCAATTCTGCACGTCTGTTTTTTAAAATACATTTAATTGATACCAAGCACGATAGGTTACGAAGCTCTGGTACTACAAAATTGACAATAAAAAAATATCCAATTCAGCACACGAACTCTTTAAACGACCTTACATTTAATACCATACACTATCTATATGTTTTGAAGCAATTTCACTAAAATAATTGCCGATCGAAAAAAATCGAATTGTGCACGCGAGCTCTTCAATAGACCTTTCATTTGATACCAAACACGATAGGTTTTGATGCATTTTTACTAAAACAATTGCCGATTGAATAATATTCAATTTTGTACGCAAGCCCTTCAAAAGACCTTTCATTTGATACCAAACACGATAGGTTTTGATGCATTTTTACTCAAACAATTGCCGATCGAATAATATTAAATTTTGTACGTGAGCCCTTCAATAGCCCTCTAATTTGATATCAAACACGATAGGTTTTGATGCATTTTTACTAAAACAATTGCCGATTGAATAATATTCAGTTTTGTACGTGAGCCCTTCAACATACCTTTCATTTGATACCAAACACGAGAGGTTCTGATTCACTTTTACTAAAACAATTGCCGATCGAATAATATTCAATTTTGTACGCGAGCTCTTCCAAAGACCTTTTTTTTGATACTAAACAGGATAAGTTTTGAAGCACTTTCACTAATGCCAATGGCACACTGGTCGAGGAGCATGAATGAGCGTCGAGGAACTCATCGATGAAACAACAGAACGCACCCTGACTGATAAAATAAACAAACACGAAAAAATAGCACAAAGCAAAACCAAAATGACAGCCCACGCTAACATGCAATGAGACACAATAATACGTGGAAAATGAGACACAATCGTTTCATCGAGGAATCCCTCATGCTCCTCGACCAGTGTGCCATTGACATAAAACAATTGCTGATTGAGAAAAATCTTAATTCTACATGCGTGACCTTCAAAACTTTCATATTATACCAAATACGATAAGTTTTGAAACACTTTCAATAAAATGAATATCGATAATAAATTTAAATAAATAATAATTAAATTGTGTTTAATGTACATTGCCGTGAACAAAATTTGTTTAGTTTTACTATATAATTTTACCGCGGAAAATTTTGGTTTGGTTTACCTGTATACTTAATAAAACTTGTCAATTTGACGTTTAAACCAACTTCATAGTGAACTGTTAAAAATTTACTTTTTAAATACACATATTTGAAATGTGTAATTATATTAAAAACGTCCCTTCATTTCAGTAATGTTTTGTTTGAGTTTTCTACTAAAACTGGCTTATTGCCATGTCCATCTAGTGGTCAAAATATCTATCTAGTAGATAGTGGAAATTTTAGTAGATGAAAGAATTTTTTTATTTAAATTTTAGTGGAATTGCATGTATTTACATACTTTTCCTATCATATTAATATATAAACAAAAGAAGAAATTATCCAGATTTGAAATATTACTAAATAATAATAACGGGTTCCGTTTTCAAATCTCGCCCCAACAAAATAGTTCATTTTGTAGGTGGCGCAGTGATCTTTTCCGAAACAACTGTTCGTCACAGAATCACGTGAGTGCCCGCATCCTATTAACTCGTAAATCATTATTTGCTTGTGTTAGTTTTCACTTTGCTTTATTCAATAAATGATATATTTTTGCGCGTAAAGTGCGGTTACCAGACGTCAAATCACGGTTCCCAAAGATGATATATTCAAAGAAATTATGAAAAATCATTTTAATATAACTAATTTCAAATGGAGGTGTTTAAAATAGGCCATAAATTATGTCAAATCGGGAATCATGGTAGAAAAGAATTGGGCGTATATTTCATATTGTTTATTAGCTTATTCATTTACTTCCATATTATTCATTTATAATTTTCAGGTGTCAAAAAAATATAGCCAAATGTTCAGCGGTGACAAGGGGATCGAATCACTGATAAATAAAATTACAAGGAATGTACTTACTGTGCAAACAAAATGTACAAATAAAAACGTACCAGCTCGCTTAATAATTCACCATACTTACCAAGCTTCTTGGAGAAGAGTCCAAAAAAAAAATCATTTTATTATCACTGATTTGTTGGATGATTTTAGATAAGTTATTCAAACTTAAATACTAATTATTTTGAAAAACAAAATTAATTAAAAGAGAAATGGAAAGAGAAAGATAAAGGAGTGTAAAAGAAAGAGATAAAAATCGAACGGCGAAACAATAAAGTAAGCAAATAAATTACGATTTACAATTCGCAATTTAGGATAAGGAAAGTAGGAATAACAAAAAAAATAAATAATTTAATTTAATAATTTAATAATAATTTAATAATAATTTAATAATAATTTAATAATAATTTAATAATAATCAAATTAATTTAGTAAATTATAGAGGGCCCACCATCGACCATCAGTCTATAAAAAAAAAATTATTGATATTTTTTTATTCAATTAAATCAAAGTCTTAATACATACATGATGGGCTCCTCTTCCTCTATGTTTCCGGCCACGATTATCTCGTCCACGACCATTTCCCCTACGGTAACTTCGCCCTCTCGACGAATTTGGTTTTGGCGATTTTGGGGTGGGCTGAACTAGGGCTGCAGGCGTTTGTTCTGATGTTGCCTCAGTTTGTGGAGGCACTATTGCATTTAATTTCTGCAATAGTACCTCATTCTGTGCCTTCAGTAAAGCAATCTCCTTTTTGAGATTCGTTATTAGTTCATGTGCTAAAATAAATAATGTATGTTGTATAAAATTAAAATTACATTGTTAAAACATTAAGAAAATTAAGGATAAATCAATTTACATTAAAATAATACTTAATCTTATCACAAAATTATATTAAATTTAAAAAAATATAAAAATGCTTTTAATTAATTATAGAATTTGAATAATATGTGTATAATAAATTAAAACTGTTTAAACTTACAATTCTGCGGCTCTTCAACATCCATGTCATCCATGTCTTTGAATTTTATATTTTACGGCTTCTTGCATTGAATGTAAATATGAAATTGTAAGCTGGTATATTTTTTTCAATATTTGTTTATAAATATTGTTTTGTAACTAGGAAGTAAAATCTTATTTATTAATAAAAATAAATTCATTGGCTAATTTCAATAATGAATTTTTTTCAATTATTTAATTTAATATATAAATGTCATTTAGCAACAAAATTATTTTTTCGCTAAGAGATAAATTCATTAAGCGATAAATAATAATGAAAATACCGTTGATAACCAAGAAGTACATATTAAAATTAATAATTTGACACAGAGATACAGATATTACAAACTTTTGTAACATCATTTCAATATTTGAGATAATTTACATTTTCAGAACAGAAAAGCGAAACATCGGATCAAGTGGAGGATCACCTTCTCCACGGGTTCATTTTGATCAAATTATGGCAATTTGCACCACTTTGGTTTAACATTTAAACTTAGCTTTACATCGGCTTAAAATTGTGTTTGCCTTGCACCGTCATTTAAGCGCCAATTAAAAATGACATTTCTTTGGTTTAGTTAAACCGTGGATATCTACGGTTTAATGAAATTTTATGGTTAAGTTTTAGTTGATTCGTTGTGTTATTAATACAAAAGTTATCAATACTGGACTTCATAAATTTAATTTTTTTTAAATTTATTGACTATTCTTACAATATATCAGTCGAAAAATTAATATTTTAAAGTCGAAGACCTTTGTTAAATTTTAAATAATAATAACTCTCCTAATAAATCAGCTAGAACAAACAACTATTGATTTGAATTCAATTGCACACAAATTAATTAATGTTTAGGTGTTTTGTACTACAGTAATAAATTAATATCAGATTATCTAAACAGACACACATATTTATTTATATTACATCCTTATAAATAAATACATGTTTTATAAAAATATATTCAATGAGAAGCTTAAATAAAATATGATTTTTCACTTAAATTAAGATATTATTCAAACAAAAATAATAAAATAACAATATATAAACAATTATTCATTACTGATATTTAGACGTGCGAGATACGTTAGTATCTTTACTATGGGAAGTTATTGTTGCTGGACGACGTCGCTTTATCCATGATTTCTTCAACCTTGCACTTAAAAGGGATTAAGATTTTCCATCATCTTCCAAGTTTTCTGTGACACTTGTAGTAAACTGTAGCTTTGTGCATACAAGATGTTTTAAAACAGATGGTTTCCAGCTACCTCAATTAAGAGCAACGGAGTTATACTTTTTATCATTATGTTGATCATTAGCGATGTCATTAGAATCATATACAATTTCTGCGGCTTCAGCAATATTTAAAATAGTGTATTTTGCGGGTCACTATCAAAAGTATTATTCAGGCTGAATACACTTTTCTTATTTAGTATTGATAAAGCAAACTTATGTTTTATCACTTTTAATTTCTTCAGTACCTCCTTTAGTTTTTTCTAGTTGGTTTTTTAATATTTTCGAAGTGCTTCTGCTGTTCTAAAATAAGCAAGATTAACGAAATACTACAGAATACTACAGATCCTTAACCTTACTTCATTAATTTCGGCTGGAGAAACTGAATTAAATTCTTTGTGTATTTCAATTCATGCATCATCTTTTTTGCGTCATGTAACAGCGATGGTATTTTTGTTTTCCAGTATATTTTTGTATTCTGTTATAGTAAATAGGGTTAACTTTTCTTCTTTTGTGGAATTTGGACCTCTGGTTCTTTTATCAGTCATCTAATAAAGTAAATTTCTTATAAATATTGAATAATGTACTACCAATAATGTTTATTTACCTTTTACACCAATAACATGCACTTTTCAGCATCAAAATAATCTTGACAAACGTCAAAATAAATAAAAAAACTAAAAATCCTGCAATATTTAAGCACAAAATGTTACTAGAATGTTAGGGGATAACAAAAAAATTTCTGTAGTCCGAAAATCTAGTAGTCACAAAAATAAATTGTCATAAAATGTGAAGTTTAAGCCAAAACTAATGCCAATGGCACACTGATCGAGGAGCATGAATGAGCGTCGAGGAACTCATCGATGAAACAACAGAACGCACCCTGACTGATAAAATAAACAAACACGAAAAAATAGCACAAAGCAAAACCAACATGACAGCCCACGCTAACATGAAATGAGACACAATAATACGTGTGAAATGAGACACAATAATACGTGTGAAATGAGACACAATCGAGGAGGCGCCTCTATTTTTCATCGATGACTGGTGCGTTCTGTTGTTTCATCGATGAGTTCCTCGACGCTCATTCATGCTCCTCGACCAGTGTGCCATTGGCATAACAGAGCGAGTTGACATTAAGAGGAACGGAGAGAGGTAACTCTAACAATCGCCCACCAAACAGCTGTAAGCTGTTCTCGAACTTCAGGTTGGTCTTTCTATTTATTTAAATTAGAATAAAATACACGACTCTGTCAGATATTACTCTAATAAAAGTATTAAAGTTTTGAAAATATTGTCATGAATAATATATGCCATAAGAAATTTTACATTGACATATGGGTTGCAGGCAAACACGTAATCGAACTGAAGTTGATGCACAGCTGATTGGTGGGCAGCTGTCAAAGTTACCCCCTTCACTCTCTTCATCATCTACATACTTTGAGACTTTGACAGCGAACTAGGTTATTTTAGAGTTTCGTTCTATTTTTCTTGTGTTGTTTGTTATTGTATTAATTGTATGTTGTTGTGTTAATTATTTGCTTGTTTCGTGTTTTTTAAATTTATATTGGTGAAACAATGTCGCGTGGTTTATGTTATATGGTGGGATGTAAGATGGACAGAAATGTAAAATGAAAATATCTCAGATAGGAATGAGACGAACTGAAACACAAAGTTTGTCGCTAACAATGAAATTTTCAACAACGAACTAAAAACTTTTTAAAATTGCGTCCAAATAAACTAATGTGAATTTGTAAAGCCTCAGTCAAAACAGAAGCGCTGAGTATTAAAGAGGAGCGGAGGGAGATAATTCTGACAGCTGCTAAACAATCAATTGTGCGTCAACTTCAGGTCGGTTAGGTGTCTGTCCGTATTCCATTTCTAATGTTATTACAACATAACCTTCATTTGTAAAAATTCAAAATTTTCAGAAAAGTTAGTACACAAATAATTAATAAAGTATTGCATGAATTTTTGTATAATCTTATTTAAAACTGAAATATATGTATAAATACCTTGTAGTTTGCAGTGGAAGTGAAGTTTATCGAATAAAATCTGAAACTTTTTACTAAAAATCTAAAATTTCAATATATATATATATTTAAATATTTATACAAATCAACATAAAAATTTAGATTATTCATGGAACCAGCAGACTATCATATAACATCAACTAAATAATAACAGATAAACAATTTAGGAATCATTTAAAATTACTATGTGATAACGTATTCAGACTGGTTACATGGACAACCTATAACATGGTTAAAATTACAATAATGAACAGATATATAAATAATTAATAGGTCATTAAGTACATATTTGGTACATTTTTCATTGAATTTATACAATTTAGCAGCAATTAGAAATTATTATATAAGTTTAAATAAATTTGAATTTTAAGCAAATAATCCGATTAATAAACTACATTAGAATATAGAATAGAAGAAGAAAATACAGTTTGAATACCGTTATCGTAATTAATTAACCATAAATTAGTCACCATTTTCAGAAATCATGTTCCATTACTGAACTGGTTCCAGTAGAAAATAACAGTGCCAACACTGATTTGTTTTAGGAAATATTTTGAAATCGTAAGTTAAAAGAGAATATTGGCTTTACTTTCCCGGCCATAAGTTTAAATTATTTGAACAAACTTGAAAAAAAAATTTGAATATTAGCAGCAAGCGATCAAGTAATTTATCTAAATATGTTCTTCTATTTTTGGTCTTCAAAGAAATAGTTTACTCCTCAATGTTTGTTCTTCAAGACAAACAAAAGATTATTTAAGATTTCAACTAAAAAAAATACAAATTATATTTAATAGAGAATATTTCACAAAAAATATGTAATAAATACCATGCAATTTTTGTTTCTTGTCAAAAGATTTCGTAATAATTTTTATCTTGAAACTTTGTTCATTTTTGAGCATATGTATCACCAAAACTCATTGTTAAGCTAATATTTTAAATTGAATGGGGGTATTTATTGCAGAAAATTTTGTCGGAAAATATTATGATCTGGATATTTTTTAAATATTCGCCAACATAGGTACGTTTTTTTTTAATTTGAATAATCTGTTTCATCTCTGATTTCATGTCTACAACTAAAAATAATGAAATTAATTATATAAAATAAATTTTAAAAAAGATACTTACTTGTAATATCTATAACAATTTTAATGATTGATGACTCCATATATTAATGTCGAATTTTGTAGATTTTTTTAAATAAGTTCATGTTCCAGATTAATTCTCGAAAACTGATAGAAAGATATTTGCTACCGAAATTTATCAGTTCATGATTGATTATATATTCATATATATACAATTTACAACCATCTGTTTATTTATATCTTTTAAAGTTTAATTAATTGATATTTCATTTTATTCATGTAGAGATGACAGGTTCATCGTACATAATATTTTAGATCTACAAGATTAAAACATGAAAACAATATATTCAGGAATAATTAAAACAAATTTCTTACCTCTGCGAAAATATTATTCATTTCCAATCTGGTAAATGCTGAATCAGCATTTAAATAACTTTAATTCTTGTCATAGATTTTTAGGATTTGTAAACAAAAATATTTTGTTTTATTCTTTGTAGATTATTAGTAGATTACAGACTTGATTTTACCAAGTTCTGGCGATAAAATCGCATCCGTCACACAACTTATATATAAAAAATACGAACGTGTCTAAATTGTTCAAATTCCACTATTCGCAAAGTTCCTTCTTCTGCAGCCATTTTGAGATCTAATTGTTTACATCAAATAAATAATTAAACTCTCCAATGATAAAAGTTTTTCTATCCAGAACACATCTGAAATAAACAAAAATTAATTAAAAATCAATCCGGACTGTACACCAATTAATTTACCTTTTTATGTTTTGAAGAAATGCGTTACTACAGAAAAATGATTAAATTTGTTATAAATATAACAGCTTTCATAATTCTTATACCGAAACGTGCGTTTTTATCTTGAAAAGTTTTAAATTCCATTTTACTTTATTGAGATTATAGTAAATTGATTTTGATGATTTAACATGCTTAATTTATATTTATTACTGTCTACTTCTGTCGAGCATACAATTAATATTTTTCGATTGTATTGAAATTCTCCATTAGCGATTTCAATTACCACAAAACTGAAAGAAAAGAAAACAAAAATTGAACAAAAATCGGTTTAAATTTTGTACCAAATAATCAACTTTTTTATTTATTGAAGAAATTCAAAAATTCAGATATGCTGCTGCTTTTCTATAAATCCAATTTTGTTTTGATAATAATTTTTGAACGAAAATGTATGTATTTCCATTACGAATTTTTGCATTCATTTGTAGCGAGAACCGAAACATCCCACGTAAAACATTAGACCTATATAAATGAAATATTTGAAATAAATTATGTAAAAATTATAGAAATAAATGTTTACCTCAGTAAATAGTTTTTCAACCAGGCTGATTAAATGCTATTAAATTTGTGTGGAAAGGATTTTTATGATTTCCAAATTTTATTATTTATAATAATTGAGTAATTTGCATATTAACACGTTGCAAAAAGAACCAGTAACTACTCTTTGTATCTACACAAAGTAATAAACAAAAAATATTTATTAAAAGTAATCGATATTATTTAAACAATAATTTTGTACATACCTTATTTGGTTCTATATTTGATTTTGTGATCTGAGGTTGTATTAAAAATAATTTAGAAAAAATCAGACAAAATTTATTATGATTTTATACCAAAACAAATCACAGTAATAGTTTATTTAGATTTTTGATAAATAAATCGTTTCAGAAAGCAATCAATATTTTGGAATAGATTTGAAAAGAAAAAATTTATATTTTTGTTTTAATGTTTCTTAAAAAATTAATTATGACTTATAATTTTGAAAAATATTTTTTTACCAACTACACAACATACTTATTGACACCTCTTTAAATTAATAAATTTGGAGCGAAAAATTGTTACTTTCATATTATTTTTCAATATTAAAGCATTAATATTAGAGTTTAAAATGATCAAGGTGGCAATACTCATTCACACAAACATTCATACAACGGCGGTTTTAATATAATTTGTGTCGCCAAAATAGTGGAACACATGGGTAATTTAATAATTATGATTGGAAGCTCCAGTCTGTGTGTACATAAATATTGGAAGACCGGGCTCAGTTTAAGAATCATGGACATATGTTCACAGGCCTGTTAAATTGTTGCAGGGCACAACAAAAACTTCGAATACCACTGGTATAGGAATTTAAAATCTGTAAATATTAGGACCGTTGGCCAGTCTACTACAAATGGAGGATACTGCTTATTTGTCCATAAATTTATGTAAAAGGAAAAACGGTCCTAATATTTACAGATTTTAAACTCCACCAGCGACATTCAAAGTTTTTGCTGTACTCTGCTGGTTTCGTTAAAAAGAGATTTTAATTGGAACCTTTTACAAGAAATTTATGGACACAGTATCACATTTGTAGGACTCTTGTGCTACGATTTGTTTAAAGTCCCAGGGACTTGGTACACACATTTAATGCTGACAAAAATTATCAGACGTAGCACAAGTTAATTCCAAAAGGAATTATTTAATCTGCATTTGTGTGATTGCAAATATTTATTATATAATAAATATGAAAGGGAAATTATTTATTTTGAAAGGGCATGTTTAATTGTTTAAAATTTCCCTGAATACAATGTTAAGTGTGCATCCCTCATTTTTTTCGTCGTCTACAAGATTATCGGGTATTTTTATTTTTAAATTGTCGAATGCTCGCACTCTAGACATTGCAACATATAATTGACCGTGTGTGAACACCGGTTTTTCAAGATTTATTCCCACGAAATCAAATGTTTGCCCTTGGGATTTGTTTATAGTCATTGAAAATGCCAATCTGATAGGAAATTGTCGCCGCTTGAGAACGTATGGCAAATTGCTATCTGTAGGTGTGAGATCTATCCGAGGTAGGAAAATTCTCTGCCCTTTACTTTGCCCGGTAACGACTTCTAAATCTAGAAAATTGTTACGCATCTCTTTTACGATCAGTCTTGTCCCGTTGCAAAGACCGCGTTTCGGATTCATGTTTCGCAGCAACATAACTATTGCACCTACTTTTAGTGTGAGTTTATGAGGTGGCATACCGGAAGGTGTCTCTTTGTTTAACAATTCACTTGGATAATTTAATTTGTTTGGCTCATCACATTCGGCTGTATCTGCGCTATAATACACTCTAGCTGGCCCTGCAATTTTCTCCAATACGATATCGTTTAGTTTCATCGTATCGTCGTTTTTCGGTGATAATATAGCCCTATTGATAAACTCGTATACATTTTCTGGCAATATGAGGTTTGTTCCGAATATTTCATCAGCTAAAGAATTTTTTACTAAACATATAGATGGTATTGTGACTACATCTTCAATACCATTGCCAACTTTGAGTAGATATTCTGAAAATTCTTGTTCATTTTTATTTACCCGCATATTTTGTTTTAATGAAAACTTTCTAAACAGTGGCCACAGTGGGCTTTGTATCATTGACATCTCAATTATAGCTGTTCTGTGATTTGTGTGCTTTACAATGGGTAGGCATTGTCGAAAATCACCTCCCAATATATTATTACTTTAGCACCGAATGGAAGTGAATTGTTTTCTAAATCTTTGAGAACTAAATTTATTGCTTTTAATGCGTGCCATGGCGCCATGGTAACCTCATCCCAAATGATTAAAGACGCTCTCTTTATCACTTTACCGGCATTTGAGGTTGCTCTGATTTTACATACACTATCCTCGTTTATTGGAACAGGAAGTTTAAAGACCGAGTGTACAGTTTGTCCGCCTTTTAACAGAGTTGCTGCTATACCTGTCCACGCGACTGCAAGAACTGTTTGTCCTTGTCCCCTCATCAAGCTAATGAGTGTGTTGTACAAAAATGTTTTTCCTGTGCCGCCAGGACCGTCAACAAAGAAATATCTGTCTTTACAGGTTGCATCATTTACTGCATTTACAATATACTGAAGTACCTCTGTTTGTTCTTTGTTAAACAACGCAATATTTTTTTCACCTTCTAGTTTTTCGGTCCCTCGATCAATTTGATCGTCTAATTCACCTGTCTCACTTATCTCTTCCGGTTCCGGAAGGTTAAAATCTTTTAATTTTAATCTGTGCATAAATAAAACATCTTGAATGTTTTTTAGGCATTTGTTTTGTGCTACTTGTTTCGAATTATGTAGCAAATAATCCTGCATCATGTCGTCTTTGAATTTTTCCCACAATGTAACTGCATCGACTGAGGTGTGGAAGCAAATCAAATATGCAAACAATTCACGTAATTGTTTTGGGAATTTATCAAGTACAGCTTCTTGCATGCATTCTATGCATTCCTCATCGTTTTCAAGCAACCCTTTAGCTCTAGCAGCTTCAAGATATGTATTATACATTTTTCCATCTACTGTACGTAAAGCTTCGAAGCTTGTCGCACCTGTTGTGTTAACTAATAACATTCTGAGATGGAATCGCTCAATATCTTTTGGACTAACAGAAATCATTCTCCCAATTGGAGGTTTTATAACTCTTTGCCTTGCTTTCCAAGTATTGTTACTTGTAAACACGTAATATTTGGGTATGTCCATGTACCGGTATTGTCGTGCTGTGGGATCTGTTTGGTTTAACAAAAACCAAGCTGTTAATGTTGTGTTTCGTTTGCTAGCTCGCTCAATAGCCTGTTTAACTTGTCCCGGAGCGAATACAACAGCTTGTTGATGTTGTAAATGGACTGTCAATTCGAAAATTGTGTGCGATTTATTATGCAATGGAAACTCTAGCAGTCTCCAACAGCATTCGGGCGGTGAAACGTACCGTGTGTTAAGATAACCGTTTATTTCATCCCACTGAACTGTTTTACTGGCATCGACTTGACCTAATTTAATTGACGCACAATCGTGGCCCTTACAGAAATATTTGCAAATGTATTTAATACTTTTGACCGATGAACAAATCTCGACATTGATGTGAGTATGATATTTTTTGAGCAAGTATGGATTGTATGGTATTATCCAACGATTATCAATTGTAAATTTAGTTGTACCATTTCGGTAGAGAATGTACATTTTTGCATTATTATTTCGTCTTTTGTAAAGCGGATACCCGTTAACGTTTTCGTGTGTTTCATTTCGGAACTCTTTTGGATATTTTTTAGTACATTTGTTATCACTCATGCAAGGTGAATTTTTGTTTAAAATTCCGCAAGGTCCGTGTATCATGTGTGACTGTACAATTTGATACAATTCCGGTTCGTTGGCCTCGTCTGGAATTTCAGCGCACACTATTGTGTCGATGTCATCTTTATTTCGAATTTTACTATTCTCGTCGAGTGTGAGTAAAAGATGCATGTGTGGTAGTCCTCGCTTTTGAAATTCAATTACATAAATGAAAGCAACTACTTTACCGAAAATATCCTCGTGTAGGAATTCGTGTAACATGCTTTTTATTTTACCGTAAAAAACCCGAGCTACAATATCCGGTCTGTCTGAGGCGGTCTGGCCTTCGTATAATTGCCCAGTTATTTCGTGCCATTTAGGATTGCAGGTAACTGTGATGAAAAGATCCGGTTTTCCGAATTCGCGTACTATGGCCATCGAATCCTGGTACATTTTCTGCATGAATCTACTACCTCCTTGGAAAGTTGACGGCAAAATAACCATTGTACCAGGTTTTGCCCCTTCTAAGTTTGCCGTATTGTTTATATGGTCCATTAGCCCACTATACAGCTCTACTCTGAAAGTAGGCTGATTTAAACGTATGTACGTCAATCTTTCACTTTCAACTTTTACGTATGCGTCTACTATGTACTGTTGTGTGAGTTTACCGGCCATTAAACACGGATTAAACTGACCGCGGTCCGCTAACCTATTCATATAGAATTGAAGAAGTGTTAGTTTCTTTTTACCGTCAGCTTGACGTCTGTGCATACCCCAACCGTTCTCACCACGTGGAAATAAAATGGGATAACACATCGGATCGCAATTTTCAGAGTACTGATTTATTCTCACGCTATTTTGACCCCTTGGGTGAATCGCAATATCCCTAAGACACGGTGGCTCACCGTCTTTAGAACTAAATACTACCGCCACCTCGTTACTTGTGGGAACATTATACCTGCGTTTGTCTTTTGTACGATCATTAACTATCCACAAGCTTACTTCCGGTACAGCTTGATTCGATTGTGCAGCTTTTGCTATTTCAATAGCCTCAACCTCTTTCAACATCATGAATGCCTCATAATATGGATTTATTTCTCGAATTATCAAATCCAACTTTTTCATGATTTCCGGTTTGCACTTTTCATTACATTTATCACTCATACGTTTTGTTAGTGCTTCTGTTGTATCTACGATATATAATTGTGCAAACTTTTCCGTTTTACCGTTTGGTGGATACAAACATGACGTGTTGTGGTAGATTTGACCGTGAATTCGGAATGTATACGGCCCTTGACCGGGAGGCGGTGCAATTTTGGCTCCCATTGACGCAAATGCAAGTGCACTGTTGTACTTGTGAATGTTTTCCTTAAAATTTTTACTATTAGAGTCTTTTCCTATCATTAAATCTTTCAAGTATTCGGGAAAGTCATTTAACTTATCCGGAATGAGTTTCCCCTTACGACAACAATGACTGAACTTGCCGTCTGCTGGTTTCTCAAAAGCAAAATTTTTTGCCGCGCACGTTTTACAAATGACGTTCATTTCTCCTAAGCTATGTTGCTCAATATTATCGCCTAAACATTTAGCTGCTAATTTGTATGTACCCTTAGAAACCTTTAAAACTTTTGCTTTTAGCTCAGCAACTTTCTTTTTATTTATTTCATTGTTCAGTTTTAGTCTATTTTCTTTTTGTTCATCTGTTTCTTTTGCAACATATTTATCAAAGTTTGTCTTTAACTTATCTAACCGTTGTTTTTTGGCGGAATCAGTTTCTTGAGTTATACGAATGGATTTATAATTACGTAATTGTCGCAAACGTTTATTTCGCTATTCTTCTGTTTCCTCTGCCTTCCTTTTTTGATAGTTTTGACTCAATTTTTGCTGACGAATAACCGGAAACAGCGCTATCTGTTGCGACCTAAACATTTCCGCGGCGTGCGCTCTAAGTCTAGTTATATCATACATTTCGTATTCGGGATTATGGTTAAATAAAATACTAGTACAGAAAGCAATTGAAAATAACCCACAATCATATGTATTTGTCTGTTGCTGAACTGGCGCGATTCTAATCTGAGGTCTAAATGGAAACAGACGTTCTAAATACGTATTCGCATCTGGATGAATGGAACTACTGTTCAAGCTATCATAAATCGTTACGGTCTCCCCATCGTAAAACGCAGTAGTCCAGTGCCCTACTCCTCCTTGCACTGCAGGTCTTTGAAACATAATTTGAATATGTTTCGTTCCTACCTGGACTGGTTGAATGCGATCTGGCGCATCTATATAGTAAGTTGGTTGTGGAAAATATTGAGAAATCATGCGAATCATCGAAAAGTAGAAATCTATATGAATATCTTCTAGATAACCCTGAGGATTAACTACTATGTCTATGTCAGCGTTCGTCATGTTACATAACATCCCGTTATTTTCTATTGGATTGATTACAGCTAAATTAACGTTATTAGTGACTGTAACAACTGGTTTAGCAACTACTATTTGTTTAACTACTACCGGTTCTACTTGTTTAGTTAATACAATTGATTTTGCATCTCTAGCTACTACAGGTTTATATTTTTTCTGATATAATTGTCGTTTATTTTGACGTTTTACGCGATCCTTCGACGGCATTTCGGTTCCTTTTTATGTACGTTTGTAGTGTTTATGTAAAGTGATTTATAAACTACTATGGACCACTTTAAATTGTGATCAAATATATCAGAATTTTTGTTTACTTACAATTTTTAGAGTACGCTGTTATTTGTATCTTACAAATTTAATCAGGACCTTAATTTCCAATAGAATGAAGTTTCTACGCTGAACTGGGTCGTAGCTACTAATATTTCTTTCGCCGAGCCAAATGGGACGCCAGTCGTTTCTTTTTTACTCTTCAAAACTAAATACAAATATGATTTAGCATGAATATATATATATAATAAAATATTTCAAAAATAAATAAATAAATATATAAATAAATATATCAGTACGCCTTTTACCCTTTACTAAGTGTTGCAAATCACGGTAAATGATATATTTATACGAGTCAAGTGCGGTTACCAGCCATCAAAACACGGCCCCGAAAGATGTTAGTGGTGGGGGAGACACAGGGGTAATTTTAATTTTGTGAAAATGTTTGTCGGCTATGGGGATCGAACCAGGGTTTTCAGGAACCACAGACCAACTTTATATCACTGAGCCATTACCCCATAAATAAATAAATCTATAACTAATGATAATTGAAAATTTCATTATACAGAAATTATTCATGTTATTTCTTTATCTGTAACCATTATTTCATTGCTCATAATCGCAGTTCAACTTAAATAGCGGAACTATGGCACCCAGAAATAGGAAATTGAATAAATATTGAAAGCAACAAAATTAAAATCTATTATTCTTATATTAATAAAGACATAATTTACTTACGTTTTTTTTAAATTAATTTCCGATGTAATGCTTAGTGTTTTAGGTACTTGTCCTCAGAAATGAAAAGATTCGCAAATTTAATTGTCCTAAAATCTGTCACTTCAGTTTACGGGCCTTTGCGTTCATCCGAATAGGAAATGAATTAGACAAGATATTCAGCACACATACACAACACTAAACAACACAAAATTACTAATAGTTATTCAATATCTCAGTGATATTTTGCAAATCACAATGATATAATCTGCTTTTTCACCAATGTAAATAAAGCAATTGTTTATTGTCAAGGTAAATTTTATTTTTGCTAAATTGGAATCGTTCAGTCACATCTAGTGATATTCTATAATCTAAATTAGCAATCTAGCGGTGATAAAAGGTACTAAATAGATCATGTATTTTTGACAGCTAGTTTTTGTTAAATTGGAATCGTTCAGTCACATCTAGTGATATTCTATAATCTAAATTAGCAATCTAGCGGTGATAAAAGATACTAAATAGATCATGTGTTTTTGACAGCTAGTAGCTGAACGCGACTATTTATTTTGATTAATTGCAAACTACGATTTTAAATATCATTTTTAATACCTAAAACAAATTACAAAATTTTCACAATTTGTCTAGAAATTTAAATAATTCTATCGAAAAATTGGTTTTACTGTATATTATCACCGACGTCAATTTTTGCTTGGTTTTACTATATACTTTAACAAACTATATGTCAAATTGACGTTTGGTCTTAAAACTTTATTTGAACATGAAATCAATTCAAAACAGTTCAAAACATGTATCCTCAATCATCTAATACCTAAATCAATTTACAAAATTTTCACAATTTGTCTAGAAATTGAAATAATTCTATCGAAAATTTCCATGCGTTACGTCAAAAATGACAGCTTAGGTCTATGATTTTTCAAAACCTGGATCGTGTATATAAGAGGTAATGTTGTTTCTTAACCATAGATTTGTCAACTGGAAGATTTATCATTAAAAACTTTTATACAAACATTAAATCAATAGAAAACCGTTCAAAACATATGTCCTCAATCTTCTAATACCTAAATCAATAAATTGGAATCGTTCAGTCACATCTAGTGATATTCTATAATCTAAATTAGCAATCTAGCGGTGATAAAAGATACTAAATAGATCATGTGTTTTTGACAGCTAGTAGCTGAACGCGACTATTTATTTTGATTAATTGCAAACTACGATTTTAAATATCATTTTTAATACCTAAAACAAATTACAAAATTTTCACAATTTGTCTAGAAATTTAAATAATTCTATCGAAACATTGGTTTTACTGTATATTATCACCGACGTCAATTTTTGCTTGGTTTTACTATATACTTTAACAAACTATATGTCAAATTGACGTTTGGTCTTAAAACTTTATTTGAACATGAAATCAATTCAAAACAGTTCAAAACATGTATCCTCAATCATCTAATACCTAAATCAATTTACAAAATTTTCACAATTTGTCTAGAAATTGAAATAATTCTATCGAAAATATCCATGCGTTACGTCAAAAATGACAGCTTAGGTCTATGATTTTTCAAAACCTGGATCGTGTATATAAGAGGTAATGTTGTTTCTTAACCATAGATTTGTCAACTGGAAGATTTATCATTAAAAACTTTTATACAAACATTAAATCAATAGAAAACCGTTCAAAACATATGTCCTCAATCTTCTAATACCTAAATCAAATTAGAAAATGTCTCCAACTTGTCTAGAAATTGAAATATTTATATAAAAATGTTTCATGCGAAACGTCAAAAGTGTCAAATAGTTTTACTATATACTTTAACAAACTATATGTCAAATTGACGTTTGGTCTTAAAACTTTTTTTGAAACTGAAATCAATTCAAAACAGTTCAAAACATGTATCCTCAATCATCTAATACCTAAATCAATTTACAAAATTGCTACAACTTGTCTAGAAATTGAAATAATTCTATCTAAAATTTCCATGCGTAACGTCAAAAATGACAGCTTAGGTCTATGGTTTTTCAAAACCTGGATCGTGTATATAAGAGGTAAACTTGTTTCTTAACCATAGATTTGTGAAATGGACGTTGCATCATTAAAAACTTTTATACAAACATGAAATCAATTGAAAAACGTTCAAAACATATGTCCTCAATCCTCTAATACCTAAATCAAATTAGAAAATGTCTCCAACTTGTCTAGAAATTGAAATATTTATGTAAAAATGTTTCATGCGAAACGTCAAAAGTGATTGACAGGTCTGAAAAATTTCTGCTTGCGGTCAAATTTCATATGCATAGCAACGCGTGCATACTTCGATCAAGAAAATTTGCAAAGTGTGTCGTTAATTTCAAGCGGACTGTACTTTCAAAAAATCTGAAATACCCAAAAGGCACTAGTCCCAAACATTCTTTAAATTGTAGAAAAAAATTCACAACAATCGCACAAACCGTTTAAGCTGTAGCCGTGTCTAAAGTCTGGTTGCCGCCGTGATGAATCTATAGTGAATTAAGCCGATTAGTATATAGGATGACTGAGGATAAATGTTTTGAACTGTTTTTAATTGATTTCATGTACAAATAAAGTTTTAAGACAAAACGTCAATTTGACAAATAGTCTGTTAAAGTATATAGTAAAACCAAGCAAAAATTGACCTCGGTGATATTACAAGTAAAACCAAAAAGAACCTACATTGTAAAAAAAAGTTAATCAAATAAAAAAATATCAGAATTAATATTCTAGCGATTTTAAACATTTTTAGAAAAAAAATATAGAAAAATTAAACTTTTGTACAGTAACTATAAACTTTGCTGAATTGATTTCATGTTCAAATAAAGTTTAAATACCAACGTCAATTTGTCAAATAGTCTGTTAAAGTAAAAAAAAGTTAATCGAATAAAAAAATTTCAGAACTAATATTCCAGCGATTTTCAACAGTTTAAAAAAATAGAGAAAAATTACTGTTTTTTACAGTAACTCTAGACTTTGTTGAATTGATTTCATGTTCAAATAAAGTTTTAATACAAAGACGTCAATTTGACTTTTAGTCTGTTAAAGTATATAGTAAAACCAAGCAAAAATTTAACTCGGTGATAATATACAGTAAAACCAGAAAGAATCTACATTGTAAAAAAAAGTTAATCGAATAAAGAAATTTCAGAATTAATATTCCAGCGATTTTCAATAGTTTAACAAAAAAATAGAGAAAAATTTAATTTCTTACAGTAACTTCTAGACTTTGCTGAATTGATTTCATGTTCAAATAAAGTTTTAAGACAAAACGTCAATTTGTCAAATAGTTTGTTAAAGCATATAGTAAAACCAAGCAAAAATTTACCTCGGTAATAATATATAGTAAAACCAAAAAGAATCTACATTGTAAAAAAAAGTTAATCGAATAAAAAAATTTCTGAATTAATATTCCAGCGATTTTCAACAGTTTAAAGAAAATAGAGAAAAATTACCTTTTTCTACATTAACTCTAGACTTTGCTGTATAGCGGTAGAAATTATTTTTGACACATTTTTGATATCAGGGAAAATGAATATCGAATGTAACAGCGGTGAAAGGGAAAAAGACAGCAAAATATTTATATTGGTAATTTAAAAATAAAAAATACATATTTTATTTCATGCGTCCATGTCTACATGAATAATTTTGGGGTCCTATGCTATAGGATCCAATTTAGCGCGTTGGGCCTTAAAAATTTTATTTAAATCTTGCATTGGTGTGGGGCAAAGTCTCACCGTATAACGTGGGGCCCATTATACAGGAAAGTTTGTAGCTGTTAAATTATTTTAATATAAATTTATGCAAATGAAACATGTCATTGAAAAATGGGGCACACCACTATGGTGAGCCTCATTTTTCCTAACCATACCGTGCCTGGTATCATACGACAGGGTATTAAAATGACATACAGACAAAGTTAGAAAAACCATTTATTTACGACTGTCAATTGTTTTAAAAAAAGTATTCCGAATGTTTGGGACTACTGCCTTTTGGGTATTTCAGAAAACGTCTATTTTACAAATCTATGGTTAAGAAGCAACATTACCTCTTATATAGACAATCCAGGTTTTAAAAAATCATAGACCGGAGGTGTCACTTTTGACGTAACGCATGAAATTTTTCGATATAATTATTTAAATTTCTAGACAAATTGTAGAAATTTTGTAGATTGATTTAGGTATTAGATGATTGAGGACACAGGTTTTGAACTGTTTTCAATTAATTTCATGTTCAAATAAAGTTTTAAGACAAAGCGTCAATTTGACAAATAGTTTTATAAAGTATATAGTAAAACCAAGCAAAATCTGACCTCGGTGATAATTTACAGTAAAACCAACCAAAAAAATATTACATTGTAAAAAAAAGTTAATCGAATAAAAAAATTCTTAAAAAAAAATAGAGAAAAATTTCAATTTGTCAGAAATGACGACTGAAGGATTTTTAATAGTTTAGCAAAGTGTTTTCGGAAATAAAATACGTATTTGATTGACATTTTACGATTGTCAATTGTTTTAAACATGAAGTATTCCGAAACATGCCGTGTTCAATGTCATATGAAAGGGCTTTAGAATAACTTTTAGATGAAATAAAAATGTTACTTCAGCAAAATATTTTCGTAAATAACGCACGTATTTAATTGAAATTTTACGACCATCAATTGTTTTAAATTTAACGTATTCCGAATCCATAACGTATTTGATGTCATATGACAGGGCTTTAAAAAAAACTTTCAGATGCAATAAAAAAGTTGAAATTTTACGATAGGCAACTAGATTTTGTTTGTTTCACTTTTTGACATCTCGCGATAAAACGCTACGGTAGCTGGCGATAAATTTTTTTACAGTAACTCTAGGCTTCGCTGAATAGCGGTAGAAGTTATTTTTGTAACATTTTTAACATCACGAAAAATTACTAGCGAATGTACCAGCGGTGAGAAGGAAAAAATTTATAAATAAAAAAATATATTTTATTTGATGCGTCCATGTCTACATGAATAATTTTGGGACCCTATGCTATAGGATACAATATAGTGCGTTGGGCCTTAAAAAATATTATTTAAATCTTGCCTTGGCGTATAATGTGGGGCCCCACGCTGGATTAGGGGAATATCCTTCATCTTATTATGCAGGAAAGTTTGTAGCTGTTAAATTATTTTAATATAAATTTATGCAAATGAAACATGTCACTGAAAAATGGGGCCCATCACTATGGTGGGTCCCTTTTTCCTAACGATACTGTGTTTGGTATCATACAAAAGGGCATAAAAATTACATTCAGACAAAATTTTAAAAACCATATATTTACGACTGTGAATTGTTTTAAAAAGAGTATTTCGAATAATACCATGTTTGGTGTCATACAAAAGAGCTTTACAAGACCTTTAATGTGAAATTAAAAAAGGTGAAATTTTACGATAGGCAATTATTCAAATTATCTAATCATTTTCTATAGAACTTGTATCTGTCGTCGAATCCTTCTCACTTTTCGATTACAAAATCACATTTGCAACAAATTCTTCCATAAAAAAAATAAATAAATATATTATCACGCTTTTTATTCAATACTGGGTGTGGCACTTTGCCATAGTAAATCTCAGTAAGTGATATATTTTTGCGCGTGAAGTGCGGTTGCCAGCCGTCAAATTATGGCCCATAAAGATAATAGTGGTGGGTGAGCTACAGAAGTAGTTTTAATGAGGTGAAAATTGTCGGTTTTAGGAAAAAAAATAAATAAATTTAAATCTGTCAAAATGACAATTTAAATACACAACTCGTATAGCACACTGGGCAAACAAAATAGAAATATAATTTAAAAACAAAAATTATTATTTTAGAGACTTAAATTATTACTGTACTTCTTTTATGGTAAATACATAGTAAAACTCAGCTGTAACTAACCGCCGGATTTTACAGTAACCGTCACGTCACGTCATTTCCAACAGTTTTTCAAAAAGTTTAGAGAAGAATTTCAATTGATTTCATGTACATATAAAATATAAATGTGGAACTATCAGAAATGATTTCCGAAGAATTTTTAACAGTTTACAAAATATTTTTGGAAATAAAACATGTATTTATTGGAAATATTATGACTGTCAATTTGACAAATAGTTTTTAAAAGTATATAGTAAAACAAAGCAAAATTTGTATATACAGTAAAACCAAAAATATTTTACTACAACATTCTACATTTAAAAAAAATTGTAACTCGGATAAAAGATGTTCGAAATATTATTCCAACGTTTTCCAACAGTTTTTTATAAAGTTTAGAGAAAAATTTCAATTGATTTCATGCACATATAAAATAAAATAATGTGGAACTATCAGAAATGACGTCCAAAGAATTTTTAATAGTTTAGCAAAATCTATTCGGAAATAAAACATGTGTTTGATAGAAATTTTACGACTGTCAATTATTTCAAACTTAAAGTATTCCGAATTATGCCATGTTTGGTGTCATATGAAAGGACTTTAGACGAACTTTTAAATAAAATAAATAAAATAAAAAGTTAGTTAAACAAAATATTTTCGGAAATAACACCCGTATTTGAATGAAATTTTACGACCTTCAGTTGTTTTAAATCTAAAGTATTCCGTATCATATCGTGTTTGATATCATATGACAGGGCTTTAGAAGAACGAAATAAAAAATAATTATATTTCGACCGACAATTGTTTTAAATTTAAAGTATTCTGAATCATGCAGTGCTTAATGTCATATAAAAAAGTTTTAAAGATATCTAAAATGGAATAAAGAAAAAAATAAATTTTACTGCTGTCAATTGTTTCAAACATAGAGTATTCCGAATCATGCCGAGTTTGGAGTCATATGAAATAGTTTTTAAAGAACTATTAAATGAAATAAGAAAAAAAAATTACAACAGTCAACTGTTTCAAACTTAAAATAATTCCGACACATTCCGTGTTTGGTGTCATATAAAAGTGATTTAGAAGATTCTAATGAAATAAACAAAAAAATTTAAATTTGTTCAGATGAAATAATGAAAAGTTGAAATTTTACGATCCTCAATTGTTTCAAACTTAAAGTATTCCGAATCATACCGTATTTCAAGTCATTTGAAAGGGCTTTAAAAGAACTTGAAGATGGAATTAAAAAAAATGAAATCTTACGCTCGCCAATAGATTCGACCAAAAAAGTATCCCGAATCATATCGTCTTAGATATCATATAAAAGCGCTTTAAAAGAGGTGTCGTGCAGAATATTTATTTTTCCGATCGGTAATTGTATTAGTGAAAGTGCATCAAAACTTATCGTGTGTAGTACCAAATAAAAGGTTTTTTTGAAGGGCTCACGTGCAGAATTGTAATTTTTTGGTCGTCAATTGTTTTCGTGATAGAGCTTCGAAACATACTGTGTTTGTTGTCAATAACAAGGTCTTTTGATGAACAGACGTACAAAAGTGAAAAATTTTAGATCGTAATTCAATTAAATCTTACTTCAGTGTCCGCGGAGCCTAGCGAAAAGGTCTGGCGAAGCCAGGCCGAACGCTAGTCCTATGTACTATTTTGATAAGCGGTATATATATTTACAGATAAATATATATATATATATATATATATATATATATATATATATATATATATATATATATATATATATATATATATATATATATATATATATATATATATATATATATATATATATATATATATATATATATATATATATATATATATATATATATATATATATATATATATATATATATATATATTTATATGGATTCATCACGCCCATTTATAAATCGCTACAGCCTAGATGGTTTATCCGATTTATTTCAAACTTTTTTTATTTGATAGAAGTCAATCATGTGCAGTGCCTTTTGATAGTCTCAGATTTTTTGTGCACATGATGTGCGAGAAAACTTGAAAAAACATGCGTTTTTGGGGCAAAATCAACTAAGAGTGTGGAGGCTTTGAAATTTTTAAGAAGAAGATCTACTGTCGCTTTGACGTTTGTCAGTGCACATGTCGCATTTTTAATTATAAATTACTTCAAAATGAAACATTTGTGAGTAGTTTTGAAATACTTTACGCATATTGTGGAAATGAGGGGACGTTTTTATTATAATTATACATTTCAAATATGTGTATTTAAAAAGTAAATTTTTTACACTCCACTATGAAGTTGGTTTTAAAGCAAAACGTCAAATTGACAAGTTTTATAAATTATAAAGAATATGGAGGCTTTGAAATTTTAAAGAAAAACATCTACTGTCATTTTGACATTTGTCAGTGGACATTTCGCATTTTTAATTATAAATTACTTCAATATTAAATTTTTGTCAGTAGTTTTGAAATACTTTACGCATATTGTGGAAATGAGGGGACGTTTTTATTATAATTACACATTTCAAATACGTGTATTTAAAAAGTAAATTTTTGACGGTCCACAATAAATTTGGTTTCGAAACGAAACGTCAAATTGACAAGTTTTATAATTTATACAGGTGAACTCATTTGATCTCGGTAATAATATACAGTAAAACCAAGCAAATATTGTCTACGGCAAAGTTCAATTTAAAAAAACCAGATAACTCGAATTAGAATCATTTGGGCACTCCTAAATTTTCTATCGATAATTGTTTAATTGAAAGTGCTTCAAAACCAGTCGTATTTGGTATACTATGAAAGTTGTTTTAAAGGGTACGTGTGCAAAACTAAAATATTTTCGATCAGCAATAGTTTTAGTGAAAGTACTTTAAGGCCTATCGTGTTTGGTATCAAATGAAAGGTTATTTAAAGGGCTCGAGTATAAAATTGATTTTTTTTCCATCGGTAATTGTTTTAGTGAGAGTGCATCAAAACCCATCGTGTTTGGTATCATATAAAAGGTATTTTGAACGGCACACGTGCAGAATTGGAATCTTTTCGTTCGGCAATTGTTTTTGTGAAAATGCTTCGAAATCTATCGTATTTGGTATCAAATGAAAGGTCTTTGATAGGGCTCGCGTATAAAATTTATCACTTTTAGATCGTCAATTATTTTAGTGAAAGTGCTTTTAAACTTATCGTATTTGGTATCAAATAAAAGGTCTTTTGAAGGGCTTGCGTACAAAATTTAATAATTTTTGACCGTCAATTGTTTTAGTGAAAGAGCTTAAAAAATATCGTGTTTGGCATTAAATGAAAGGTTTTTTGAATGGCTCGCGTGAAAAATTGATTCTTTTCGATCGTCAGTTGTTTTAATGAAAGTGTTTAAAAACATATTCTGTTTGGTATTAAATGAAAGGTCTTCTGAAGGGCTCGCGTGAAAAATTAATTTTTTTCAATAGGTAATTGTTTTAGTGAAAGTGTTTTAAAACCTATCGTGTTTAGTATCAAATAAAATGTCTTTTACAGGGCACGCGTATTAAATTGATTTTTTTGAGTGACATTTGTTTTAGTGATAAAGATTTGAAACCTATTGTGTTTGGCATCAATTAATAGGTCTTTGCATGATTAAACGTACATTGGAAATAATTCAGTTTATATTGTGTCAATTGTCATACAGAAGTGAACCTTACTTCAGTGTCCGTGGAGCCTAGCGTGAGGCCTGGCAAAGCCAGGCCGACCGCTAGTCCTATATACTAATCGTTCAAATTCATTAGGGATTCCTCCAGACGGCAACCAGACTTTAGACACGGCTACAGCTTAAACGGTTTGTGCGATTGTTGTGAATTTTTCTCTATGATTTAAAGAAGAAAGAAGAACTAGTGCCTTTGGGGTATTTCAGATTTTTCGCAAGTATAGTCCGCGTGAAATTAATGAAAAACTTTGCAAATTTCGAAGCATGCACGCGTTGCTATGCATATGAAATTTGACCGCAAGCAGAAATTTTTCAGACCTGTCAATCACTTTTGACGTTTCGCATGAAACATTTTTATATAAATATTTCAATTTCTAGACAAGTTGTAGAGATTTTCTAATTTGATTTAGGTATTAGAGGATTGAGGACATATGTTTTCAACGGTTTTCAATTGATTTCATGTTTGTATAAAAGTTTTTAATGACAAATCGTCCAGTTGACAAATCTATGGTTAAGATACAACATTACCTCTTATATACACGATCTAGGTTTTGAAAAACCATAGACCTAAGCTGTCATTTTTGACGTTACGCATGGAATTTTTCGATAGAATTATTTCAATTTCTAGACAAATTGTGAAAATGTTGTAATTTGATTTAGGTATTATACTAGCGGTCGGCCTGGCTTCGGCAGGCCTCACGCTAAGCTCCACGGACCCTGAAGTAAGGTTCACTTCTGTATGACAATTGACAAAATATAAACTGAATTAATTCCAATCTAAAACTTTTCAATTCTGTACGTTTATTCACGCAAAGACATATTAATTGATGTCAAACAAAATAGATTTTAATTCTGTATCACTAAAACAAATGCTGCTCAAAAAAATCAATTTAATTCGCGTGCCCTTTAAAAGACATTTCATTTGATACCAAACACGATAAGTTTTAAAACACTTTGACGAAAACAATTGAAGATCTGGAAGTATTTAATTTTGTACGCGAGCTCTTCAAAAGACCTTTCATTTTATATCAAAAATGAATGGTTTTAAAGCACTTTCACTAACACAATTCTCGGTCGAAAAAAATACCAATTTTATATTCGAGCCCTTCAAAGGCCTGTAATTTAATACCAAATATGATAGGTTTTGAAACACCTTTACTAAAATAATGGACGATCAAAAATAAATTATTAATTTAACACGCGTGCTCTTTAAAAGACCTTTCATTTGAAAATAAACACGATAGATTTTGAAATACTTTCATTAAAACAATTGACTATCGAAAAGTATTACATTTTGTAAACTAATATTTCACACCAAACACAAAAGGTTTTGAAGCACTTTCACTCAAACAATTACCGATCTAAAAGTATTTAAGTTTGTACGCGAGTTCTTCTAAAAACCCTTCATTTGATATCAAACATGATTGGTTTTGAAGCATTTTCACTAAAACAATTCTCGGTCGAAAAAAATATCAATTTTATATTTGAACCCTTCAAAAGGCATGTCATTTAATATCAAATATGTTAGCTTCTGACACCATTTCTAAAACAATAGACGATCAAAAAAAAATTCATTTAATACGCGTGCCCTATAAAATGCCTTTCATTTGAAACCAAACACGATGGGATTTGAAAAACTTTTAGTAAAACAATTGACGATTGAAATGTATTAAGTTTTGTACGCAAGCCCTTCAAAAGACCTTTCATTTGTTAGCAAACCCGATAGGTTTTGAAGTACTTTCATTAAAACAATTGTCGATCGAATAAAATTTAATGCTGCACGCGAGTTCTTCAAAAGACCTTCCATTTGATATCAAGCATTAACACAATTGACAAACGAAAATATTTCAACTTTTCATGCAAGCCCGTTAAGTGACCTTTCATTTCATACCAAACACAATATGTTTTGAAGTACTTTCACTAAAACAATTGCGGATCGAAAAAGTCAATTTTGCATGCGAGCTCTTTAAAAAACCTTCTATTTGATATCAAACGCGATATGATTCGGAATACAATTGACTGTCGTAAAATTTCAATAAAACATGTTTCATTTTCGAAAACATTTTGCTAAACTAACTTTTTTTTATTTCATCTGAAAGTTTTTCTAAAGTCCTTTCATATGACGACAAAGAAGGCATGATTCGGAATAATTTATGTTTGAAACAATTGAGGATCGTAAAATTTAACTTTTTAGTTTCATCGGAAAAGTCTTCTAAAGCCTTTTTATATGACACCCTACACAGTATGATTCAGAATACTTTATGTCAGAAACAATTAACTATTATAAAATTTCAACTCTTTTTATTTCATCTGAATGCTTTGCTAAAGCCATTTTATGTCACCAAATATGTTAATTTTCGGAATACTTTAAGTTTAAAACAAATGCCTGTCGTAAAATTTTAAATTTTTTTATTCCATCTGAAAGTTCTTTTAATGCCCTTCAATATGACACCAAAGATGGTATGATTCGGAATAATTTATGTTTGAAACAATTGAGGATCGTAAAATTTCAACTTTTTTAATTTTATCTGAAAGTTCCTCTAAACCCCATTCATATATCACTAAACACGGTATGATTCGGAATACTTTATGTTCAAAATAATTGACGGTCGTAAAATATATATTTTTTATTTCATCTGAAAGTTCTTCTAAATACCATACAAATGAGACCAAACAAGTTATGATTTGGAATACTTTAAATTTGAAACAATTACCTACGTAAAATTTCAATTTTTTTAATTTCATCTGAATACATTTTGCTATTTATTACAAATCCTTCGGATGTCATTTATGATGACATTCCACATTTATATTTATATATACATGAAATCAATTGAAAATTTTCTTTAAACTTTTTTGAAAAACTGTTGAAAGTCGCTGGAATATTATTTCCGAATTCGTTTTTTCGAGTTACCTTTGTATGCATTGTAGCATGCTACGGTAAATTTTTTTTTTTACTGTATATTATTACTGCGGACAAATTATTGTTTCACTATATACTTCTAAAAATTAAAAGACATTTTTTCTTCAAATAAAATCAGTTCAAAACAGTTTAAAACATGTATTCTCAAACATTTAATGCCAAAATCAATTTTCAAATTTTCTCTAACTTGTCTAGAAATTGAAATAATTCTATCAGAAAATTCCATGCGTAACAAACACAATTAGTTTTGCTGCACTTTTACTAAAACAATTATCTGTCGAAAAAAAAACAATTTTTCACGCGAGCCCTTCAGAAGACCTTTCATTTGAACCAAACACAATATGTTTTGAAGCACTTCAAAATAACTGACGATCAAAAAGAAACAATTTTTCACGCGAACCCTTCAAAAAACCTTTCATTTAATACCAAACATGATATTTTTTAAGCTCTTTCACTAAAACAATTGACGATCGAAAATTATTAAATTTTGTACGCAAGCCCTTCAAAAGACCTTTCATTTGATACCAAATACGATAAGTTTAGAAGCACTTTCACTAAAACAATTGACAATCTAAAAGTGAAAATTTTATACGCGAGCCCTTTCAAAGACCTTTCATTTGATACCAAATACGATAGGTTTTTAATTATTTTCACTAAAATAATTGCCGAACGAAAAAATTCCAATTCTGCACGTGAGCCCTTTAAAAAACCTTTTATATGATACCAAACATGATGGGTTTTAATGCACTCTCACTAAAACAGTTACCGATGGAAAAAAATCAATTTTGTACTATAGCCCTTTAAATAACCTTTTATTTAATACCAAACACGATAGGCCTTTCACTAAAACTATTGCCGATCGAAAATATTTTAGTTTTGCACACGTACGCTTTAAAAGAACTTTCATAATATACCAAATATGACTGGTTTTGAAGCACTTTCAATTAAATTATCGATAGAAAATTTACGAGTGCCCAAATGATTCTAATTAGAGTTAACTGGTTTTTCTAAAGACGGTATGATTCGGAATAATTTATGTTTGATACAATTGAGGATCGTAAAATTTCAACTTTTTTTATTTTATCTGAAAGTTCTTCTATATCACTAAAATGTTTAAAATTATTGACGGTCGTAAAATATATATTTTTTATTTCATCTGAGAGTTCTTCTAAAGACCTTACAAATGAGACCAAACAAGTTATGATTTGGAATACTTCAAATTTGAAACAATTTGCTATCGTAAAATTTCAACTTTTTTAATTTCATCTGAAACTTATTCTAAAGCCCTTTCAAATGACACCTACCATGTTTTATTTCCGAATACATTTTGCTATATATTAAAAATCCTTCGGACGTCATTTCTGATGACATTCCACATTTATATTTTATATATACATGAAATCAATTGAAAATTTTCTTTAAAGTTTTTTTGCAAAACTGTTGGAAATCGCTGGAATATTATTTTTGACATCGTTTTTTCGAATTACCTTTGTTTGCATGTAGCATGCTGCGATAAATTATTTTTTTTACTGTATATTATTACTGCGGACAAATTATGCTTTGTTTCACTATATTTGTCTTCAAATTTTTATATGAGCATGAAATCAGTTGAAAACAGTTTAAAACATGTATTCTTAATCATTTAATGCCTAAATCAATTTTCAAAAAAAACTCTAACTTGTCTAGAAATTGAAATAATTCTATCAGAAAATTTCATGTGTACCAAACAGAATTAGTTTTGATGCACTTTCACTAAAACAATTATCTGTCGAAAAAAAAAACAATTTTTCACGCGAGCCCTGCAGAAAACCTTTCATTTGATACCAAACACAATATGTTTTGAAACACTTTCAATAAAACAACTGACGATCGAAAAGAATCAATTTTTCACGCGATCCCTTCAAAAATCCTTCCATTTAATACCAAACACGATATTTTTTAAGCTCTTTCACTAAAACAATTGACGATCGAAAATTATAAAATTTTGTACGCAAGCCCTTCAAAAGATCTTTCATTTGATACCAAATACGATTAGTTTAGAAGCACTTTCACTAAAACAATTGACGATCTAAAAGTGATAAATTTTATACGCGAGCCCTTTCAAAGACCTTTCATTTGATACCAAACATGATAGGTTTTGAATTATTTTCACTAAAATAATTGCCGAACGAAAAAATTCCAATTCTGCACGTGAGCCCTTCAAAAAACCTTTTATATGATACCAAACAGGATGGGTTTTGATGCACTCTCACTAAAACAGTTACCGATGAAAAAATATCAATTTTTTACTCGAGCCCTTTAAATAACCTTTCATTTGATACCAAACACGAGAGGCCTTGCACTAAAACTATTGCCGATCGAAAATATTTTAGTTTTGCATACGTACCCGTTAAAAGAACTTTCATAATATACCAAATACGACTGGTTTTGAAGCACTTTCAATTGAATTATCGATAAAAAATTTAGGAGTGCCCAAATGATTCTAATTCGAGTTATCTGGTTTTTCTAAATTGAACTTTGCCGTAGACAAAATTTGCTTGGTTTTACTGTATATTTTTATCGAGATCAAATTTGGTTGAATTCACCTGTATAAATTATAAAACTTGTCAATTCGACGTTTTGTTTCGAAACCAAATTAATTGTGGACCGTCAAAAATTTACTTTTTAAATACACGTATTTGAAATGTGTCATTATAATAAAAACGTCCCCTCATTTCCACAATATGCGTAAAGTATTTCAAAACTACTCGCAAAAATTTAATATTGAAGCAATTTATAATTAAAAATGCGACATGTCCACTGACAAATGTCAAAATGACAGTAGATGTTTTTAAAAATTCCAAAGCCTCCATATTCTTTATACTTTATAAAACTTGTCAAATTGACGTTTTGCTTTAAAACCAACTTCATAGTGAAGTGTCAAAAATTTACTTTTTAAATACAAATATTTGAAATGTATAATTATAATAAAAACGTAACCCTCATTTCCACAATATGCGTAAAGTATATCAAAACTACTCATAAAAGTTTCATTTTGAAGTAATTTATAATTAAAAATGCGACATGTGCACTGACAAACGTCAAAGTGTCAGTAGATCTTCTTCTTAAAAATTTCAAAGCCTCCACACTCTTAGTTGATTTTGCCCCAAAAACGCATGTATTTTCAAGTTTTCTCGCACATCATGTGCACGAAAAATCTGAGACTATCAAAAGGCACTCCACATGATTGACCTCTATCTAATAAAAAAAGTTTGAAATAAATCGGATAAACCATCTAGGCTGTAGCGATTTACAAATGGGCGTGATGAATCCATATAAATATATATATATACATACATACATACATATCTTCACGCTATATCCCAACAAATGGGGTAGCACGAACCCTAAAATCACTAATAAAACATTCACTCATCACACCCATCAAACAACCAGTCATCGTCAAACATTTTCATCCAAACATACCACCCTCACTTCAACCACTTTCATAGATCACTCCATATAAACTCATACATTTATTACACTCGAAATTATTATCACACAACAAACCTTCAATCACATCATTCCTTTTCACTTACCATTCATTTTCTTTCTTCAACGTACATAACGAATGCATAAAAAAAAAAAAAAAAATCTCAAATTACTCACGTTTACTCCTAACAACGAATCTAATAACGAAACTAACAACGAATCTACAAGATTAGAAAAGATGAAAGCGATAGTCTGCACTTATATATGAAAGAAAAGACCACACAATACAGTATCTGAAAATGAAACAAAAAGATAAGAAAGGGAGGGAGCATCGCCCTGCGCTTGTTTTTGAAAGTGAATTTCACACAATTGCAGTTAAACACTACGTAATAACTGAAAACGAATTAAAAGATAAGAAAGGAAGGGAGTGTCGCTCTACGCTTGTTTTTGGAAGTAAATTCCACACAATTGCAGTTAAACACTCAATGTAAGATCAGAAAAGAATAAAAAAGATAAGAAACGAAGGGAGTGTCGTCCCTGCGCTTGTTTTTGAAAGTGAATTTCACACAATTACAGGTAAACACTCTAATGAAATTACTAAACAACGAAACTAAAATCTAAAACCCTGCGCTTTTCTGAAATCATCAGATTCATTCCGCAATTAATCTTCGCCAAACGTTCCTATCCTGACACACCACTTTTGCTTCATCCACATTCATAATTCCTTTCATACAAGCACGTTTGTTCCTCGTACTCGGAAACTTTCGTTCACGCAACAATCCTTCTATCATATTCATCCATTTATTCATAGGTCGCCCACGCAATCTTTCACCCTCAATTTCACCAACATATACCTGTTTCACTAATCTCTCATTCGACATACGTTCAACATGCCCAAACCATCTCAACTGACTTATACCTACTTTTCTAACTACATTCTTCTCAATTTCACACTCATCATACACCAATGTATTCCGG
The DNA here is from genome assembly GCA_911728475.2 of Pterostichus madidus. Taxonomy (NCBI): domain Eukaryota; kingdom Metazoa; phylum Arthropoda; class Insecta; order Coleoptera; family Carabidae; genus Pterostichus; species Pterostichus madidus. The sequence goes on along the minus strand of OU452316.1, from coordinate 17,063,593 downwards.
ACACGATCTCTTCTAGTATAACCACACACACCCCGCAAATACCTCATTTCCACAGCAGTTATACGACGTTCATGTTTCTTCATCCACACCCAACATTCACTACCATACATCAATGTAGGCACTAAAACACCATTATACACACTCAATCGAGCATCTCTGGATACATTCACATTTCGAGCAAAGGTTCCCAGAGCACCCAATACCTTGCGTCCCGCAGATACTCTTCTTTCAATCTCACAATCAATACGTCCATCCCTCGAAAACATACTACCCAAATATAAAAACTCATTCACTTGACCCAATCTCACACCATTCACCGAAACATTACAATCAGTCACCAAATCGCTCTTTTCAAACACTAACACTTTACATTTATCGACATTTAATAATAAATTTAAATCTTTTCCTACTTCATTTATATTTAGAATCATTCGTCTCAATTGCTCTTCAGATTCACCCATAACAACCACATCATCCGCATATGCTAACGCAGGCACAACATTACCACCAATATGTACACCATCCACCCCATTCAACGCCGTTCGTAACAATACATCCATGTACAAATTAAAGAGCCACGGAGACATCCCACAACCTTGTTTCACGCCAATGTCTATACAAAACCAATCACTCAATCTACCATTAACTCTCACCGCAGCCTCACTACCTTCATACAGCGCACGAATTGCCTCCAACAAATTACCATTTATACCGTACTGTAACAGTACATTCCATAATGTCTCACGATGAACACTATCATATGCTTTTTTAAGATCGAGAAAGCCACAGAACACCTTCTTGTTCTTAGCAAGTGACTTTTCAACAATCATACGAAGAGAAAACAATTGATCCACACATCCTCTCTCAGGCAAAAAACCACCTTGCATATCGCTTAACTTGGAGATTGTTAAGGTTCGTACCTTATGAATAAGAATCTTCCCGTACAACTTCCCTACCACACTCAGCAAACTTATCGCACGAAAATTAGTACATTCACTCGAACTACCTTTACCTTTAAATAAAGGACAAATGATAGCACATTTCCAATCATCAGGAGCCACACACCGTTTTAAACAAAATCTAAACAAATAAACTAACCAGTCAAATAACCTCTCGCCTCCATACTTCAACATCTCATTCGATATACCATCCAAACCAGGAGCCTTACCATTCTTCAGACGCATCAATGCGAAACTAACATCACTCTCATCTATATCCCATTCATCACCACTAACATTTTCGCTAACATTTTCACTACAACCATTCGGTCTATTAATGCTACCATATAAAGTCCTAAAGTACTCACACCATCTATTAGTAACATCTGATTCATTCCACAATAACTCACCATCCGCACTCTTAATCGCTTTCACTGCCCTGACATTACCACCTCTCAATCTCTTCACTCTCAACCAAAACATTCTTTTATTCATACTAAAATCATTAGTTAATCTTTCACTCATCAAATCATCAAAACGCGCCTTGCTTTCTCTCACTACTCTCTTAACACATTTATTTAACCTCTTGTATTCCAGCAAGCATTCATCACGTAAACTTCCAGGCACATCTTTCACATTTAGAAGTCGCAAGTATGCTCTCTTTTTCACCTCAATCGCTTCTTTAACTTCTTTATTCCACCATGCATTTTTTGGACAAGAACCTAATCGACATTCACCACAAACTTCTTTTGCACATTTAAGAACTGTATCCTTAAATTTGAACCAAACATCATTTATGCTGCATTCAAAATTAAGTTCACATACAGGCAAAGATTCATTTATTTTCTCAACAAACAAATCTCTAACATCCTCATTCTGCAGTGCACTGGATTTCACACGAAACATTTTATTAGTATTTTTCACCCTCATTCTCCAACATTTATCTAGACGTATACGCGATACCACCAAATAATGGTCATTCGTACCCAATTCAGCACCACGCTTCACACGCGTATCTACAACTAAACTTCTCAATCGTTCATCATACAAAATAAAATCAATCATACTCCGTCTATTTTCACTAATATTCTCCCATGTATACAAATGAGCAAGTTTATGTTTAAAGATAGAGTTGGAAACAAAGAGATCACGCTCCAAACAGAAAGAAACTATTTTCCTACCGTTTTCATTCACTCTTGCATCACCAAACTTACCCAATACATTCCCAGACATGCTTCTCTTAACTCCCACCCAACCATTTAAATCACCACATACAATAACTTTCTCACCTGAATCACATGAATCAATAACACTATCTAACAAATTCCAAAATCTATCTTTTTCAAGATCATTTTCGGATTCGGTTGGACCATAAACTGACACAACGAAGATTCTATGAAAGCCTACCTTTAATCTCAGCCAAAGAATTCTCGATGAAGTACAACCATATTCTCTCACAAACGGTTTCATTCGTTCACTAACAAGCACACCAACACCATGCTTCGCGTGTTCATTCTCAGCAACACCCGACCACATGCAAAACAATCCATCCACTTCTTCCTCACTACATCCTTTCCTTTTAGTCTCACTGAAACACAAAACATCTACATTATACACACGCATGACATTCATCAATTCATTTTCTTTACCAGTTAAACCCCTAACATTCCACGTACCAAACTTACATTCATCAAATTTCACCCATTTATTTTTCATTTATCCAAAAGAAATAAAAGGAGGGTTCTCTCGGTAGAAGAGTAGAAGTTAAGGTAGCTTACCAGGCTTGTCCTTAACTATAAATAGAAAAAGAAAACAGTTACATTTACACAACTGTCAAACGTCAATCACACCTAAAAACAAAAAAAACTCAGCGTTTCTATACACGTAACCAATATAAACAAATAACGATATATATATATATATATATATATATATATATATATATATATATATATATATATATATATATATATATATATATATATATATATATATATATATATATATATATATATATATATATATATATATATATATATATATATATATATATATATATATATATATATATATATATATATATATATATATATATATATATATATATATATATATATATATATATATATATATATATATATATATATATATATATATATATATATATATATATATATATATATATAGATATATATTTATATATATATATATATATATATATATATATATATATATATATATATATATATATATATATATATATATATATATATATATATATACCGCTTATCAAAATAGTATATAGGACTAGCGTTCGGCCTTCGCTACGCTCCGCGGACACTGAAGTAAGGTTTAATTGAATTACGATCTATAACTTTTTATTTCTGTACTTCTGCTCATCTAAAGATATTTGTCGATTTTACTGTATATTACTGCCGAGGACAAATTTTGCTTTGTTTTACTATATACTTTTAAAAACTATTTGTCACATTGACAGTCGTAAAATTTCAATCAGATACGTGTTTTATTTCCAAAAAGATTTTGTTAAACTAAGAAAAATTCTTCGGACATCATTTATATTTTATATGTACATGAAATCAGTGGAATTTTTTCTCTTAACTTTTTGAAAAAACTGTTGGATATCGTTGGAAAACACGACATGATTCGGAATAGTTGTATTTTCAAGCAATTGCCTATCGTAAATTTTAAATTTTTTTCAATTGCATTTGAAAGGTCTTTTAATGCCCTTTCATATGATACCAAACACGACATGATTCTGAATAGTTGAATTTTCAAATAGTTGCCTATCGTAAATTTTCAATTTTTTCAAATTGCATTTAAAATGTCTTTTAATGCCCTTTCATATGATACCAAACACGACATGATTCTGAATAGTTGAATTTTCATATAGTTGCCTATCGTAAATTTTCAATTTTTTCAAATTGCATTTAAAATGTCATTTAATGCCCTTTCATATGATACCAAACACGACATGATTCGGAATAGTTGAATTTTCAAACAATTGCCTATCGTAAATTTTAAATTTTTCCAATTGCATTTGAAAGGTCTTTTAATGCCCTTTCATATGATACCAAACACGACATGATTCGGAATAGTTGAATTTTCAAACAGTTGCCTATCGTAAATTTTCAATTTTTTCCAATTGCATATAAAAGGTCTTTTAATACCCTTTCATATGATACCAAACACGACATGATTCGGAATAGTTGTATTTTCAAGCAATTGTCTATCGTAAATTTTTAATTTTTTTCAATTGCATTTGAAAGGTCTTTTAATGCCCTTTCATATGATACCAAACACGACATGATTCGGAATAGTTGTATTTTAAAACAATTGCCTATCGTAAATTTTAATTTTTTTCCAATTGCATTTGAAAGGTCTTTTAATGCCCTTTCATATGATACTAAACACGACATGATTCTGAATAGTTGATTTTTCAAATAGTTGCCTATCGTAAATTTTTATTTTTTTCAAATGCATTTGAAAGGTCTTTTAATGCCCTTTCATATGATACCAAACACTACATGATTCGGAATAGTTGTACTTTAAAACAATTGCCTATCGTAAATTTTAATTTTTTTCCAATTGCATTTGAAAGGTCTTTTAATGCCCTTTCATATGATACCAAACACGACATGATTCTGAATAGTTGAATTTTCAAATAGTTGCCTATCGTAAATTTTCAATTTTTTCCAATTGCATTTGAAAGGTCTTTTAATGCCCTTTCATATGATACCAAACACGACATGATTCGGAATAGTTGTATTTTAAAACAATTGCCTATCGTAAATTTTTAATTTTTTCCATTTGCATTTGAAAGGTTTTTAATGCCCTTTCATATGATACCAAACACGACATGATTCGGAATAGTTGTATTTTAAAACAATTGCCTATCGTAAATTTTAAATTTTTTCCAATTGCATTTGAAAGGTCTTTTAATGCCCTTTCATATGATACCAAACACGACATGATTCGGAATAGTTGTATTTTAAAACAATTGCCTAACGTAAATTTTAAATTTTTTTCAATTGCATTTGAAAGGTATTTAAATGCCCTTTCATATGATACCAAACACGACATGATTCGGAATAGTTGAATTTTCAAACAGTTGCCTATCGTGAATTTTAAATTTTTTCCAATTCCATTTAAAAGGTCTTTTAATGCCCTTTCATATGATACCAAACACGACATGATTCGGAATAGTTGAATTTTCAAACAGTTGCCTATCGTAAATTTTTAATTTTTTCCAATTACATTTAAAAGGTCTTTTAATGCCCTTTCATATGATACCAAACACGACATGATTCGGAATAGTTGAATTTTTAAAAAGTTGCCTATCGTACATTTTTAATTAGTTCCAATTGCATTTAAAAGGTCTTTTAATGCCCTTTCATATGATACCAAACATGACGTGATTCTGAATAGTTGAATTTTCAAACAACTGCCTATCGTAAATTTTAAATTTTTTCCAATTGCATTTAAAAGGTCTTTTAATGCCCTTTCATATGATACCAAACACGACATGATTCGGAATAGTTGTATTTTCAAAAAATTGCCTATCGTAAATTTTTAATTTTTTCCAATTGCATTTGAAAGGTTTTTAAATGCCCTTTCATGTGATACCAAACACGGCATGATTCTGAATAGTTGAATTTTCAAACAATTGCCTATCGCAAATTTAATTTTTGTTCCAATTGCATTTGAAAGGTCTTTTAATGCCCTTTCATATGATACCAAACACGACATGATTCGGAATAGTTAAATTTTCAAACAGTTGCCTATCGTAAATTTTAAATATTTTCCAATTGCATTTGAAAGGTCTTTTAATGTCCTTTCATATGATACCAAACACAACTTGATTCGGAATAGTTTTATTTTCATCAATTGCCTATCGTAAATTTTATTTTTTTTCCAATTGCATTTGAAAGGTCTTTTAATGCCCTTTCATATGATACCAAACACGACATGATTCGGAATAGTTTTATTTTCAAACAATTGCCTATCGTAAATTTTTTATTTTTTTTCAATTTCATTTGAAAGGTCTTTTAATGCCCTTTCATATGATACCAAACACGACATGATTCGGAATAGTTGAATTTTCAAACAATTGCCTGTCGCAAATTTTCAATTATTTCTAATTACATTTAAAAGGTCTTTTAATGCCCTTTCATATGATACCAAACACGACATGATTCGGAATAGTTGAATTTTCAAACATTTGCCTATCGTAAATTTTCAATTATTTCCAATTGCATTTAAAAGGTCTTTTAATGCCCTTTCATATGATACCAAACACGGCATGATTCTGAATAGTTGAATTTTCAAACAATTGCCTATCGCATATTTTCAATTTTTTCCAATTACATTTAAAAGGTCTTTTAATGCCCTTTCATATGATACCAAACACGACATGATTCGGAATAGTTGAATTTTTATACAGTTGCCTATCGTAAATTTTCAATTATTTCCAATTACATTTAAAAGGTCTTTTAATGCCCTTTCATATGATACCAAACATGACGTGATTCTGAATAGTTGAATTTTCAAACAACGGCCTATCGTAAATTTTCAATTTTTTCCAATTGTATTTGAAAGGTCTTTTAATGCCCTTTCATATGATACCAAACACGACATGATTCGGAATAGTTGTATTTTAAAAAAATTGCCTATCGTAAATTTTTATTTTTTTCCAATTGCATTTGAAATGTCTTTAAATGCCCTTTCATATGATACCAAACACGACATGATTCTGAATAGTGAATTTTCAAACAGTTGCCTATCGTATATTTTCAATTTTTTCCAACTGCATTTAAAAGTTCTTTTAATGCCCTTTCATATGATACCAAACACTACATGATTCGGAATAGTTGAATTTTCAAACAGTTGCCTTTCGTAAATTTTCAATTTTTTCTTATTGCATTCGAAAGTCCTTTTAATGCCCTTTCATATGATACCAAACACGACATGATTCGGAATAGATGAATTTTCAAACAGTTGCCTATCGTAAATTTTCAATTTTTACCAATTGTATATAAAAGGTCTTTTAATACCCTTTCATATGATACCAAACACGACATGATTCGGAATAGTTGAATTTTCAAACAGTTGACTATCGTAAATTTTCAATTTTTTCCCAATTCAATTTAAAAGGTATTTTAATGCCCTTTCATATGATACCAAACACGACATGATTCGGAATAGTTGAATTTTCAAACAGTTGCCTAACGTAAATTTTAAATTTTTTCAAATTGCATTCGAAAGTAGTTTTAATGCCCTTTCATATGATACCAAACACGGCATGATTCTGAATAGTTGAATTTTCAAACAATTGCCTATAGCATATTTTAAATTTTTTCCAATTACATTTAAAAGGTCTTTTAATGCCATTTCATATGATACCAAACACGACATGATTCGGAATAGTTGAATTTTCAAACAATTGCCTATCGTAAATTTATATTTTTTTCCAATTGCATTTGAAAGGTCTTTAAATGCCCTTTCATATGATACCAAACATGACATGATTCTGAATAGTTGAATTTTCAAACAGTTACCTATCGTATATTTTCAATTTTTTCCAACTGCATTTAAAAGTTCTTTTAATGCCCTTTCATATGATACCAAACACGGCATGATTCGGAATAATTGAATTTTCAAACAGTTGCCTATCGTAAATTTTCAATTTTTTCATATTGCATTTAAAAGGTCTTTTAATGCCCTTTCATGTGATACCAAACACGACGTGATTCGGAATAGTTAAATTTTTAAACAGTTGCCTATCGTGAATTTTCAATTTTATCTAATTGCATTTGAAAGGTCTTTTATTATATACTTTAACAGACTATCGGCTGTATCATAAAAAAATGAATATTTACGATAGGCAACTGTTTGAAAATTCGACTATTCAGAATCATGTCGTATTTGGTATCATATGAAAGGGCATTAAAAGTACTTTCGAATGCAATAAGAAAAAATTTAAAATTTACGATAGGCAACTGTTTGAAAATTCAACTATTCCGAATCATGTCGTGTTTGGTATTATATGAAAGGGCATTAAAAGACCTTTCAAATGCAATTGGAAAAAAATTAAAATTTACGATAGGCAATTACTTGAAAATACAACTATTCCGAATCATGTCGTGTTTTCTAACGATTTCCAACAGTTTTTCAAAAAGTTAAGAGAAAAAATTCAACTGATTTCATGTACATATAAAATATAAATTTGGAACTATCAGAAATGATGTCCGAAGAATTTTTCTTAGTTTAACAAAATCTTTTTGGAAACAAAACACGTATCTGATTGAAATTTTACGACTGTCAATGTGACAAATAGTTTTTAAAAGTATATAGTAAAACAAAGCAAAATGTGTTCTCGGCAGTAATATACAGTAAAATCAAAAAAATTCTTTAGATGAGCAGAAGTACAGAAATAAAAAGCTAGTCCTATATACTATTTTGATAAGGTATATATATATATATATATATATATATATATATATATATATATATATATATATATATATATATATGTATACACGTCCAGTTGGGGACGTATATTTTTTTAGTTGATTTAGTAATAATACTACTATTTATACTACCAATTTCAAATTTGTAGCAATTTGATAGTTTATAATGTTTTTATTAATGTTCTTACTTTTCGACGGCTGTTTGGGGACATCTCAGCCGGTAAAGTAGAGTGTAGTTTATATACGAGTGACTTTGAGGACTGTACTTTTGTGAATCACTGGAATTTGTTTCTTATGAAGAATTTTATATATTAACGTCAATTAATTTCATTTGTTACTAAATTTGAAATTGATTGTACACATAAATATGAAAATATGTCAAATTTATATCGTGAACGTTATGTTGGCATTTGGTAAATATCTTTATGAATGTATAACTGTACACATGTTTAAAACTATTAATATATACTTGTACATATATTTATAATTAAAAATATTCATAGTTCATAAATTTGAAATTAATAATATAAACATTTAAATATGTTAAATTCATATTGTGGACGTTAGGTTTGCATTTGGTAAATATATCTACAAATGTATAACTGCAAGCAAATTTATAATAATTAATACATACTTGTACATATTTAAAGAAAAATATTCACAATTATATGTTAAATAAATTCATGAGTCATTTAAATACTCAAAAATATATCAGACTGTTATACACATGTGTAATTATTAATTTGTACATATTTAGAGAAAGTTCCAAACAGCAATACTGTTAACAATATAAATGTAAGGCCTGAAACTCCATCTAAATACGCTCCTGAGTATTCCGCGCGACGAAAATGTAATGTACTACCCATAGCAAAAGCATATTTACTGGCAGTGTAGCCAAAAAAAGAATAGATGTAATGAAATTTATATGACGTAAATTTTATTTATAAATATTATAATTACACGGTTGTTGCTGGTAATAAAATACTATTTTCTCCTAGCCCGGCGATATTTTATGAATAAGAGGCGTATCACTGAAATGTAACTGTTGTTAAACATGAGATTGGCAGAAAATATTTATTTGAGTTGGCGACACTGCTAGGCTTAGACGTTTTCTTTTATGTTCAGCACCAAAATCATTAATGTGTACATCATCGGTAAAGTTGTGTATTCTTCATACTACAACGTACTGCAAGTAAATCAATTTAAGGTCAGAATATATTGTTTTATTTTTTTATAAGTATTGTTTGCAAAATATGAAATTTCCATATTATTCTGCAATACTGCTTAAAAGTTTTGGTGGAGATAAATTGCGCAATAATAAATTTTTAGGTTACGAAAGTTCGTGATTACAAAATTAGTTTAATATAAATAATAACAATATTGAACCGTGTTTATCAGTAACACAATAATTATTTCTGTATAGTAATAGATTTCACGAATTTTAAAATTTTCTGTTAAGGAAACACCTTTTTGATACAAATGTCGTGGAATTCGATACTTTAGTTTCAATTATTTGTCCCTGCATGTGGTAACAAATATTAACGTACCGTAAATTAATGTCCTGATAAGTTATAGCTTGTGATTTTTGAAAAGTAAGTTTAACGATGGTAGTAAAAATATTTAAAATTATGGAATCTTTCAAAAATTAATGTCATACGTGTCTGACTGTGCCCTATAACTTAATTTTCCTGTTGTAAATATATTTGCTTACATATTTTAATTTCAGTGTCAATGTTACAGCAAATGTTAGAAATGATGAGCTACTCGACTTCTGAAAAACAGTTAGCAGTACGTCGAAAGTCACATAGCAAACAAAATATTTCAGAATTTGAATATAATAGTGAAGGTAATATAACAAATAAAGTATAATTTTGACATTGGCTTGTACATTATAATAAGTACTATTATCTCGGATAACATTTGTTAACAAAGTTGGTTGTGTGTCAATAACCGAATATTTCAATTTTGTATTTTAGCGTCAATTCTGTTTATGAAGCGTGAACATTTAAAATTAAATTTTATTGCATATATCTTAAAGTTACCATGAAATTAATTAAAATTTAGTATTAAAATCAATAAAAAATCACAATAAAATGTTTCGAGCTATTGTGATGTGATTGCGGGCATTATCGTATATATTTTTTTTATTTCTTATATAATTTAAAATACTGAATTTATGAATAAATTTAGTAACCGTATATATATATATCATATTTGTAAAATTCAATTTTTTATCGATGTTTAACCATTTTTTTTTATGAAAGACCATTTCATTGTTTCAAATTAGTATTTTGCGGAATGACATTTAGCAATACCAGTATTTAGCGCATTTTTGAACGTGTTCTGTAACATTTAAATATTGTAAGCAATAAAAATGTATGTGTCGAATTAAATTTTTATTTTTATTTAGTGCAGGTAAACATTCTAATGAAATTACTAAACAACAAAACTGAAATCAAAAATCCTGCACTTTTCTTAAATCATTCATTCAATTATCTTCACCAAATGATCCTATCCTGACACATCACTTTAGCTTCATTCACATTCATAATTCCTTTCACACAAGCACGTTTGTTCCTCATACTCGCAAACTTTCGGTCACGGAAAACCATTATGATGTGATATTAATATTATGCATGATCCTAGTTTTATTGTTACTTTTCATTGATTTTAATAAAGCTCGACAAACGAAAATAAAACCATGGCTGGAATGCTCATTAACTCCACCCATTCCGGTATATAAAGAATGGCGTGGCACCATTTTGGCGCGAACGTGAAATTTGCAGTCTAAATGAAAACACTCGGCCGCCGCACAATTTATGAATGATATATTTATTAATTATTAATCTACTACAATTATGATTCTTTAGACATACTATTTTTATGATTGGAAAGGATTACACGTCGTCTTATTCCACAAATTTAAATTTAACTCTTGACACTGAATGTATCGACGATAGTAGCGACCTCCGAAGACACTCCTCTCAGGGTTTTACTTTGATTTGTCGAGATCTACTCAATTTTCATTAATTTTATGGTTCGTAAAATTTAATTTTGACATAGACTCGTATATTGAAATATTAGTTATTGACACGGAACCACCTTCGTTAACAAATGTTATCCGAGATAATAGCACTTATTATAATGTACAAGCCAGTATCAAAATTATACTTTAATTGTTATTTTACCATCATTATTTTCTGCAAATTCTGAAATATTATTTTTGTTACGTGACTTCCGAAAATATTTTCTTACTGCTACCTGTTTTTGAGGAGTAGAGTAGCCATCTTTTCTAACTAGTTATATTGACACTGAAATTAAAATATTTAAGCAAATATATTTACAAACATACTTTTCAAATATAACGAACTATATTATGTACTTATTATTACAACAATTTACGCTTCGCGTCGTTAATGAAAAGGTTAATGAAAAACTGAACAAAAACTTTAAAAATCGAGAAATCTATTATCATTAAGAAATTATTTTAGTATCACTGATAAATATAGTTCTATGTTGTTATTATTTACAATGTACTGATTTTATAATAATTAACTTTTGTAATCTAAAAATTTAATATTGCGCAATCTGTCTCCACGAAAACTTTTGAGTAGTATTTCAAAATAACATGAAATTTGCATATTGTGCAAACAATACTTACTTGTCAAGAATAAAAAATAATATATTCTGAAATGAACCTAGCAGTAGTGCCAACTCAAGTAAATGCTTTTCGAAGAACTCATTCTTAAAACCAGCTATTTCACAACTTATAGTGTATTAATGGATGTATTCTGCAATGCAGTTTAAACTCCGAGTCTACATTTAACTGCGAAAAATATAATTTCCTTTATTTTCAGCAGTTACACTACCGAAAACCAACTTCATTGTAATGCTACCTTGTTCGCTATCTTCACTTTATTGTATCACGTTTGAAAGATAATTATTTATGACTTTGATATTTTGTACATTTTTATAGTTAAATTCATTTACTTTATACACAGTTAGATACTTTTAAGTTTTTATATTTTATTTATACATACATACATACATACATACCTTCACGCTATATCCCAACAAATGGGGTAGCACGAACCATAAAATCACCCATAAAACATTCACTCATCAAACTCAACCACCCTCACACTTCAACCACATTCATAGATCACTCTATATAAACTCATTAATTTATTACACTCGAAATCATCATCACACAATAAACCTTCAATCACATCATTCCTATTCATTTATCATTCGTTTTCTTTCTTCAACGTACATAACATATGCATAAAACATCTCAAATTACTCACGTTTACTCCTAACAACGAATCTACAAGATTAGAAAAGATGAAAGCGATAGCCTGCACATGTGTATGAAAAAAAAGTCCACACAATGCAGTAACTGAAAATGAAACAAAAAGATAAGAAAGGGAGGGAGCGTCACCCTGCGCTTGTTTTTGAAGTGAATTTCACACAATTGCAGTTAAACACTCTACGTAAGAACTGAATACGATTTAAAAGATAAGAAAGGAAGGGAGTGTCGCACTACGCTTGTTTTTGAAAGTGAATTCCACACAATTGCTGTTAAACACTCAATGTATGATCAGAAAACGAATAAAAAAGATAAAAAATGAAGAGAATGTTCATTTATAGTTCTTGTATTTTTTATTTTTATTTATGTATTTATTTTATATTTCCTAGTTTATAGTTTTTATATTTATTAATAGTCGATAAATATTTTAAATAATAAAAATTCACAAAAATATATATTAAAATTAATGAATATTTATTTCTGACTGTTGGAAACACCGACCCTATATGCATTACCTACTCTCAACAAAACTGTCGGTTTTTAACAGTTTTTACAAAACTCGGAGTGTAAACTATATATGTGTCACCGGCATAATATAACTATTACTTTTATCAGATCTGGAAAAATTTGTTATCAGTAAAAACAGACTGCATTAAAAAAATAAAAATTTAATTTCACATACATTTTTATTACTTACAATATTTTGACATACATTTTTATTACTTACAATATTTAAATGTTACAGAAGACGACCAACAATGCGCTAAATATTGGTATCGCAAAATGTCATTCCGCAAAATTCTACTAATTTGAATCAATGAAATGGTCTTTCATAAAATATGGTTAAACACCGATATAAAAATGGAATTTGACAAATATTATATACACGGTTACTAGATAAATTCATAACTTCGGTATTTTGAATTGTGTAACTAATAAGAAAAATTAAATATTCGATAATCACTAATACTAGGAGTTCTAGAATAGTTATTTTTGTATTAAGTGCGCGAAATGAGTGTTTTTTGTTGCGCGTGAGAATGTCACTTAAATCAGTAAATAAAAGTTTAAAGTTGATAGTTTATACCTAATATATCTAGAACGGCGTTCAATAACATTATTGTTTATTTAACAGGAAGTTCAGAACATCTCCAAAACTATTTAAATCATTTTTAATTATGATTAAACTAAATTAACAGTTGACAGTTAACAGGATATAAGTTTATGATTTATACATAGTTGCATTTGATTTGACAACTAAGCGCGGCGCAGAAAAGGTATCGTGGACCTAATTACTTGTAAACTTACTGAGCCAGGAACGGACTTCGATTATAAAAGTAATTCTGTAGTTTTAGTATCCAATTAGTGTTGTGTACTACATATTTATAATTATCATAAAATAGTAACTTAAAGTTAATAAATGTACTTATATTAATTTTACTCCGATTATTTTACCATTTACATCAACCACAACTGAAACTATATACACATAAATTCTACATACTCGAATATCTTATATACTAAACGGCTTAATTCCCTATGTATATATAGTTTCATCACGTTCATTCTAACAATTTTACAGCCTAGACGGTTTATTCGATTTATTTACAACTTTTTTTATTTGATAGAGGTCAATCTCGGGGAGTGCCTTTTGATAGTCTCAGATTTTTCGTGCACATGATGTGCGAGAAAACTTGAAAAAACATGCGTTTTTGGGGCAAAGTCAACTAAGAGTGTGGAGGCTTTGAAATTTTTAAGAAGAACATCAAACGTTAAATATTAAATGTTTTAGAGTAGTTTTGAAATATTTTACGCACATTGGTGGACTGAGGGGACGTTTTTATTATAATTATACATTTCAAATGTGTATATTTAAAAAGTAAATTTTTGACACTTCACTATGAAGTTGGTTTTAAAGCAAAACGTCAAATTGACAAGTTTTATAAAGTATAAAGAATATGGTGGCTTTGAAATTTTGAAGAAGAACATCTACTGTCATTTTGACATTTGTCAGTGGACATGTCGTATTTTTAATTATAAATTATTTAAATATTAAATGTTTTAGAGTAGTTTTGAAATATTTTACGCACATTGGGGGACTGAGGTGACGTTTCTATTATAATTACAAATTTAAAATATGTGTATTTAAAATTTTATCCACGGCAGAGTACAATTTAGAAAAACCAGATAACTCGAATTGGAATCATTTGATCACTCTTAAATTTTCTTTCGGTAATACGAAAGTTATTTTAAAGGGCATGTGGGCAAAATTATAATATTTTAAATCGTCAATTATTTCAGTGAAATTGCAACAAAACCTATCGTGTTTGGTGTCATATTAAAGGGCTTTAGAAGAACTTTCAGATAAATGAAAAAAGTTGAAATTTTACAATAAGCAATTGTTTCTAACATAAAGTATTTCGAATCATATTGTGTTAGGTGTCATATAAAAGGGCGTTAGAAGAACTATCATATAAAATTTAAAAAAAGTTGAAATTTTACGATTGTCAATAGTTTCAAACTTAAAGTATTCCGAATCGTACCGTATTTAGTGTCATATTGAAGGGCTTCAAAAAAACTTTCAGATGAAATATAAAAAGTTGAAATTTTACGATAGGTAATTGTTTCAAACTTAATAAATTCTATAAAAAAATGTGGAACTATCAAAAATTACATCCAACGGATTTTTAATAGATTAGCAAAATCTTTTCGGAAATAAAACACGTATTTGATTGAAATTTTACGACTGTCAATTATTTCAAACTTAAAGTATTCCGAATTATGCCATGTTTAGTATCATATGAAAGGGCTTTAGACGAACCTTTAGATAAATTAATTAAAAAGTTAGTTTTTGAAAAAGCAATGAGCGTTTGCCGGAATTTGAACCCAGAACCTTTCACTCGCATGGTGACTGCTCTAACCAATTGAGCTACAAACACTCGGCGAATACTCATGCCTTTCGTGCAACCTTTAGTTGAAGAAATGCTAGAGCATATGAAATAGAGTTAGAAGAACTTTCAGATGAAATAAAAAAGAGTTATTTTAGCAAATATTTTCGGAAATAAAACACTTATTTGATTGAAATTTTACGACCGTCAATTGTTCTAAGCTTAAAGTATTCCGAATCAAATCGTGTTTGATATCATATGACAGGGCTTTAGAAGAACTTTCAGACGAAATAAAAAAATTAAGACTTTACGATTGTCAATTGTTTCAAATTTCAAATATTCGGATTAATGCCGTATTTAATGTCATATGAAAATTTGGAAGAAATTTTATATGAAAAAAAAAAAATGAAGAATGTCAATTGTTTTAAACATAAAATATTTTTTGGTATCAAATAAAAAGACTTTTAAAGGGATCGCGTGCAAATATTTTTTTTCGTTTCGCAATTGTTTTTGTAATCTTGCTTTTAAACCTATCGTGTTTGATATCGAATGAAATGTCTTTTGAAGTATTTTTGTGCAGCATTTAATTTCATTTTGATCGGCAATTGTTTCAGTGAAAGTAATTAACAATCTATCGTGTTTGGTATCTAATGAAAAGTCTTTTGAAGAGCTCGCGTACAAAATTAAATATTTTACGATTGGCAATTGTTTTAGTGAAAGTTCTTCTAAACTTATCGTGTTTGGTATTAAATGAAAGGTATTTTGAAGGACTTGCGTACAAAATTTATTATTTTTCGATCGCCAATTGTTTTAGTGAAAGTGCTTAAAAACATATCGTGTTTGGTATCAAATGGAAGGTTTTTTGAAGGACTAGCGTAAAAATTTTTAAGACAAAACGTCAACTTGACAAATAATTTTTAAAAGTATGTAATAAAACAAAGCAAAATTTGTGTGCGGTAATAATATACATTTAAAAAAAAAAGAAAATTGACAGCAGCATTCTACAATGCAAAAAGTATATTTCAGCGATTTCCAACAGTTTTTCAAAAAAGTTTAGAGAAAAATTTCAAATGATTTCATGTACATATAAAATATAAATGTAGAACATTATAAAAAATGACGTCCAAAAGATTTTTAATAGTTTAGCAAAATGTACAATTGTTTTCGTGAAAGTGAATAAAACCTATCGCGTTTGTATCAAAAACAAAGATTTTTTGAAGGGTTCACGACAAAATTTAATACTTTTAGATCCTCAATTGTTTTAGTGAAAATGCTTCCAAAGTCTTCGTATTTAGTATCAAATGAAAGGTCTTTTGAAGAGCTCGCGTGCACAATTGTATTTTTCCTGTCATCAATCGTTTTAATGAAAGTTCTTCAAAATCTATTGTGTTTGGTATCTAGTAAAACGTCTTTTGAAGAGTTTGCTTTGGATGGAAAGATATGCAGAAATGTTTTAGATTTGTAATAATTGAATTTATATTGTGTCAACTGTCCTACAAAAGTGAATTCTACTTCAGGGTCCGCGGAGCTAGCGTGAGGCCTGGCGAAGCCAGGGCGACCGCTAGTCTTATATACTAAACGGCTTAATTCCCTATATATATATATTTCATCACGTTCATTCTAACAATTTTACAGCCTAGACGGTTTATCCGATTTATTTACAACTTTTTTTATTTGATCGGGGTCATTCATGGGGAGTGCCTTTTGATAGTCTCAAATTTTTCGTGCACATGATGTGCGAGAAAACTTGAAAAAACATGCATTTTCAACTAAGAGTGTGGAGGCTTTGAAATTTTTAAGAAGAAGATCTACTGTCACTTTGACGTTTGTCAGTGGACATGTCGCATTTTTAATTATAAATTATTTAACTATTAAATGGTTTAGAGTAGTTTTGAAATATTTTATGCACATTAGGGGACTGAGGGGACGTTTTTATTATAATTATACATTTCAAATGTGTATATTTAAAAAGTAAATTTTTGACACTTCACTATGAAGTTGGTTTTAAAGCAAAACGTCAAATTGACAAGTTTTATAAAGTATAAAGAATATGGTGGCTTTGAAATTTTGAAAAAGAACATCTACTGTCATTTTGACATTTGTCAGTGGACATGTCGCATTTTTAATTATAAATTATTTAAATATTAAATGTGTTAGAGTAGTTTTGAAATATTTTACGCACATTGGGGGACTGAGGGAACGTTTCTATTATAATTACAAATTTCAAATATGTGTATTTAAAAAGAAAATTTTTAAGAGTCCACTATGAAGTTGGTTTTTATTCAAAACGTCAAATTGACAAGTTTTATAAAGTATAAAGAATATGGTGGCTTTGAAATTTTGAAGAAGAACATCTACTGTCATTTTGATATTTGTATGTGGACATATCGCATTTTTAATTAAAAATTATTCAAGTATTAAATATTTTAGACAACTTTTGAAATATTTGACACATATTGGGGGAATGAGGGAACGTTTTTATTATAATTACGCATTTTAAATATGTGTATTTAAAAAGAAAATTTTTGATAGTCCACTAAAACAAAACGTCAAATTGACAAGTTATATAAAGTATACATGTAAACCCAACCAAATTTGTCTCCAGTAATAATATACAGTAAAACCAAGCAAATTTTATCCACGGCCGAGTACAATTTTAAAAAACCAGATAACTCGAATTGAAATCATTTGAGCACTCTTAAATTTTCTATCGGTAATACGAAAGTTATTTTAACGGGCATGTAGGCAAAATTATAATATTTTCAATCGGCAATTATTTTAGTGACATTGCAATAAAACCTATCATGTTTGGTGTCATATTAAAGGGCTTTAGAAGAACTTTCAGATAAATGAAAAAAGTTGAAATTTTATAATAAGCAAATGTTTCAAACTTAAAATATTCCGAATCGTACCGTATTTAGTGTCATATTGAAGGGCTTTAAAAGATCTTTCAGATGAAATATAAAAAGTTGAAATTTTACGATATATGTAATTGTTTCAAACTTAATAAATTCTATAAAAAAATGTGAAACTAACAAAAATTACATCCAACGGATTTTTAATAGATTAGCAAAATCTTTTCGGAAATAAAACACGTATTTGACTGAAATTTTAAGACTCAATTATTTCAAACTGAAAGTATTCCAAATTATGCCATGTTTGGTATCATATGAAAGGGCTTTAGACGAACCTTTACATAAAATAGTTAATACGTTAGTTTTTTAAAAAACAATGAGCGTTCGCCGGAATTTGAACCCAGAACCTTTCACTCGCATGGTGACTGCTCTAACCAATTGAGCTACAAACACTCGGCGAATACTCATGCCTTTCGTGCAACCTTTAGTTGAAGAAATGCTAGAGCATATGAAATAGCGTTAGAAGAACTTTCAGATGAAATAAAAAAAAGTTATTTTAGCAAAATGTTTTCGGAAATAAAACACGTATTTGATTGAAATTTTACGACCGTCAATTGTTCTAAGCTTAAAGTGTTCCGAATCAAATCGTGTTTGATATCATATGAAAGGGCTTTAGAAGAACTTTCAGACGAAATAAAAAAATTCAGACTTTACGATTATCAGTTGTTTCAAATTTCAAATATTCGGATTAATGCCGTGTTTAATGTCATATGAAAATTGCT
Organism: Pterostichus madidus; assembly: GCA_911728475.2. Taxonomy (NCBI): domain Eukaryota; kingdom Metazoa; phylum Arthropoda; class Insecta; order Coleoptera; family Carabidae; genus Pterostichus; species Pterostichus madidus. The sequence goes on along the minus strand of OU452316.1, from coordinate 17,044,337 downwards.
TTAAACATAAAGTATTTCGAACGATGCCGTTTTTGGTATCAAATAAAAAATCTTTTAAAGGGATCGCGTGCAAAATTATTATTTTTTCGATCCGCAATTGTTTTAGTGATATTGCTTTGAAACCTATCGTGTTTGATATCGAATGAAATGTCTCTTGAAGTGTTTTCATATAGCATTTAATTTAATTTTGATCGGCAATTGTTTCAGTGAAAGTGCTTAACAATCTATCGTGTTTGGTTTCTAATGAAAGGTCTTTTGAAGAGCTCGCGTACAAAATTAAATATTTTACGATTGGCAATTGTTTTAGTGAAAGTGCTTCTAAACTAACCCTGTTTCGTATCAAATGGAAGGTTTTTTGAAGGGCTAGCGTAAAATTTTTTAAGACAAAACGTCAACTTGACAAATTATTTTTAAAAGTATGTAATAAAACAAAGCAAAATTTGTGTGCGGTAATAATATACATTTATAAAAAAAAGAAAATTGACAGCAGCATTCTACAATGCAAAAAAGTATATTTCAGCGATTTCCAACAGTTTTTCAAAACAGTTTAGAGAAAATTTCAATTGATTTCATGTACATATAAAATATAAATGTAGAACATTATAAAAAATGACGTCCAAAATATTTTTAATAGTTTAGCAAAATGTACAATTGTTTTCGTGAAAGTGTTTTAAACCTATCGCGTTTTTATCAAAAAAGAAAGATTTTTTGAAGGGTTCGCGTACAAAATTTAATACTTATACATCTTCAATTGTTTTAGTGAAAATGCATCAAAATTCTTCGTGATTAGTATCAAATGAAAGGTCTCGCGTGCATAATTGGATTTTTTTCAATCGTCAGTTGTTTTAGTGAAAGATCTTCGGAACCTATTGTGTTTAGTATCAATTAAAAGATCTTTGGATGGAATGATACGCAGAAATGTTTTAGATTTGTAATAATTGCATTTATATTGTGTCAACTGTCTTACAAAAGTGAATTCTACTTCAGGGTCCGCGGAGCTAGCGTGAGACCTGGCGAAGCCAGGGCGACCGCTAGTCTTATATACTAAACGGCTTAATTCCCTATGTATATATAATTTCATCACAATCAGTCTGACAATTTTACAGCCTAGACGGTTTATTCGATTTATTTGCAACTTTTTTTATTTGATAGAGGTCAATCACGTGGAGTGCCTTTTGATAGTCTCAGATTTTTCGTGCACATGATGTGCGAGAAAACTTGAAAAAACATGCGTTTTTGGGGCAAAATCAACTAAGAGTGTGGAGGCTTTGAAATTTTTAAGAAGAACATCAAACGTCACTTTGACATTTGTCAGTGGACATGTCGCATTTTTAATTATAAATTATTTAAATATAAAATGTTTTAGAGTAGTTTTGAAATATTTTACGCACATTGGTGGACTGAGGGGACGTTTTTATTATAATTATACATTTCAAATGTGTATATTTAAAAAGTAAATTTTTGACACTTCACTATGAAGTTGGTTTTAAAGCAAAACGTCAAATTGACAAGTTTTATAAAGTATAAAGAATATGGTGGCTTTGAAATTTTGAAAAAGAACATCTACTGTCATTTTGACATTTGTCAGTGGACATGTCGCATTTTTAATTATAAATTATTTAAATATTAAATGTTTTAGAGTAGTTTTGAAATATTTTACGCACATTGGGGGACTGAGGTGACGTTTCTATTATAATTACAAATTTCAAATATGTGTATTTAAAATTTTATCCACGGCAGAGTACAATTTAGAAAAACCAGATAACTCGAATTGGAATCATTTGATCACTCTTAATTTTTCTTTCGGTAATACGAAAGTTATTTTAAAGGGCATGTGGGCAAAATTATAATATTTTCAATCGTCAATTATTTCAGTGAAATTGCAACAAAACCTATCGTGTTTGGTGTCATATTAAAGGGCTTTAGAAGAACTTTCATATAAAATTAAAAAAAGTTGAAATTTTACGATTGTCAATAGTTTCAAACTTAAAGTATTCCGAATCGTACCGTATTTAGTGTCATATTGAAGGGCTTCAAAAGAACTTTCAGATGAAATATAAAAAGTTGAAATTTTACGATAGGTAATTATTTCAAACTTAATAAATTCTATAAAAAAATGTGGAACTATCAAAAATTACATCCAACGGATTTTTAATAGATTAGCAAAATCTTTTCGGAAATAAAACACGTATTTGATTGAAATTTTACGACTGTCAATTATTTCAAACTTAAAGTATTCCGAATTATGCCATGTTTGGTATCATATGAAAGGGCTTTAGACGAAACTTTAGATAAATTAATTAAAAAGTTAGTTTTTGAAAAAGCAATGAGCGTTTGCCGGAATTTGAACCCAGAACCTTTCACTTGCATGGTGACTGCTCTAACCAATTGAGCTACAAACACTCGGCGAATACTCATGCCTTTCGTGCAACCTTTAGTTGAAGAAATGCTAGAGCATATGAAATAGAGTTAGAAGAACTTTCAGATGAAATAAAAAAGAGTTATTTTAGCAAAAAATTTTCGGATATAAAACACTTATTTGATTGAAATTTTACGACCGTCAATTGTTCTAAGCTTAAAGTATTCCGAATCAAATCGTGTTTGATATCATATGACAGGGCTTTAGAAGAACTTTCAGACGAAATAAAAAAATTAAGACTTTACGATTGTCAATTGTTTCAAATTTCAAATATTCGGATTAATGCCGTATTTAATGTCATATGAAAATTTGGAAGAAATTTTATATGAAATAAAAAAAAAAATTAAGAATGTCAATTGTTTTAAACATAAAATATTTTTTGGTATCAAATAAAAAGACTTTTAAAGGGATCGCGTGTAAATTTTTTTTTTCGTTTCGCAATTGTTTTTGTGATCTTGCTTTTAAACCTATCGTGTTTGATATCGAATAAAATGTCTTTTGAAGTATTTTTGTGCAGCATTTAATTTAATTTTGATCGGCAATTGTTTCAGTGAAAGTAGTTAACAATCTAACGTGTTTGGTATCTAATGAAAGGTCTTTTGAAGAGATCGCGTACAAAATTAAATATTTTACGATTGGCAATTGTTTTAGTGAAAGTCCTTCTAAACTTATCGTGTTTGGTATCAAATGAAAGGTCTTTTGAAGAGCTCACGTGCATAATTGGATTTTTTTCAATCGTCAGTTGTTTTAGTGAAAGATCTTCGAAACCTATTGTGTTTAGTATCAATTAAAAGGTCTTTGGATGGAATGATACGCAGAAATGATTTAGATTTGTAATAATTGCATTTATATTGTGTCAACTGTCTTACAAAAGTGAATTCTACTTCAGGGTCCGCGGAGCTAGCGTGAGGCCTGGCGAAGCCAGGGCGACCGCTAGTCCTATATACTATTTGGACAAGTGTTGTATATATATTTATATATATGGATTCATCATGCTCATTTGTAAATCGCTACAGCCTAGACGGTTTATCCGATTTATTTGCAACTTTTTTTATTTGATAGAGGTCAATCACGGGGAGTGCCTTTTGATAGTCTCAGATTTTTCGTGCACATGATGTACGAGAAAACTTGAAAAAACATGCGTTTTTGGGGCAAAATCAACTAAGAGTGTGGAGGCTTTGAAATTTTTAAGAAGAAGATCTACTGTCACTTTGACGTTTGTCAGTGCACATGTCGCATTTTTAATTATAAATTACTTAATAATGAAACTTTTGTGAGTAGTTTTGAAATACTTTACGCATATTGTGGAAATGAGGGGACGTTATTATTATAATTATACATTTCAAATATGTGTATTTAAAAAGTAAATTTTTGACACTCCACTATGAAGTTGGTTTTAAAGCAAAACGTCAAATTGACAAGTTTTATAAAGTATAAAGAATATGGAGGCTTTGAACATCTGCTGTCATTTTGACATTTGTCAGTGGACATGTCGCATTTTTAATTATAAATTACTTAAATATTACATTTTTGTGAGTAGTTTTAAAATACTTTACGCATATTGTGGAAATGAGGAGACGTTTTTATTATAATTACACATTTGAAATACGTATATTTAAAAAGTAGATTTTTGACTGTCCACAATGAACTTGGTTTCGAAACAAAACGTCAAATTGACAAGTTTTATAATTATACAGGTGAACTCAACCAAATTTGATCTCGATAATAATATACAGTGAAACCAAGCAAATTTTGTCTACGGCAAAGTTCAATTTAGAAAAAAACAGATAACTCGAATTAGAATCATTTGGGCACTCCTAAATTTTATTTTATTTAAAGGGCTCGAGTACAAAATTGATTTTTTTTCCATCGGTAACTGTTTTAGTGAGTGTGCATCAAAACCCGTCGTGTTTGGTATCATATAAAAGGTCATTTGAAGGGCTCACGTGCAGAATTGGAATCTTTTCATTCGGCAATTGTATAGTGAAAATGATTCAAAACCTATCGTATTTTATATCAAATGAAAGGTCTTTGAAAGGGCTCGCGTATAAAATTTGTTACTTTTAGATCGTCAATTGTTTTAGTGAAAGTGCTTCTAAACTTATCGTATTTGGTATCAAATGGAAGGTCTTTTAAAGGGCTTGCGTACAAAATTTAATAAATTTCAACCGTCAATTTTTTTAGTGAAAGAGCTTAAAAAATATCGTGTTTGGTATTAAATGAAAGGTCTTCTGAAAGGCTTGCGTGAAAAATAGTTTTTTTTTTCGACAGATAATTGTTTTAGTGAAAGTGCATCAAAACTAATTCTGTTTGGTACGCATGGAATTTTCTGATAGAATTATTTCAATTTCTAGACAAGTTAGAAAAATTTTGAAAATTTGTTTAAACACTAATGTTTGAGAATACATGTTTTAAACTGTTTTCAACTAATTTCATGCACATATAAAAATTTGAAGACAAAATTTCAGTTAATTTTTAAAAGTATATAGTGAAACAAAGCATAATTAGTCAGCAGTAAAAAAAAAATAAATTTAAAAATGACCGCAGCATTTTACAATGCAAACAAAGGTAACTTGAAAAAACGATGTCAGAAATAATATTCCAGCGATTTCCAACAGTTTTTAAAAAAAGTTTAAAGAAAATTTCCAATTGATTTTTGTTTATATAAATATAAATGTGGAATGTCATCAGAAATTACGTCCGAAGGATTTTTAATATATAGCAAAATGTATTCGGAAATAAAACATGGTAGGTAGGAACCTGAAAGGGCTTTAGAAGAACTTTCTAACATAAAGTATTCTGAATCATACTGTGTAGGGTGTCATATGAAAGGGCTTTAGAAGAACTTTCCGATGAAATAAAAAAGTAAAATTTTACGATTCTCAATTGTTTCAAACATAAATTATTCCGAATTATGCCTTCTTTGCTGTCATATGAAAGGGTGTTAGAAGAACTTTCAGATGAAATAAAAAAAAGTTAGTTTAGCAAAATAAAACACATATTTTATTGAAATTTTACGACAGTCAATTGTTTTAAACTTAAAGTATTCCGAATCATATCGAGTTTGATATCATATGAAAGGGCTTTAAAAGAACTTTCAGACGAAATAAAAAAAATAAAACATTGCGACCGTCAATTGTTTTAAATTTGAAGTATTCGGAATAATGCCGTGTTTAATGTCATACGAAAGAGTTTTGAAAGAACTTACGATGTCAATTGTTTCAAATTTAAAGTTTCGCGAATCATACCGCGTTTGGTATCAAATAGAAGGTCTTTTAAAGGGCTCGCATGCAAAATTGACTTTTTCGATCCGCAATTGTTTTAGTGAAAGTGCTTCAAATCATATTGTGTTTGGTATGAAATGAATGGTCTCTTAACGGGCTTGAATGAAAAATTGAAATATTTTTGTTTGTCAATTGTTTTAGTAAAAGTGCATCAAAACCTATCGTGTTTGATATCAAATGGAGGAATTGAAGGACTCGCGTGCAGCATTAAATTTTATTCGATCGACAATTGTTTTAAGAAAGTGCTTCAAAACCTATCGTGTTTGTTATCAAATGAAAGGTATTTTGAAGGGCTGGCGTGCAAAACTTAATACATTTCAATCGTCAATTGTTTTACTAAAAGTGTTTCAATTTTATAGGGCATGCGTATTAAATTAATTATTATTTTTTGATCGTCTATTGTTTTAGTAATGGTGTTCAAAAGCTATCATATTTTATATTAAATGACATGCCTTTTGAAGGGTTCAAATATAAAATAGGTATTTTTTTCGACCGAGAATTGTTTTAGTGAAAATTTTCCAAAACCAATCATGTTTGATATAAAATGAAAGGTCTTTTGAAGAACTCGCGTACAAAATTAAATACTTTTAGATCGGCAATTGTTTGACTGAAAGTATTTCAAAACCTATTGAGTTTGGTATCAAATGAAAGATCTTTTAAAGTGCACTATGAAGTTGGTTTTAATTCAAAACGTCATATTGACAAGTTTTATAAAATATACAGACAAAGAGTGTGGAGGCTTTGAAATTAAAAAAAAAAACAGCTACTCTAATTTTGACATTTATATGTGGACATATCGCATTTTTAATTAACAATTATTGAAGTATTAAATTTTTTAGACAACTTTTGAAATATGTTACACATATTGGGGGAATGAGGGAACGTTTTTATTATCATTAAGCATTTTATATATGTGTATTTAAAAAGAAAATTTTTGACAGTCCACTAAAACAAAACGTCAAATTGACAAGTTATATAAAGTATACAGGTAAACCCAACCAAATTTGTCTCCAGTAATAATATACAGTAAAACCAAGCAAATTTTATCCACGTCAGAGTACAATTTAGAAAAACCAGATAACTCGAATTGGAATCATTTGATCACTCTTAAATTTTCTATCGGTAATACGAAAGTTATTTTAAAGGGCATGTGGGCAAAATTATAATATTTTCAATCGGCAATTATTTTACTGCAATTGCAACAAAACCTATCGTGTTCGGTGTCATATTGAAAGGCTTTAGAAGAACCTTCAGAAAAATGAAAATAGTTACAGTAAGCAATTGTTTCTAACAAAGTATTTCGAATCATATTGTGTTAGGTGTCATATGAAAGGGCTTTAGAAGAATTTTCATATGAAATAAAAAAAAAGTTGAAATTTTACGACTGTCAATAGTTTCAAACTTAAAGTATTCCGAATCGTACCGTATTTTGTGTCATATTGAAGGGCTTCAAAAGCACTTTCAGATGAAATATAGAAAGTTGAAATTTTACGATAGGTAATTGTTTCAAACTTAATAAATTCTATAAAAAAATGTGGAACTATCAAAAATTACATCCAACGGATTTTTAATAGATTAGCAAAATCTTTTCGGAAATAAAACACGTATTTGATTGAAATTTTACGACTGTCAATTATTTCAAACTTAAAGTATTCCGAATTATGCCATGTTTGATATCATATGAAAGGGCTTTAGACGAACCTTTAGATAAAATAATTAAAAAGTTAGTTTTTGAAAAAGCAATGAGCGTTCGCCGGAATTTGAACCCAGAACCTTTCACTCGCATGGTGACTGCTCTAACCAATTCAGCTACAAACACTCGGCGAATACTCATGCCTTTCGTGCAACTTTTAGTTGAAGAAATGCTAGAGCATATGAAATAGAGTTAGAAGAACTTTCAGATGAAATAAAAAAGAGTTATTTTAGCAAAATGTTTTCGGAAATAAAACACGTATTTGATTGAAATTTTACGACCGTCAATTATTCTAAGCTTAAAGTATTCCGAATCAAATCGTGTTTGATATCATATGACAGGGCTTTAGAAGAACTTTCAGACGAAATAAAAAAATTAAGACTTTACGATTGTCAATTGTTTCAAATTTCAAATATTTGGATTAATGCCGTATTTAATGTCATATGAAAATTTGGAAGAAATTTTATATGAAATAAAAAAAAATGAAGTATGTCAATTGTTTTAAACATAAAATATTTTTTGGTATCAAATAAAAAATCTTTTAAAGGGATCGCGTGCAAATTTATTTTTTTTGTTGATTCGCAATTGTTTTAGTGATGTTGCTTTGAAACCTATCGTGTTTGATATTGAATGAAATGTCTTTTGAAGTGTTTTCGTGCAGCATTTAATTTAATTTTGATCGGCAATTGTTTCAGTGAAAGTGCTTACAATCTATCGTGTTTGGTATCTAATGAAAGGTCTTTTGAAGAGATCGCGTACAAAATTAAATATTTTACGATTGGCAATTGTTTTAGTGAAAGTACTTCTAAACATATCGTGTTTGGTATTAAATGAAAGGTATTTTGAAGGACTTGCGTACAAAATTTATTACTTTTCGATCGTCAATTGTTTTAGTGAAAGTGCTTAAAAACATATCGTGTTTGGTATCAAATGGAACGTTTTTTGAAGGGCTAGCGTAAAAATTTTTAGACAAAACGTCAACTTGACAAATAATTTTTAAAAGTATGTAACAATACAAAGCAAAATTTGTGTGCGGTAATAATATATATTTAAAAAAAAAAGAAAATTGACAGCAGCATTCTACAATGCAAAAAAGTATATTTCAGCGATTTCCAACAGTTTTTCAAATAATTTTAGAGAAAAATTTCAATTGATTTCATGTACATATAAAATATAAATGTAGAACATTATAAAAAATGACGTCCAAAAGATTTTTAATAGTTTAGCAAAACGTACAATTGTTTTCGTGAAAGTGTTTAAAACCTATCGCGTTTGTATCAAAAAGAAAGATTTTTTGAAGGGTTCGCGTACAAAATTTAATACTTATAGATCTCAATTGTTTTAGTGAAAATGCATCAAAATTCTTCGTAATTAGTATGAAATGGAAGGTCTTTTGAAGAGCTCGCGTGCATAATTGGATTTTTTTCAATCGCCAGTTGTTTTAGTGAAAGATCTTCGAAACCTATTGTGTTTAGTATCAATTAAAAGGTCTTTGGCTGGAATGATACGCAGAAATGTTTTAGATTTGTAATAATTGCATTTATATTGTGTTAACTAACTTACAAAATTAAATTCTACTTCAGGGTCCGCGGAGCTAGCGTGAGGCCTGGCGAAGCCAGGGCGACCGCTAGTCCATATACTAAAAGCCGTAGAGGTATATGAGTATGTTTGTTTGGATTCATCACGCTCAATTGCTCACCTCTACAGCCTAGACGGTTTGTCCGATTAATTTGAAACTTTTTTTATTTGATAGAGGTCAATCAGGGGGGGTGCCTTTTGTTAGTCTTAGATTTTTCGTGCACATGATGTGCGAGAAAACTTGAAAAAACATGCGTTTTTGGGGCAAAATCAACTAAGAGTGTGGTGGCTTTGAAATTTTTAAGAAGAAGATCAAACGTCACTTTGACGTTTGTCAGTGGACATGTCGCATTTTTACTTATAAATTACTTAAATGTGAAATATCTGTGAGTACTTTTGAAATATTTTACACATATTGGGGAAATGAGGGGACGTTTTTATTATAATTACACATTTCAAATATGTATATTTAAAAAGTAAATTTTTAACAGTTCACTATGAAGTTGGTTTAAACGTCAAATTGACAAGTAATATAAAGTATACAGGTAAACCAAACCAAAATTGTCCGCGGTAAAAATATATAGTAAAACTAAGCAAATATTGTTCACGGCAATGTACATTAAATACAATTTTATTATTATTTATTTAAATTTATTATCAAAATTCGAAATTTATCGTATAATACGAAAGTTTTGAAGGTCACGCATGTAGAAATAAGATTTTTTCAATCAGTAATTGTTTTAGTGAAAGTTGTTTAAAATCTATCGTGTTTGGTATCAAATAAAAGCTCCTTTGAAGGGCTCGCATACAGAATTCGAATTTTTTCGATGGGCAATTGTTTTAGTTAAAGTGCTTCAAAACATATCGTGTTTGGTATCAAATGAAAGGTCTTTTGAAGGGCTCGCGTGTAAAATTAAATATTATCCGATCGGCAATTGTTTTACATTTCGTGTTTGGTATCAAATGAAAGTTCTTTTAAAGGGCTCGCGTTCAAAATTAAATATTATTCAGTCGGCAATTGTTTTTGTAACAGTGCATCAAAACCTATCGTGTTCGGTATTAAATGAAAGGTCTATAGAAGGGTTCGCGTAGAAAATGAAATATTATTCGATCGGCAATTGTTTTAGTAAAAATGCATCAAAACCTATCGTGTTTGGTATCAAATGAAAGGTCTATTGAAGGGCTCGCGTACAAAATTGAATATTATTCGATCGGCAATTGTTTTAGTAAGAGTGCATCAAAAACTATCGTGTTTGGTATCAAATGAAAGTTCTTTTAAAGGGCACGCGTTCAAAATTAAATATTATTCGATCGGCAATTGTTTTAGTAACAATGTATCAAAACCTATCGTATTTGGTATCAAATGAAAGGTCTATTGAAGGGCTCCCGTAGAAAATTAAATATTAATCGATCGGCAATTGTTTTAGTAAAAATGCATCAAAACTTATCGTGTTTGGTATCAAATGAAAGGTCTATTGAAGGGCTTGCGTAGAAAATTAAATATTATTCGATCGGCAATTGTTTTAGTAAAAATGCATCAAAACCTATCGTATTTGGTATCAAATGAAAGGTCTATTGAAGGGCTTGCGTAGAAAATTAAATATTATTCGATTGGTAATTGTTTTAGTAACAGTGCATAAAAACCTATCGTGTTTGGTATCACATGAAAGGTCTTTTGAAGGGCACGCGTACAAAATTGAATATTATTCGATCGACAATTGTTTAAGTAAAAATGCATCAAAACCTATCGTGTTCGGTATCAAATGAAAGGTCTATTGATGGGCTGCACGCCAGTGCAGAAGTAGAATTTTTTCGCTCGGCAATTGTTTTAGTGAAACTGCTTCAAAACATATCGTGTTTGGTATCAAATGAAAGGTCGTTTAAAGAGTTCGTGTGCTGAATTGGATTTTTTTATTGTCAATTTTGTAGTGCCAGAGCTTCGTAACCTATTGTGCTTGGTATCAATTAAATGTTTTTTAAAAGACAGACGTGCTGAATTGAAAACTTTTACTTCGGAAATAATTTGATTTATATAGTGTCAATTATCTAACAGAAGTGAATCCTATTCGAGTGTCCGCGGAGCATAGCGTGAAGGCCTGGCGTAGCCAGGCCAACCGCTTTTAAAGCTATTTTGATTACTAATTTTTTGACCACTATTCAAATACTAGTTGATCGGCATATTTTTGCTATTTTTTTTAAATAAAAATTTGTTTTCTAATTTTACTTTAGTGCATTATTAAATCTATATTTATGGTTCTCGAGTTTTCAATTGTAAGTCAAAATTCAAAATTTGTTAAATCTTTTTTGAGAATTCTGCTTTTATGCTTCAATTAATGTTTTAAAATTTATGCTATATGGTAAAAGTTGACAGATAAAAGCTCAAGTTAATATAAAATAAAAATCTATATAAAAAAAAAAACTAAATTTTTTTAGTAACTACATTGCCGATTAGAAATTCACTTTTCAACTAATATATACAAATATATTAACAAACTTATGCAATAAGACACGTAAAATTGTATATATTCTATAGATATAATTTTAGGACACAAGTAAAGGTTCGTATGAAGTTCACGAAATACAATATTTTCTTTATATTCTTGTCAATAATTGAAGAACAACCGTTAAAAATATGCATACTTTAATGTTGATTGGAAACTAAACTAATTTTATTTACTAGTTTACTGCTATATTTATTTTCTGTAGAATAATAGCTGTAGCATGTGACTGTGTCTGAGAGCGGCGCACTGGATTCTACAATCTCGGCCATCGGAGCCTTGGTAACCAAAATCCCGTATCTAGTAGCCTGCGGTGAAATTACATTCTACCTATGTTTAAGCATATTTTGAATATTATGACTATAGACTAATTTTAAATAATTAATGTAGATCTGTACATATTTCAAGGATGTAGATGTGAGATTTTAAGAGATTTTAAGAGATTTGAACATATAAAAACGTGAAAATAATTCAACATCATCTGATACTGTAACATTATGTAAATCTGCATTATTTATGGATATTACAATTATACACTTATTTACATACATACATACATACATACCATCACGCTATATCCCATCAAATGAGGTAGCACGAATGCTAAAATCATTCATAAAACATTCACTCTTCAAATTCGTCAAATACTCATCCCTCGTCAAATATTGTCATCCAAACACACCACTTATTTAAGACCATTAATATCAATTTATACAGATTTCAGGAATGTAAATACGAGAATGTAAGAGATTTGAACATATATAGTGTTTATTTTCTATGGAATAATGGTTGTAGCCCGGCCCTGTACCTGAGCGCGGTGTATGTCAATCCTAATCTTACATCAAAGCCACCGATGCGTCGCTAGTCGGGCATCAAGTATTTCGCTGTCTGCAGTCAAATTTTATTCTACTAATATTTTAAATATATTTGGATATTTTTAAAAGAACTACATTATTTAAAGCGAATTGAGCAGTTAAAAACTAAAAAAAAGAAATAAATATCTTACCAGGCGACGTTATGATTATTTAGTGATATTATATCTTTAAAATTATTTTTAACCATTAATATTTAAGTTTTACTTTAAATAATTATTACTGAAATAAATAGGTTAAGTTCTGCATATAGGTCAGTAGAATAAAAATAAAAATTAATACGGTTAAATATTTAATAGTGTGAATATAATTAGAGTTATGCTGACAACTTAGAACATATATTTATGATTTCTCTGTTATATTTTTTATAGATTTTAATATATATTGCTGTATTATTTTGGATATTTTATATATTATTGTCGTTAAAGGTGTTAGTAATTTAACACTTTATATTTTTTAAATAAGCATTTTAATGTTGGAGCGCGCATTAAAAGTGAAAGCTGCCGTTATAAATAAACAATTTTTCATAGTCTTTTAAGTCTATTCACAAAAGATCTACTAAGTTACATTTACCACACTTTGCACTATTATAATTAATAAAAATATTATTAAATAAACAATTCATATCTTTCAAATAACCATTTTAATATTGTAGTGCGCATTACAAGTTAGGCCTGCAGTTATAAATAAACATTTTTTCCGAGTCTGCTAAGTTTGTTCACAAAAACATCTCCTAACTTACATTTTCTACATTTTACACTATTATAATTAATAAACATATTAGTAATTTGGCACTCCATATCTATTAAATAAGCATTTTAATATTGGTGTGATAATTAAACAAACATATACTAAGATCTAGTATTCTATTTTAGAATGAATTGGAAATTATTTTAAATCAAGTAGTTTATCAAATATTATCTATACATATATATATATATTTCAATAATTTGAACATTCATCGAATATATAACATCATAATGAACAAAAACTAATCAATTATGACGAGAAGAAATTATTCAATATTTCTTCGTTAATATTCTATGCAAAGAGATAAAATTATTTACTACTGAAAATTAAAACATATTAGCTAAATATCTATGCGTTTTACAAAACTGGTTTGTAATTAATCATGTTTCATTTCAAAAAGATATAAACAAGTGAAAACAATATTCGGGCAACGCCGCTAATAGTTCTTTTCCTACTTCGAAATATTAATTATTTATTTATTTACTTGTGTTCTGTATAGTTCAAAATATGCGTTTTAAATAACAAATATCAATTATTATTTATTTATTTTCTAATTTACAAGAGTCTGCTACGAAATATTAAATATTTGTTTGTGTACTTTTGTTTTACATAGTTCGTAATTATCGTATTAGTTGTTTAAAATAAAGATTTTTCGATTATTGTTGTTAAAATAACGATAAAATATCAATGCAGGACTAACGCGCTATTTTGTTTACCAATATTTAAATAAAGCATCATCTTTTATTTCAACCAGCAATTATCTGACTTATTTATTGATTAATAGATATAAGTCATATAACATCATTTATGTATACTGCAACATGTATGAATAAATATAGTAAATGAAGGCGTACAAAACAGTTGTTGAAAACAACAGTAACTATGAACATGATTAATCTCATGATTTTGTTCTTGCAAGGACAAATTTGAAAATATATAATATGTTTGTTGCATTTGAAATTAGAAAATTGATATCGGTTACTGAGAAATTGGAAGTGTTATCAAGAATTAATATCCGCTTATTGCGTAATTGCGTTCGCACTTGCTCTCTGTCTACGCTGTAACATCTCTCACTCATTGCATTTTCGCTGTCTTCAAGGCTGGAGAATCAGTGGTGGTTCGTTAAAATAGCTATATCACAAAATTGAAGTATATATTTATTAATTAAAATAAAGTATACTTAACCAAATGTGGAATAATTATTGAAAATTATAGTTGTTAAATTGTTAATTGATGTTTTAGCAATAATATGATTAAAATAGATTAAATCCTTGTTTGTAAAATAAGTCAATCAACATTGTTATAAAGTTGTAAAAACTTTTTGAAATAATGAAATATATTATTATCATATTATTATATTTATATTGCCCAGTATTATAAAGGACAGTATAAATTTCATGGTGTAAAAACAATCGATTTTTTTGTTAAAAACATAAGAAATAGGATTTTTTTATTTAAGTCAGATTTTTTATTTGAATAATTAATTTTTTCGTGTCGCATATTCAAATTTTTTGTTTTATTTTACTTCTTATTAATTAGTAAAAAGATATAAATTTCTAACAATAATAAATTCAAATTGCAATATTTATTTTCTATTTTTACATTACTAATATTAGTTACATCAGTATATCGAATCGACCTTTGGTTCCAGAGTACCTTGGTTCGATTTCCACAGCCGACAATTTTCACTACATTAAAACAACCTCTGTGGCGTACCCTCCACTATTACCTTTGAGGGCCGTGATTTGATGCTCAGTATTGGGTAAAAGGTGTGATGATATATTTATTTTATTTTATTTACATCAGTTTGACTTTGTAATTTAAAATTATAACTAATTTTATAATATCATGGGTTGGCTAGCTCAGTGGTATGAAGTCGGCCTGTGGTTCCTGAGAACCCTGGTTCGATTCCCACAGACGACAAACAATTTTCATAATTTCAAAAGCTACCCCTGTGGCTCTTCCATCACTAACATCTTTGGAGGCCGTGATTTGACGACTGGTATCCGCACTTCACGCGCAAAATATATCACTTCCCGAGATCTGCTTCGGCAGAGTGCCACACCCAGTAATGGGTAGAAGGCGTGATGATATATATATTTTTTTTATTATAATATCATAATCAATTAACTACCTGCTACCTAATTGGTGCAGTTTAGCTAATAATAAGTCAATAATTTCAGATTTTTGTTAGTTCAAGAAATATTATTATTTAATTGTTTTTATGGGGTAATGACTCAGAGGTATCAAGTCGGCTTATTGATCCTAAGAACCCAGGTTCGATCCCCACAACCGACAAAACATTTTCACCAATTTAAAATTACTCCTGTGGCTCCTCCACCATTAACATCTTCAGGAGCCATGATTTCACGGCTGGTAGCCGCACTTCACGCGTATAAATATATCACTTACCGAGACCTGCGTCGGAAGAGTACCACACTCAGTAATGGGTAAAAGGCGTGATGATATATTTATATTTTATTTATAATTTGTAATTTCAAAATTGTTAAATATATACTAGGTTCACCGGATTTATGGTTGAGGAAATTTAAAGCTAATTCTTTTTCTATAACTACCAGAAAAATTGAACAAACCATAAACCATTTATTTCGGTCTTTGACAAAGAAAAGGCGATCATTTGTAAATTTTATCTTGTAAAAGTGCAATACAAAATAAATTGAACTTGAAGTATATAATATCATTTTTACATATAATTTTTCATAGGTCGGTACAAAATTTTATTAAATGATACTATGTAAACTCACTAATATTAACTCGATTTAAATTATACACACTCTGATAAATTTACTTCTGTTGGAACGCGGACAACCGCTAGTGGCGCCTGCGTATGACGATTCAAGACGATTCCGGTGCGTGGCATTACCACCGCGGGCCTGTGGGACTCTTCCGCGCACGCGCGCTACATCGGCGTAGTAACGCTCTCGTATGTTCGCCTTCCCGCGCGAACTAGACCAGTTCGCTCATGGCCGCGCTCACTGATAGCTGTACGAAGTGCATGTTCTTTTTGTCATTGTTAATTTTACAACGCATTAAAGTATATTCTTGATAAAACGTGTTTTCTCATTCACACCCACGTAGCGCCACAATAGGTTATGGGCCCAGGGTCACGGAAATAGTGTGAAAAACGAAAAACGTTTGTAACGTGTTAACGGCAGAGAGAATTGCGTCGTAACGTTTTCTCGATACCTCGCGGAATAGAAGTGATAAAAATGGCGTCGTCGAGTGTTGTGCGGATCGAACTCCTCAACAAAGACAATTTTGACACCTGGAAAATCCAGATGGAAGCTATTTTGATCAAACACGACGCGTGGGGATTCGTTAGCGGTGAGAATACAAAGCCCGAGATTCGCAAAGGAGACGCGACGACCGTGGAAGCAGCGAAGCAATGGGAAATCGAGGATCGAAAGGCGAAGTCAGATATCGTCCTCGCGATCAAACCGTCCGAGCTCAAACAAATAAAAGGATGTGATACGTCTAAGGAAGTGTGGGAAAAGTTAAAATCGATTTATCAATCGAGCGGACCCGCACGAAAGGCGACATTGTTGAAGCAGCTTACGCTACAAAAAATGGCCGACGGCGAAGATGTGCGCGAACACATTCGGAAATTTTTGGACACAGTGGACAAGTTAAGTGAGATGGAAATCGAAATAAATCGCGACTTGCTGACTGTGATGCTTCTTTATAGTCTTCCGTCGACTTTCGAAAATTTCCGATGCGCGATCGAGTCTCGCGACGAGCTACCGGATCTCGAAGCTCTACGCGTAAAAATAATCGAAGAATACGACGCGAGAAAAAACGAAACTCGCGACGGCGGAACGAACGCGATGTTCGCGAAAAGACAGTGGAATAAATCGAAAAAGACTATACAGAAAAGTGCTAGTGCGACAAGAGAGACAGATAAAAAGAAACGCGAACCGTTTAAATTCAGGTGCCACCGATGTCGCGAAGTCGGTCATAAAGCGGCCGATTGTACCGCGTCAAAGAAGGACGTCGACAGCGCAAACGCGGCGAACGAGGCAAGCCTGTATGCGGGGGTGGAAGAATACGCGCTAGCTACCGAAACTGTCGAGGCGAAAGTCGCGCGACACAACGAAAAATGGTGCCTAGACAGCGGGTGTACGACGCATATGGGAAACAACGACGCGGAATTTTCAAGTTTTTTCGAACCCTGCGACGGAAACGTAAAACTCGCGAGTGAAATGGCGTCGACACCGATCCAAGGCAAAGGATCTGTAACTATAGCAACGAACGTCGACGGTCGAGCGAGGAATGTCAAGGTCAACGGTGTTCTACGCGTTCCCGAGCTTCGTACGAATCTATTATCCGTTGGAAAGATTACGGATAAAGACAATATAGTGGTTTTCGACAAAGAAAAAGCAGAAGTATTCGACAGAAGCGGCAATATTGTGCTGATCGCCGATCGGAATAAAGGATTGTACTACGTACGTGAAGCGAACGACGAATACAGCGCGAAAGTCGACATTATCGACGGAACAGTCGTTGAAAAATCGACGAACGAGTGGCATCGAAAAATGGGTCATCTCAATATTCGCGATCTCGTCAAGTGCGATCGAGATGGTACGGTGCAAGGCATGAAGATCGAAAAATCACCGCAGGAATCGGACTGCGAAATATGTATCCGCGGGAAGATGACGAAGACACCATTTCCGAAGAATTCTACGAGGGATTCGAAGTTGCTGGAAATTATCCACAGTGACGTCATGGGACCAATGCGCGTCGAGTCGAATGGAAAAGCGAGGTATATCGTAACTTTTATCGACGATTATTCTCGTTGGGGAGAAATACGTTTGCTTAAACGGAAAGACGAGGTTTTCAATGCATTCAAAGAGTATAAATCTCTGGTTGAGAACCGACACGGATGCAAAATACAATTCCTTCAATCGGACAATGGAAGGGAGTATTTGAACGAAAATTTCGACACATTTCTCAAGGAAAACGGTATTTCTCGAAGACTAACGGTCACTCACACACCCGAGCTAAACGGTGTTGCGGAGAGACGGAATCGGACGCTAATGGACATTACGAGGTGTCTTCTGATACAATCGCGACTTCCTCCGTCGTTCTGGGGCGAAGCGATAAGCACCGCAAATTATATACGCAACCGATGTCCGTCAAAGAGTCTCGAAGGAAAAACTGCCTACGAAAAATGGACGGGAAAAGTTCCGGACGTGAGCCACTTTCGTGAATTTGGATCTCAGGCGTTCGTCATCGACCGAACTCCCACGAAAGGAAAACTGGAACCTCGTTCGAAGAAAGGTACGTTCGTCGGATATTCGGAGCAGTCGAAGGCGTATCGCATTTGGCTACCAGACGAAAGACGTATAAACATCGCGCGGGACGTGAAATTCGTCGGAATTCCGGAAATCGCGTCGAGAAACGAAGATTCTACTGAAGATTTCGACTACAATGGAGAAAATTTCACGGAGATCGAAATGATGTTTCCGGCAATGGACGGCGAAGTTCGAAACGACGAAGTTCGAAACGACGAAGCTCGAGACGGCGAAGATCGAGACGGTGAAAACGTCCAGAACCGTGCGGAAGATGAACGCGATCGATATATATATATATATATATATATATATATATATATATATATATATATATATATATATATATATATATATATATATATATATATATATATATATACGCCCACACGTCTGGTTGGGGACATTATGTTTATACAGCAGTCTGTTTGGGGACATGACGTCCGTTTAGGGACGTCCCCAAAGAGTCCGTCCTCATAGTGTCGTTGATATAGGTTTTTATGATTTCGCGGGCTTTATTTTTGGCGCTGTATTAACGGCTGAAATTTGAACTAGCTCCTCAAGTCCTCAAAGAGATAGTTATATGAGACATTAAAATATGTCCCCTAACTGACGGGTATATAAGATTTAATTTTTATTTAAGCTGTAAAAATTGTAAAAATTGCGTACTAACATAAAAACCACCAGTTTTTTGAATAAACAATCTTTACCGACATTAAAAAAAAGATTATATATATATATCGTCACGGCTTATACACTTTACTGAGTGTGGCAATCTGCTGTAGCAGATCTGGGTAAGTGATATATTTTGCGAGTAAAGTGCGGTTACTAACCATAAAATTACGGTCTCTAAGAATGTTTGTGGAAGGGTAGCCATAAGGGTAATTTTAATGTAGTGAATGTTGTTTGTCGGCTGTGGGAATCGAATCCACAGGCCAACTCGGTACCACTGAGTCAC
Source organism: Pterostichus madidus (assembly GCA_911728475.2). Classification (NCBI taxonomy): domain Eukaryota; kingdom Metazoa; phylum Arthropoda; class Insecta; order Coleoptera; family Carabidae; genus Pterostichus; species Pterostichus madidus. The sequence continues at coordinate 17,024,976 of OU452316.1, read as the reverse complement.
CTTATAAATAAAATAAATATATCATCACGCCTTTTACCCATTACTGGGTGTAGCACTCTGCCGGAGCAGATCTCGGTAAGTGATATATTTATGCGCGTGAAGTGCGGTTACCAGCCGTCAAATCACGGCCCCCAAAGATGCTAGTGGTGGGGGAACCACAAGGCTAATTTTAAATTGGTGAAAATGTTTTGTCGGCTGTGGGGATCGAACCGGGGTCCTTTGGATCCACAGGCCGACTTGCTACCACTGTGCCATTACCCCATATTATATATTATATTTTTATACTTTATTAATAATAAAAAGACGATGTTTAAAAACTTAGGTTTGGCTCCATTATCAAGTTAACACTAAAACATTTATCAATTTAAAATATTGTTACGAAATTCAATAAATATTGAACATATTTAAAAGCTTAAATCACAATATTACTAATACCAGAATAAAATTAGAACTAAAACTGGTGGTTTCCATGTTACTACTACACATTATTGTATATTCGCAAAAAGACAGATATTAAAGATAAGTATTGGAACTTCTAAAAAAAAAAATGTCTGCGTTTACTTTATAATTAAATTGCAGTTTACAATGGAGCACAAATCCCAATTTGTGTAATACTCGCATATGAGTAAATCGATTATAATACGCAATCTAATATTTATTTGCTTTCATATCATTTGTTTATTACATAGGTAGATCTTTGTAGCTAATTTTTTAGAATTTCAAATTACTTAGCTCATATACATGTTTGTATCGAATGCTTCCTGACTTGAATAACAATTCATATCTATTTGTATGTTCACCTGAATACGCTCCTGAATATCCGGGCCTGCAATTAATTTACTACACATCTCAAAAGCATGGTTCCTGATGTTATGTAGTGTTGCCAACTGTAGTATTTGCATTATAATATTTTATTCATAATACATAATTTTAAAAAACCTATTAGAATACACGTATTATAATATATTTCTGGCTTTTGTAATTTTGTACAATATTTTGCTCCAATATAAATTACGAACTTACTAGGATATTCAATGTGATACTGATATAGTTGAATAAGTATTGTATATGTAACCAATAATGGTTTCTTCTGCTTTTTGTTATTTTGTTTATAATTTATAGAAATAATATAAAATAATACAAACTGCAATAAAAACTCATATAATATGATTCGTACTGTACTCGTATAAACGTAATTTGTAATATTTGTATAGTTAACTGATAAATGTAACCTATTTTTAATGGATAAATAAACTATTACTACTAATTAAATATAAATTATTTTTACACTCATTTGTCGTTAGAATATATAAATACGCTCAGTTCAATGCACGTTCAAATATACGGACTATTTTTGTTAAGTATTTTATTAATTTTTGTATTTGTGAATCGTTTGCAAAATTATTGATTAAATAGCATATTTTATTCACCTTTTAAAACAGGTGTCAGCGTGTGAGGCATTTGTCATATTTAGCAAAATAATAGCGATCTAGCATTTGTTTACTATAAATGCCATAGTTTAAGGATAGTTCAAAAGATAGTAAATAGTCGCTAGCTATGATTCTTGATTAAGAATATTCGAAGGTGTCTATTCCGAGAATATGATGTTATTAATTTGATATTTGTTATCAAACATTAGATTACGTACTAATTTCATATATTAATAAATAACAAATAATAATAAATTTTGTATATCGTTCTCTTTTCAGATATTCATCGCCAAAATCGGCAATTCTGGTTGTGAAACATATGAGAAATTATAAATTGGTATAAGAGCATATTGTAGGTTAATTCACTGAACAATGATTTAACTATATATAATTTATTACAATTAGTAAATATAAAATAACAAGAACATTCATATTCAAATAATAATAATGCGTATTTACGGCGATCCACTCAGCATTGACTGATGCGGACTGGGTGGTCGTCGGTGGAAACAACGTCGTAATACTCGCAGGGACGTATCCGCTCACTAGGTATTTCTTGCAGATTCGGCCATTGTGTTAGGCGTCGCTTTGACGCTGTTATCTTCATCGGAATCTGTATCATTGTCGTAGCAATGTCACTTGGCGGAGCTTCTACTAAATGTATAGTGTCAACTTTTGTAGTACAATTGGCTGTAATGTGTACTTTTTGTTGACATTTTGTGCATTCGATATTTGGGCAATCTCAAAGGCGATTAAGCAAATGGGGCACGTGTACGAGCGTTTGTTGCTCGCTTTTGTTATACGTTTTCGATTTTTCATTTGGCGGGACACTACTTCCTGGTGTTTCTTCTGTGTTGCTTCTCTTCGGCGGGAGATTTTTTCGTACTATATCATTTATGGGTTTGTCAGCTATAAGGCGGTTATAGTGTTCCACTCGTATTAATTCTTTGATTGTATTTAGTACGGGCTTAGTAACATGGTCATACAATGCTTAATCGCGAAATCCATTTGCTATTATTTCGACGGTTTCAATTTCGCTTATATTAGGCGCATGTTTAGCTACTGCGACCATAGTATGTAAGTAAATTCTCGATGATTTATCATGTTTTTGTTTACGTCTGTCTAAAATACGAGGAATCTGATGTACGCCAGGTGGAGTCAAACTCTTCCTGGAATTTGTTCCAATAGTATGATGTCGGTAATAAGCGGCAACAAATGGAAGCACCACCCTTAAGTTTGGATCTAGCACATAACATAGTTTGTCGACAGGTTGTAGAGAGTTTGTGCGGACTTGACATTTTCAATAAACATCTCAGCAATTGAACTTTCATCATCTAGGAAGGTTAAAATCAAATAACATGTTCCGAAGCGACACGTATGTTCTAACATTGGTTTTGATTGTTTATATTGCTGTCTGGAGTAACGACAGCGCGTGACTCAGGAATAACGTCGGCTAGCCGCGTAGGCGTTGTAACATTTACGTTGTATTCTAGCGGTGACGTAATTATCTCGATTTGCGTTGTTTGCAATTGTGCTTGCGGATGAGAACAAAAAACGCCTTTGTTGTTGAAAAAGTCAACAGGCACTTCAAGTTCGTTGAAGAAATTAGTACTAACTGTTGTACATCTGTTCTGAAAAATATAATGAAAATCCAAGCAGAAACAAGATATTTTCTAGTTAAACTGGCTACTCAACAAATTTTGGGGTAAATATTCGGCAACAGTAAATTCAAACATTACAAAAATTTCACATACCGTACATCCACAGCAGAAAATTTACTCATATAGTTGATTTTTTTGTATGAATCGTTCTATTGAATAAATATTCAATGTTTACATATTTCAAGTTTGCATTTTTTATAGTCGAATGCGTACCCCTATATTTAGTATTTGTTTTGTTACCAGAACTAATTTATCTATGCGAACATATTATTATTCAAACAAAAAGTAAATAAACTGAGATAAAAAATCAGCCTTTATTTTCTAATCTTATGAGAGTTACATGCTTCAATCAGAATGAAAAAATATACAAATTTTCAACGGATTTGAAGTTATATCCAGGAATTTTAACAATTACACAATATTTAATTTCATCGTCAAAATTGGTGAAACGAATTTTACATGTACATGAATACTAATGTAAACAAATCATTTATCCTACCAAAGCTAGGTGAACGCAGCGCATCCATAATTGATTTGAGTTGTCAATTAATTTATTTATTCAATTGACAGCTGAACTTTTAACAGTAATGTTATTTATGCCACAAAATAAATAAAATTGATTCGAATTTGATGATTAAATTAAATCAATAAATAAATAAATATATCATCACGCCTTCTACCCATTACTGGGTGTGGTACTCTGCTGAAGCAGATCTCGGTAAGTGATATATTTTGCGCGTGAAGTGCGGTTACCAGTCGTCAAATCACGGCCCCCAAACATGTTAGTGGTGGAGGAGCCACAGGGATAGCTTTTTCAAATTATGAAAATTTGTCGCCTGTGGGAATCGAACCAGGGACCTCAGGATCCACAGGCCGACTTCATACCACTGAGCTAGCCATCCCATATTAAATCAATTATGGAAGTTATTGTGGCGCTACGTGGGTGTGAATGAGAAAACACGTTTTATCAAGAATATACTTTAATGCGTTGTAAAATTAACAATGACAAAAAGAACATGCACTTCGTACAGCTATCAGTGAGCGCGGCCATGAGCGAACTGGTCTAGTTCGCGCGGGAAGGCGAACATACGAGAGCGTTACTACGCCGATGTAGCGCGCGTGCGCGGAAGAGTCCCACAGGCCCGCGGTGGTAATGCCACGCACCGGAATCGTCTTGAATCGTCATACGCAGGCGCCACTAGCGGTTGTCCGCGTTCCAACACTCCCCCTCGATTCAGGACGAGACGAATTCGTAGCTCCGATCTCCTTTATGCCAAGAAGATCTAAGCACTTCGTGTGCTTCTGCTTCGTGAGTCCTTTGGTTAAGACGTCCGCCGCCATCTCTGCTGTCGGCGTGTACACGATGTCGATCTCACCGGTTTCGAGGACCTCGCGCACGTAATGGTGACGCACGTCAATGTGTTTGCTCCTATTGTGAAACACAGGGTTCTCGGCGAGTTTCCGAGCTCCGTTGTTGTCATAGAAAATCTTGACTTTTCCGAATTTTGCGAATTCGAGCTCCGCGAGGAGTCGTCGCAAATACGTGGCCTCTTTCGCAGCTTCCGATAGGGCCATGTACTCAGCCTCTGTGGATGAGAGAGCCACGGTTCTCTGTTTCCTAGCTTCCCATGAAATTGGACAACCGGCGAAGGCGAAGGTGAAACCCGTATACGACCTCCTGTCGTTCGGACAATTAGCCCAATCCGCGTCGACAAAACCTTCGAGCGGTTTTCCTGTACGATGAAATCGAAGTCCAACGTTCTCGGATCCGCGTAGATACCTCAGAACACGCTTCGCGGCTATCCAGTGTTCGTTCCTGAAGCAACTGTTGAACTGGCTAAGGTAGCTGACCGCATAAGCGATGTCTGGACGAGTACAAACAGCCAGATACATCAGCGCTCCAACCAGTTCACGATACGGCAACTTCTTTTCTTCCAGGCTGGGTTCTTCCTTGCTTATTCCGAGCTTCGTTCCAGGGTCCAGTGGAGTTGAAACAGCTTTCGAGTCTTTCATCCCGAAACGTTCGAGAATATCCTTGACGTATGAAGACTGACACATCGTAATTTCGTTTCTGCGTTGTATAAATTCCATTCCGAGACAATACTTCGCCACACCGAGATTCGTGACTTCGAAAACATTCGAGAGATATCGTCCGAAGTTGTCGATTTCTTCGTTATTTCGCGATGCGACGAGTATATCGTCCACGTAAATACAAATCAAAATCAGGTTCTCTGCTTTTCCCTTGAAGTAGACGCAGGGATCTGCAGAAGACTTCTTCGCTCCGAAATTCGCCAACTCTTTGTCGATTCTCCCGTACCAACAGCGACCCGCCTGACGTAGGCCGTACAGAGCTTTCTTGAGCTGACAAACCTTGTCATCTCCGTGAAGTTCGTCGAGCATCTTCGCAGCCTTTCTTCCGATGTCGCTGTTACGAGATTCCGTTCGAACGATTGATTCCAGAGCTTCGGCCGTGTATTTCGGTACCTCCATAAATACATTTTCCTCGAGAATTCCGTTGAGATACGCGGTAGTAATGTCGAATTGATTCACCGTCATTCCGTTTTCCACAGCGAGCGCCATCAACGTCCTGACCGATCCGAGTCGCGCTACAGGCGCGAATGTTTCATAAAAATCTACGCCGGGTTGTTGCGCGAACCCCCTTGCAACGAGTCGAGCTTTTCGGCGAACCAACGACCCGTCGTGCCCGTATTTATTCCGCAGCACGATTCTACTGCCGATTACTTTCTGATCGGTTGGTCTCTCTGTGATGATCCACGTGTCGTTCCTGACAATCGATCTGATTTCTGAAGTTATAGCTTGTCGCCACTCGTCACCGCACGGTCCAATTTCACGTCCCGCGCGATGTTTATACGTCTTTCGTCTGGTAGCCAAATGCGATACGCCTTCGACTGCTCCGAATATCCGACGAACGTACCTTTCTTCGAACGAGGTTCCAGTTTTCCTTTCGTGGGAGTTCGGTCGATGACGAACGCCTGAGATCCAAATTCACGAAAGTGGCTCACGTCCGGAACTTTTCCCGTCCATTTTTCGTAGGCAGTTTTTCCTTCGAGACTCTTTGACGGACATCGGTTGCGTATATAATTTGCGGTGCTTATCGCTTCGCCCCAGAACGACGGAGGAAGTCGCGATTGTATCAGAAGACACCTCGTAATGTCCATTAGCGTCCGATTCCGTCTCTCCGCAACACCGTTTAGCTCGGGTGTGTGAGTGACCGTTAGTCTTCGAGAAATACCGTTTTCCTTGAGAAATGTGTCGAAATTTTCGTTCAAATACTCCCTTCCATTGTCCGATTGAAGGAATTGTATTTTGCATCCGTGTCGGTTCTCAACTAGAGATTTATACTCTTTGAATGCATTGAAAACCTCGTCTTTCCGTTTAAGCAAACGTATTTCTCCCCAACGAGAATAATCGTCGATAAAAGTTACGATATACCTCGCTTTTCCATTCGACTCGACGCGCATTGGTCCCATGACGTCACTGTGGATAATTTCCAGCAACTTCGAATCCCTCGTAGAATTCTTCGGAAATGGTGTCTTCGTCATCTTCCCGCGGATACATATTTCGCAGTCCGATTCCTGCGGTGATTTTTCGATCTTCATGCCTTGCACCGTACCATCTCGATCGCACTTGACGAGATCGCGAATATTGAGATGACCCATTTTTCGATGCCACTCGTTCGTCGATTTTTCAACGACTGTTCCGTCGATAATGTCGACTTTCGCGCTGTATTCGTCGTTCGCTTCACGTACGTAGTACAATCCTTTATTCCGATCGGCGATCAGCACAATATTGCCGCTTCTGTCGAATACTTCTGCTTTTTCTTTGTCGAAAACCACTATATTGTCTTTATCCGTAATCTTTCCAACGGATAATAGATTCGTACGAAGCTCGGGAACGCGTAGAACACCGTTGACCTTGACATTCCTCGCTCGACCGTCGACGTTCGTTGCTATAGTTACAGATCCTTTGCCTTGGATCGGTGTCGACGCCATTTCACTCGCGAGTTTTACGTTTCCGTCGCAGGGTTCGAAAAAACTTGAAAATTCCGCGTCGTTGTTTCCCATATGCATCGTACACCCGCTGTCTAGGCACCATTTTTCGTTGTGTCGCGCGACTTTCGCCTCGACAGTTTCGGTAGCTAGCGCGTATTCTTCCACCCCCGCATACAGGCTTGCCTCGTTCGCCGCGTTTGCGCTGTCGACGTCCTTCTTTGACGCGGTACAATCGGCCGCTTTATGACCGACTTCGCGACATCGGTGGCACCTGAATTTAAACGGTTCGCGTTTCTTTTTATCTGTCTCTCTTGTCGCACTAGCACTTTTCTGTATAGTCTTTTTCGATTTATTCCACTGTCTTTTCGCGAACATCGCGTTCGTTCCGCCGTCGCGAGTTTCGTTTTTTCTCGCGTCGTATTCTTCGATTATTTTTACGCGTAGAGCTTCGAGATCCGGTAGCTCGTCGCGAGACTCGATCGCGCATCGGAAATTTTCGAAAGTCGACGAAAGACTATAAAGAAGCATCACAGTCAGCAAGTCGCGATTTATTTCGATTTCCATCTCACTTAACTTGTCCACTGTGTCCAAAAATTTCCGAATGTGTTCGCGCACATCTTCGCCGTCGGCCATTTTTTGTAGCGTAAGCTGCTTCAACAATGTCGCCTTTCGTGCGGGTCCGCTCGATTGATAAATCGATTTTAACTTTTCCCACACTTCCTTAGACGTATCACATCCTTTTATTTGTTTGAGCTCGGACGGTTTGATCGCGAGGACGATATCTGACTTCGCCTTTCGATCCTCGATTTCCCATTGCTTCGCTGCTTCCACGGTCGTCGCGTCTCCTTTGCGAATCTCGGGCTTTGTATTCTCACCGCTAACGAATCCCCACGCGTCGTGTTTGATCAAAATAGCTTCCATCTGGATTTTCCAGGTGTCAAAATTGTCTTTGTTGAGGAGTTCGATCCGCACAACACTCGACGACGCCATTTTTATCACTTCTATTCCGCGAGGTATCGAGAAAACGTTACGACGCAATTCTCTCTGCCGTTAACACGTTACAAACGTTTTTCGTTTTTCACACTATTTCCGTGACCCTGGGCCCATAACCTATTGTGGCGCTACGTGGGTGTGAATGAGAAAACACGTTTTATCAAGAATATACTTTAATGCGTTGTAAAATTAACAATGACAAAAAGAACATGCACTTCGTACAGCTATCAGTGAGCGCGGCCATGAGCGAACTGGTCTAGTTCGCGCGGGAAGGCGAACATACGAGAGCGTTACTACGCCGATGTAGCGCGCGTGCGCGGAAGAGTCCCACAGGCCCGCGGTGGTAATGCCACGCACCGGAATCGTCTTGAATCGTCATACGCAGGCGCCACTAGCGGTTGTCCGCGTTCCAACAGAAGTAAATTTATCAGAGTGTGTATAATTTAAATCGAGTTAATATTAGTGAGTTTACATAGTATCATTTAATAAAATTTTGTACCGACCTATGAAAAATTATATGTAAAAATGATATTATATACTTCAAGTTCAATTTATTTTGTATTGCACTTTTACAAGATAAAATTTACAAATGATCGCCTTTTCTTTGTCAAAGACCGAAATAAATGGTTTATGGTTTGTTCAATTTTTCTGGTAGTTATAGAAAAAGAATTAGCTTTAAATTTCCTCAACCATAAATCCGGTGAACCTAGTATATATTTAACAATTTTGAAATTACAAATTATAAATAAAATATAAATATATCATCACGCCTTTTACCCATTACTGAGTGTGGTACTCTTCCGACGCAGGTCTCGGTAAGTGATATATTTATACGCGTGAAGTGCGGCTACCAGCCGTGAAATCATGGCTCCTGAAGATGTTAATGGTGGAGGAGCCACAGGAGTAATTTTAAATTGGTGAAAATGTTTTGTCGGTTGTGGGGATCGAACCTGGGTTCTTAGGATCAATAAGCCGACTTGATACCTCTGAGTCATTACCCCATAAAAACAATTAAATAATAATATTTCTTGAACTAACAAAAATCTGAAATTATTGACTTATTATTAGCTAAACTGCACCAATTAGGTAGCAGGTAGTTAATTGATTATGATATTATAATAAAAAAAATATATATATCATCACGCCTTCTACCCATTACTGGGTGTGGCACTCTGCCGAAGCAGATCTCGGGAAGTGATATATTTTGCGCGTGAAGTGCGGATACCAGTCGTCAAATCACGGCCTCCAAAGATGTTAGTGATGGAAGAGCCACAGGGGTAGCTTTTGAAATTATGAAAATTGTTTGTCGTCTGTGGGAATCGAACCAGGGTTCTCAGGAACCACAGGCCGACTTCATACCACTGAGCTAGCCAACCCATGATATTATAAAATTAGTTATAATTTTAAATTACAAAGTCAAACTGATGTAAATAAAATAAAATAAATATATCATCACACCTTTTACCCAATACTGAGCATCAAATCACGGCCCTCAAAGGTAATAGTGGAGGGTACGCCACAGAGGTTGTTTTAATGTAGTGAAAATTGTCGGCTGTGGAAATCGAACCAAGGTACTCTGGAACCAAAGGTCGATTCGATATACTGATGTAACTAATATTAGTAATGTAAAAATAGAAAATAAATATTGCAATTTGAATTTATTATTGTTAGAAATTTATATCTTTTTACTAATTAATAAGAAGTAAAATAAAACAAAAAATTTGAATATGCGACACGAAAAAATTAATTATTCAAATAAAAAATCTGACTTAAATAAAAAAATCCTATTTCTTATGTTTTTAACAAAAAAATCGATTGTTTTTACACCATGAAATTTATACTGTCCTTTATAATACTGGGCAATATAAATATAATAATATGATAATAATATATTTCATTATTTCAAAAAGTTTTTACAACTTTATAACAATGTTGATTGACTTATTTTACAAACAAGGATTTAATCTATTTTAATCATATTATTGCTAAAACATCAATTAACAATTTAACAACTATAATTTTCAATAATTATTCCACATTTGGTTAAGTATACTTTATTTTAATTAATAAATATATACTTCAATTTTGTGATATAGCTATTTTAACGAACCACCACTGATTCTCCAGCCTTGAAGACAGCGAAAATGCAATGAGTGAGAGATGTTACAGCGTAGACAGAGAGCAAGTGCGAACGCAATTACGCAATAAGCGGATATTAATTCTTGATAACACTTCCAATTTCTCAGTAACCGATATCAATTTTCTAATTTCAAATGCAACAAACATATTATATATTTTCAAATTTGTCCTTGCAAGAACAAAATCATGAGATTAATCATGTTCATAGTTACTGTTGTTTTCAACAACTGTTTTGTACGCCTTCATTTACTATATTTATTCATACATGTTGCAGTATACATAAATGATGTTATATGACTTATATCTATTAATCAATAAATAAGTCAGATAATTGCTGGTTGAAATAAAAGATGATGCTTTATTTAAATATTGGTAAACAAAATAGCGCGTTAGTCCTGCATTGATATTTTATCGTTATTTTAACAACAATAATCGAAAAATCTTTATTTTAAACAACTAATACGATAATTACGAACTATGTAAAACAAAAGTACACAAACAAATATTTAATATTTCGTAGCAGACTCTTGTAAATTAGAAAATAAATAAATAATAATTGATATTTGTTATTTAAAACGCATATTTTGAACTATACAGAACACAAGTAAATAAATAAATAATTAATATTTCGAAGTAGGAAAAGAACTATTAGCGGCGTTGCCCGAATATTGTTTTCACTTGTTTATATCTTTTTGAAATGAAACATGATTAATTACAAACCAGTTTTGTAAAACGCATAGATATTTAGCTAATATGTTTTAATTTTCAGTAGTAAATAATTTTATCTCTTTGCATAGAATATTAACGAAGAAATATTGAATAATTTCTTCTCGTCATAATTGATTAGTTTTTGTTCATTATGATGTTATATATTCGATGAATGTTCAAATTATTGAAATATATATATATATGTATAGATAATATTTGATAAACTACTTGATTTAAAATAATTTCCAATTCATTCTAAAATAGAATACTAGATCTTAGTATATGTTTGTTTAATTATCACACCAATATTAAAATGCTTATTTAATAGATATGGAGTGCCAAATTACTAATATGTTTATTAATTATAATAGTGTAAAATGTAGAAAATGTAAGTTAGGAGATGTTTTTGTGAACAAACTTAGCAGACTCGGAAAAAATGTTTATTTATAACTGCAGGCCTAACTTGTAATGCGCACTACAATATTAAAATGGTTATTTGAAAGATATGAATTGTTTATTTAATAATATTTTTATTAATTATAATAGTGCAAAGTGTGGTAAATGTAACTTAGTAGATCTTTTGTGAATAGACTTAAAAGACTATGAAAAATTGTTTATTTATAACGGCAGCTTTCACTTTTAATGCGCGCTCCAACATTAAAATGCTTATTTAAAAAATATAAAGTGTTAAATTACTAACACCTTTAACGACAATAATATATAAAATATCCAAAATAATACAGCAATATATATTAAAATCTATAAAAAATATAACAGAGAAATCATAAATATATGTTCTAAGTTGTCAGCATAACTCTAATTATATTCACACTATTAAATATTTAACCGTATTAATTTTTATTTTTATTCTACTGACCTATATGCAGAACTTAACCTATTTATTTCAGTAATAATTATTTAAAGTAAAACTTAAATATTAATGGTTAAAAATAATTTTAAAGATATAATATCACTAAATAATCATAACGTCGCCTGGTAAGATATTTATTTCTTTTTTTTAGTTTTTAACTGCTCAATTCGCTTTAAATAATGTAGTTCTTTTAAAAATATCCAAATATATTTAAAATATTAGTAGAATAAAATTTGACTGCAGACAGCGAAATACTTGATGCCCGACTAGCGACGCATCGGTGGCTTTGATGTAAGATTAGGATTGACATACACCGCGCTCAGGTACAGGGCCGGGCTACAACCATTATTCCATAGAAAATAAACACTATATATGTTCAAATCTCTTACATTCTCGTATTTACATTCCTGAAATCTGTATAAATTGATATTAATGGTCTTAAATAAGTGGTGTGTTTGGATGACAATATTTGACGAGGGATGAGTATTTGACGAATTTGAAGAGTGAATGTTTTATGAATGATTTTAGCATTCGTGCTACCTCATTTGATGGGATATAGCGTGATGGTATGTATGTATGTATGTATGTAAATAAGTGTATAATTGTAATATCCATAAATAATGCAGATTTACATAATGTTACAGTATCAGATGATGTTGAATTATTTTCACGTTTTTATATGTTCAAATCTCTTAAAATCTCTTAAAATCTCACATCTACATCCTTGAAATATGTACAGATCTACATTAATTATTTAAAATTAGTCTATAGTCATAATATTCAAAATATGCTTAAACATAGGTAGAATGTAATTTCACCGCAGGCTACTAGATACGGGATTTTGGTTACCAAGGCTCCGATGGCCGAGATTGTAGAATCCAGTGCGCCGCTCTCAGACACAGTCACATGCTACAGCTATTATTCTACAGAAAATAAATATAGCAGTAAACTAGTAAATAAAATTAGTTTAGTTTCCAATCAACATTAAAGTATGCATATTTTTAACGGTTGTTCTTCAATTATTGACAAGAATATAAAGAAAATATTGTATTTCGTGAACTTCATACGAACCTTTACTTGTGTCCTAAAATTATATCTATAGAATATATACAATTTTACGTGTCTTATTGCATAAGTTTGTTAATATATTTGTATATATTAGTTGAAAAGTGAATTTCTAATCGGCAATGTAGTTACTAAAAAAATTTAGTTTTTTTTTTTATATAGATTTTTATTTTATATTAACTTGAGCTTTTATCTGTCAACTTTTACCATATAGCATAAATTTTAAAACATTAATTGAAGCATAAAAGCAGAATTCTCAAAAAAGATTTAACAAATTTTGAATTTTGACTTACAATTGAAAACTCGAGAACCATAAATATAGATTTAATAATGCACTAAAGTAAAATTAGAAAACAAATTTTTATTTAAAAAAAATAGCAAAAATATGCCGATCAACTAGTATTTGAATAGTGGTCAAAAAATTAGTAATCAAAATAGCTTTAAAAGCGGTTGGCCTGGCTACGCCAGGCCTTCACGCTATGCTCCGCGGACACTCGAATAGGATTCACTTCTGTTAGATAATTGACACTATATAAATCAAATTATTTCCGAAGTAAAAGTTTTCAATTCAGCACGTCTGTCTTTTAAAAAACATTTAATTGATACCAAGCACAATAGGTTACGAAGCTCTGGCACTACAAAATTGACAATAAAAAAATCCAATTCAGCACACGAACTCTTTAAACGACCTTTCATTTGATACCAAACACGATATGTTTTGAAGCAGTTTCACTAAAACAATTGCCGAGCGAAAAAATTCTACTTCTGCACTGGCGTGCAGCCCATCAATAGACCTTTCATTTGATACCGAACACGATAGGTTTTGATGCATTTTTACTTAAACAATTGTCGATCGAATAATATTCAATTTTGTACGCGTGCCCTTCAAAAGACCTTTCATGTGATACTAAACACGATAGGTTTTTATGCACTGTTACTAAAACAATTACCAATCGAATAATATTTAATTTTCTACGCAAGCCCTTCAATAGACCTTTCATTTGATACCAAATACGATAGGTTTTGATGCATTTTTACTAAAACAATTGCCGATCGAATAATATTTAATTTTCTACGCAAGCCCTTCAATAGACCTTTCATTTGATACCAAACACGATAAGTTTTGATGCATTTTTACTAAAACAATTGCCGATCGATTAATATTTAATTTTCTACGGGAGCCCTTCAATAGACCTTTCATTTGATACCAAATACGATAGGTTTTGATACATTGTTACTAAAACAATTGCCGATCGAATAATATTTAATTTTGAACGCGTGCCCTTTAAAAGAACTTTCATTTGATACCAAACACGATAGTTTTTGATGCACTCTTACTAAAACAATTGCCGATCGAATAATATTCAATTTTGTACGCGAGCCCTTCAATAGACCTTTCATTTGATACCAAACACGATAGGTTTTGATGCATTTTTACTAAAACAATTGCCGATCGAATAATATTTCATTTTCTACGCGAACCCTTCTATAGACCTTTCATTTAATACCGAACACGATAGGTTTTGATGCACTGTTACAAAAACAATTGCCGACTGAATAATATTTAATTTTGAACGCGAGCCCTTTAAAAGAACTTTCATTTGATACCAAACACGAAATGTAAAACAATTGCCGATCGGATAATATTTAATTTTACACGCGAGCCCTTCAAAAGACCTTTCATTTGATACCAAACACGATATGTTTTGAAGCACTTTAACTAAAACAATTGCCCATCGAAAAAATTCGAATTCTGTATGCGAGCCCTTCAAAGGAGCTTTTATTTGATACCAAACACGATAGATTTTAAACAACTTTCACTAAAACAATTACTGATTGAAAAAATCTTATTTCTACATGCGTGACCTTCAAAACTTTCGTATTATACGATAAATTTCGAATTTTGATAATAAATTTAAATAAATAATAATAAAATTGTATTTAATGTACATTGCCGTGAACAATATTTGCTTAGTTTTACTATATATTTTTACCGCGGACAATTTTGGTTTGGTTTACCTGTATACTTTATATTACTTGTCAATTTGACGTTTAAACCAACTTCATAGTGAACTGTTAAAAATTTACTTTTTAAATATACATATTTGAAATGTGTAATTATAATAAAAACGTCCCCTCATTTCCCCAATATGTGTAAAATATTTCAAAAGTACTCACAGATATTTCACATTTAAGTAATTTATAAGTAAAAATGCGACATGTCCACTGACAAACGTCAAAGTGACGTTTGATCTTCTTCTTAAAAATTTCAAAGCCACCACACTCTTAGTTGATTTTGCCCCAAAAACGCATGTTTTTTCAAGTTTTCTCGCACATCATGTGCACGAAAAATCTAAGACTAACAAAAGGCACCCCCCCTGATTGACCTCTATCAAATAAAAAAAGTTTCAAATTAATCGGACAAACCGTCTAGGCTGTAGAGGTGAGCAATTGAGCGTGATGAATCCAAACAAACATACTCATATACCTCTACGGCTTTTAGTATATGGACTAGCGGTCAGCCTGGCTTCGCCAGGCCTTCACGCTATGCTCCGCGGACACTGAAATAGGATTCACTTCTGTAAGACAATTGACACTATATAAATCAAATTATTTCCGAAGTAAAAGTTTTAAATTTTGCATGTCTGTCCTTTGAAATACATTTAATTGATCCAAGCACGATAGGTTACGAAGCTCTGGCACTACAAAATTGACAATAAAAAAATGGCCCATTCAGCACACGAACTCTTTAAGCGACCTTTCATTTGATACCAAACACGATAGGTTTTGATACATTTTTACTAAAACAACTGCCGATCGAATAATATTTAGTTTTCTACGCGAGCTCTTCAATAGGCCTTTCATTTGATACCAAACACGATAGGTTTTTATACATTTTTAACTAAAACAATTGCCGATCGAATAATATTTATTTTTTTACGCGAGCCCTTCAATAGACCTTTCATTTGATACCAAACACGATAGGTTTTAATGCATTTTTACTAAAACAATTGCCGATCGAATAATATTTAATTTTCTACGCGAGCCCTTGAATAGACCTTTCATTTGATACCAAACACGATAGGTTTTGATACATTGTTACTAAAACAATTGCCGATCGAATAATATTTAATTTTCTACGCGAGCCCTTGAATAGAACTTTCATTTGATACCAAACACGATAGGTTTTGATGCAATCTTACTAAAACAATTGCCGATCGGATAATATTTAATTTTGTACGCGAGCTCTTCAAAAGATCTTTCATTTGATACCAAACACGATAGATTTTGATGCAACCTTACTAAAACAATTGCCGATCGAATAATATTTAATTTTGCATGCGAGCCCTTCAAAAGACCTTTCATTTGATACCAAACACGATAGGTTTTGATGCACTTTTACAAAAACAATTGCCGATCGAATAATATTTAATTTTATACCCGAGCCTTTCAAAAGACCTTTCATTTGATACCAAACACGATATGTTTTGAAGCACTTTCACTAAAACAATTGCCGATCGAAAAAATTCAAATTCTGCACGCGCGCCCTTTAATAGACCTTTCATTTGATACCAAACACGATAGGTTTTGATGCACTCTTACTAAAACAATTGCCGATCGGATAATATTTAATTTTGTACGCGAGCCCTTCAAAAGAACTTTTATTTGATACCAAACACGATAGGTTTTGATGCACTTTTACAAAAACAATTGCCGATCGAATAATATTTTATTTTGCACGCGAGCATTTCAAAAGACCTTTCATATGATACCAAACACGATATGTTTTGAAGCACTTTCACTAAAACAATTGCCGATCGAAAAAATTCAAATTCTGTACGCGCGCCCTTTAATAGACCTTTCATTTGATACCAAACACGATAGGTTTTGATGCACTCTTACTAAAACAATTACTGATTGAAAAAATTTCTACATGCGTGACCTTTAAAACTTTGTATTATACCATATACGACAAATTTTAAATTTTGATAATAAATTTAAATAAATAATAATAAAATTGTATTTAATATACATTGCCGTGAACAATATTTGCATAGTTTTACTATATATTTTTACCGAGGACAATTTTGGTTTGGTTTACCTGTATACTTTATATAACTTGTCAATTTGACGTTTAAACCAAATTTCAGAGTGAACTGTCAAAAATTTACTTTTTAAATATACATATTTGAAATGTGTAATTATAATAAAAACGTCCCCTCATTTCCCCAATATGTGTAAAATATTTCAAAACTACTCACAGATATTTCATATTTCTGTAATTTATAATTAAAAATGCGACATGTCCACTGACAAATGTCAATTCTCAAATCTATGAATTTCAAAACCTGGATCTTGTATATGAGAGGTAATATTGTTCCTAAATTATAGATTTGTCAAATTGAAGTTTTGTGTTAAAAAACTTTTATATAAACATGAAATCAATTGAAAACAGTTCAAAACATATATCCTCAATCCTATAATATCTTAATATATTTACAAAAATGCTCTAACTTGTCTCGAAATTAATATAATTGTGTTAAAAAGTTTCATGCGTAACGTCAATGAATTTTTCTGCTTACGGTCAAATCGTCTGTAGATGTTCTTCTTAATAAATGCAAAGCCACCACAATCTTAGTTAAAAATGCGTGTTTTTTCAAGTTTTCTCGCACATCATGTGCACAAAAAATCTAAGACTAACAAAAGGCACCCCCCATGATTGACCTCTATCAAATAAAAAAAGTTTCAAATTAATCGGACAAACCGTCTAGGCTGTAGAGGTGAGCAATTGACGTGATGAATCTATACAAATATACAAATATACTGATATACCCCTTACTCTAATAGTAGTTGGACTAGCGATCGGCCTGGCTTTGCCAGGCCTTCACGCTATGCTCCGCGGACACTGAAATAGGATTCACTTCTGTAAGACAATTGACACTATATAAATCAAATTATTAGGTTTTGATGCATTTTTACTAAAACAATTGCCGATCGAATAATATTTAATTTTCTACGCGAGCCCTTCAATAGACCTTTCATTTGATACCAAACACGATAGGTTTTGATGCGTTTTTACTAAAACAATTGCCGATCGAATAATATTTAATTTTCTACGCAAGGCCTTCAATAGACCTATCATTTGATACCAAACACGATAGGTTTTGATGCGTTTTTACTAAAACAATTGCCGATCGAATAATATTTAATTTTCTACGCAAGCCCTTCAATAGACCTTTCATTTGTTACCAAACACGATAGGTTTTGATGTATTTTTACGAAAACAATTGCCGATCGAATAATATTTAATTTTCTATGCGAGCCCTTCAATAGACCTTTCATTTGATACCAAACACGATAGGTTTTGATGCATTTTTACTAAAACAATTGCCGATCGAATAATATTTAATTTTCTACGCGAGCCCTTCAATAGACCTTTCATTTGATACCAAACACGATAGGTTTTGATGCATTTTTACTGAAACAATTGCCGATCGAATAATATTTAATTTTCTGCGCGAGCCCTTCAATAGACCTTTCATTTGATACCAAACACGATAGGTTTTGATACATTTTTACAAAAACAATTGCCGATCGAATAATATTTAATTAAGCACGCGAGCCCTTCAAAAGACCTTTCATTTGATACCAAACACGATAAGTTTTGATGCACTCTTACTAAAACAATTGCCCATCGAAAAAAATTGAATTCTGTATGAGAGCCCTACAAAGGACCTTTTAGTTGATACCAAACACGATAGGTTTTGAAGCACTTTCACTAAAACAATTACTGATTGAAAAAATCTCATTTCTACATGCGTGACCTTCTAAACTTTCGTATTATACCATATACGATAAATTTCGAATTTTAATAATAAATTTAAATAAATAATAATAAAATTGTATTTAATGTACATTGCCGTGAACAATATTTGCTTAGTTTTACTATATATTTTTACCGAGGACAAATTTGGTTTGGTTTACCTGTATACTTTATATAACTTGTCAATTTGACGTTTAAACCAACTTCACAGTGAACTGTCAAAAATTTACTTTTTAAATATACATATTTGAAATTTGTAATTATAATAAAAACGTCCCCTCATTTCCCCAATATGTGTAAAATATTTCAAAACTACTCACAGATTTTTCATATTTACGTAATTTATAATTAAAAATGCGACATGTCCACTGACAAACGTCAAAGTGACGTTTGATCTTCTTCTTAAAAATTTCAAAGCCTCCACACTCTTAGTTGATTTTGCCCCAAAAACGCAGGTTTTTTCAAGTTTTCTCGCACATCATGTGTAGGAAAAATCTAAGACTAACAAAAGGCACCCCCCATGATTGACCTCTATCAAATAAAAAAAGTTTCAAATTAATCGGACAAACCGTCTAGGCTGTAGAGATGAGCAATTGACCGTGATGAATCCAAACAAACATATATACCTCTTACGCTTTTAGGTATAGGACTAGCGGTCGCCCTGGCTTCGCCAGGCCTCACGCTAGCTCCGCGGACCCTGAAGTAGAATTCACTTTTGTAGGACAGTTGACACAATATAAATGCAATTATTACAAATCTAAAACATTTCTGCGTATTATTCCATCCAAAGACCTTTTAATTGATACTAAACACGCCAGGCCTCACGCAAAGCTCCGCGCACACTGAAGTAGGATTCACTTCTGTATGACAATTGACACAATATAAACTAAATTCTAATCTAACACTTTTCAATTCTGTACGTTTATCCATACAAAGACCTATTAATTGATGCCAAACACAATAGGTTTTAAATCTGTATCACTAAAACAATTGTCGTGTAAATAAATCACTTTAATACGCGTGCACTTTAAAAGACATTTCATTTGATACCAAACACGATAGGTTTTAAAACACTTTCACTAAAACAATTGACGATCGAAAATTATGAAATTTTCTACGCAAGCTTTTCAAAAGAACTTTCATATTATATAAGATTTGTAGCACTTTAAATTAAACAATTACCGATAGAAAATTTAAAAGTGCTCAAATGATTTCAATTCGAGTTATCTGGTTTTTTTTTTAAATTGTACTCTGCCGTGGATAAAATTTGCTTGGTTTTACTGTATATTATTACTGGAGACAAATTTTGTTGGATTTACCTGTATACTTATATAACTTGTCAATTAGACGTTTTATTTTAGTGGACTGTCAAAAATTTTCTTTTAAATACACATATTTCAAATGCGTAATTATAATTAAAACGTTCCCTCATTCCCCCAATAGGTGTGAAATATTTCTAAAGTTCTCCAAAAAATTTAATAATTAAATAATTTTTAATAAAAAATGCGATATGTCCACATACAAATGTAAAAATTAGAGTAGATGTTCTTTTTAAAATTTCAAAGCCTCCATACTTTTTGTATACTTTATAAAACTTGTCAATTTGACGTTTTCAATTAAAACCAACTTCATAGTGGACTGTAAAAAATTTTCTTTTTAAATATACATATATGAAATTTGTATTTATAATAAAAACGTCCCCTCAGTCCCCCAATGTTCGTAAAATATTTCAAAACTACTCTAAAACATTTAATATTTAAATAATTTATAATTAAAAATGCGACATGTCCACTGACAAATGTCATAATGACGTTTGATGTTCTTCTTAAAAATTTCAAAGCCGCCACACTCTTAGTTGATTTTGCCCCAAAACGCATGTTTTTGCAAGTTTTCTCGCACATCATGTGCACGAAAAATCTGAGACTATCAAAAGGCACTCCCCATGAATGACCCCGATCAAATAAAAAAAGTTGTAAATAAATCGAATAAACCGTGTAGGCTGTAAAATTGTTAGAATGAACGTGATGAAACTATATATACATAGGGAATTAAGCCGTTTAGTATATAAGACTAGCGGTCGCCCTGGCTTCGCCAGGCCTCACGCTAGCTCCGCGGACCCTGAAGTAGAATTCACTTTTGTAAGACAGTTGACACAATAGAAATGCAATTATTACAAATCTAAATCATTTCTGCGTATCATTCCATCCAAAGACCTTTTAATTGATACTAAACACAATAGGTTTCGAAGATCTTTCACTAAAACAACTGACGATTGAAAAAAATCCAATTATGCACGTGAGCTCTTCAAAAGACCTTTCATTTGATACTAATCACGAAGAATTTTAATGCATTTTCACTAAAACAATTGAGGATCTATAAGTACTAAATTTTGTAAGCGAACCCTTCAAAAAATCTTTCTTTTTGATACAAACGCGATAGGTTTTAAACACTTTCACGAAAAAAATTGTACATTTTGCTAAACTATTAAAAATCTTTTGGACGTCATTTTTTATAATGTTTTACATTTATATTTTATATGTACATGAAATCAATTGAAATTTTTCTCTAAACTTTTTTGAAAAATTGTTGGAAATCGCTGAAATATACATTTTTGCATTGTAGAATGCTGCTGTCAATTTTATTTTTTTTTTAAATGTATATTATTACCGCACACAAATTTTGCTTTGTTTTATTACATACTTTTAAAAATTATTTGTCAAGTTGACGTTTTGTCTTAAAAATTTTTACGCTAGCCCTTCAAAAAACCTTCCATTTGATACCAAACACGATATGTTTTTAAGCACTTTCACTAAAACAATTGACGATCGAAAAGTAATAAATTTTGTACGCAAGTCCTTCAAAATACCTTTCATTTAATACCAAACACGATAAGTTCAGATGTACTTTCACTAAAACAATTGCCAATCGTAAAATATTTATTTTTGTACGCGATCTCTTCAAAAGACCTTTCATTAGATACCAAACACGATAGATTGTTAAGCACTTTCACTGAAACAATTGCCGATCAAAATTAAATTAAATGCTGCACGAAAACACTTCAAAAGACATTTCATTCAATATCAAACACGATAGGTTTCAAAGCAATATCACTGAAACAATTGCGAATCGAAAAAAGAAATTCACGCGATCCCTTTAAAAGACTTTTTATTTGATACCAAAAAATATTTTATGTTTAAAACAATTGACATTCTTAATTTTTTTTTTATTTCATATAAAATTTCTTCCAAATTTTCATATGACATTAAATACGGCATTAATCCGAATATTTGAAATTTGAAACAATTAACAACCGTAAAGTCTTAATTTTTTTATTTCGTCTGAAAGAGATTTCAACAATTTTCATTTTTCTGAAAGTTCTTCTAAAGCCCTTTAATATGACACCAAACACGATAGGTTTTGTTGCAATTTCACTAAAATAATTGCCGATGGAAAATATTATAATTTTGCCCACATGCCCTTTAAAATAACTTTCGTATTACCGAAAGAAAATTTAAGAGTGATCAAATGATTCCAATTCGAGTTATCTGGTTTTTCTAAATTGTACTCTGCCGTGGATAAAATTTGCTTGGTTTTACTGTATATTATTACTGGAGACAAATTTGGTTGGGTTTACCTGTATACTTTATATAACTTGTCAATTTGACGTTTTGTTTTAGTGGATTGTCAAAAATTTTCTTTTTAAATACACATATATAAAATGCGTAATGATAATAAAAACATTGCCTCATTCCCCCAATATGTGTAAAATATATCAAAAGTTATCTAAAAAATTTAATACTTCAATAATTGTTAATTAAAAATGCGATATGTCCACATACAAATGTCAAAATTAGAGTAGGTGTTCTTTTTTAAAATTTCAAAGCCTCCACACTCTTTGTCTGCATATTTTATAAAACTTGTCAATTTGACGTTTTGAATTAAAACCAACTTCATAGTGGACTGTTAAAAATTTTCTTTTTAAATACACATATTTGAAATTTGTAATTATAATAAAAACGTCCCCTCAGTCCCCTAATGTGCGTAAAATATTTCAAAACTACTCTAAAACCTTTAATATTTAAATAATTTATAATTAAATATGCGACATGTCCACAGACAAATGTCAAAATTACAGTAGATGTTCTTCTTAAAAATTTCAAAGCCTCCACACTCTTAGTTGAAAATGCATGTTTTTTCAAGTTTTCTCGCACATCATGTGCACGAAAAATCTGAGACTATCAAAAGGCACTCCGCATAAGTAATCCCTATCAAATAAAAAAAGTTTCAATTAAATCGGATAAACCGTCTAGGCTGTAAAATTGTTAGAATGATCGTGATGAATCTATACATAGGGAATTAAGCCGTTTAGTATATAAGATATTCGAGTATGTAGAATTTATGTGTATATAGTTTCAGTTGTGGTTGGTGTAAATGGTAAAATAATCGGAGTAAAATTAATATAAGTACATTTATTAACTTTAAGTTACTATTTTATGATAATTATAAATATGTAGTACACAACACTAATTGGATACTAAAACTACAGAATTACTTTTATAATCGAAGTCCGTTCCTGGCTCAGTAAGTTTACAAGTAATTAGGTCCACGATACCTTTTCTGCGCCGCGCTTAGTTGTCAAATCAAATGCAACTATGTATAAATCATAAACTTATATCCTGTTAACTGTCAACTGTTAATTTAGTTTAATCATAATTAAAAATGATTTAAATAGTTTTGGAGATGTTCTGAACTCCCTGTTAAATAAACAATAATGTTATTGAACGCCGTTCTAGATATATTAGGTATAAACTATCAACTTTAAACTTTTATTTACTGATTTAAGTGACATTCTCACGCGCAACAAAAAACACTCATTTCGCGCACTTAATACAAAAATAACTATTCTAGAACTCCTAGTATTAGTGATTATCGAATATTTAATTTTTCTTATTAGTTACACAATTCAAAATACCGAAGTTATGAATTTATCTAGTAACCGTGTATATAATATTTGTCAAATTCCATTTTTATATCGGTGTTTAACCATATTTTATGAAAGACCATTTCATTGATTCAAATTAGTAGAATTTTGCGGAATGACATTTTGCGATACCAATATTTAGCGCATTGTTGGTCGTCTTCTGTAACATTTAAATATTGTAAGTAATAAAAATGTATGTCAAAATATTGTAAGTAATAAAAATGTATGTCAAATTAAATTTTTATTTTTTTAATGCAGTCTGTTTTTACTGATAACAAATTTTTCCAGATCTGATAAAAGTAATAGTTATATTATGCCGGTGACACATATATAGTTTACACTCCGAGTTTTGTAAAAACTGTTAAAAACCGACAGTTTTGTTGAGAGTAGGTAATGCATATAGGGTCGGTGTTTCCAACAGTCAGAAATAAATATTCATTAATTTTAATATATATTTTTGTGAATTTTTATTATTTAAAATATTTATCGACTATTAATAAATATAAAAACTATAAACTAGGAAATATAAAATAAATACATAAATAAAAATAAAAAATACAAGAACTATAAATGAACATTCTCTTCATTTTTTATCTTTTTTATTCGTTTTCTGATCATACATTGAGTGTTTAACAGCAATTGTGTGGAATTCACTTTCAAAAACAAGCGTAGTGCGACACTCCCTTCCTTTCTTATCTTTTAAATCGTATTCAGTTCTTACGTAGAGTGTTTAACTGCAATTGTGTGAAATTCACTTCAAAAACAAGCGCAGGGTGACGCTCCCTCCCTTTCTTATCTTTTTGTTTCATTTTCAGTTACTGCATTGTGTGGACTTTTTTTTCATACACATGTGCAGGCTATCGCTTTCATCTTTTCTAATCTTGTAGATTCGTTGTTAGGAGTAAACGTGAGTAATTTGAGATGTTTTATGCATATGTTATGTACGTTGAAGAAAGAAAACGAATGATAAATGAATAGGAATGATGTGATTGAAGGTTTATTGTGTGATGATGATTTCGAGTGTAATAAATTAATGAGTTTATATAGAGTGATCTATGAATGTGGTTGAAGTGTGAGGGTGGTTGAGTTTGATGAGTGAATGTTTTATGGGTGATTTTATGGTTCGTGCTACCCCATTTGTTGGGATATAGCGTGAAGGTATGTATGTATGTATGTATGTATAAATAAAATATAAAAACTTAAAAGTATCTAACTGTGTATAAAGTAAATGAATTTAACTATAAAAATGTACAAAATATCAAAGTCATAAATAATTATCTTTCAAACGTGATACAATAAAGTGAAGATAGCGAACAAGGTAGCATTACAATGAAGTTGGTTTTCGGTAGTGTAACTGCTGAAAATAAAGGAAATTATATTTTTCGCAGTTAAATGTAGACTCGGAGTTTAAACTGCATTGCAGAATACATCCATTAATACACTATAAGTTGTGAAATAGCTGGTTTTAAGAATGAGTTCTTCGAAAAGCATTTACTTGAGTTGGCACTACTGCTAGGTTCATTTCAGAATATATTATTTTTTATTCTTGACAAGTAAGTATTGTTTGCACAATATGCAAATTTCATGTTATTTTGAAATACTACTCAAAAGTTTTCGTGGAGACAGATTGCGCAATATTAAATTTTTAGATTACAAAAGTTAATTATTATAAAATCAGTACATTGTAAATAATAACAACATAGAACTATATTTATCAGTGATACTAAAATAATTTCTTAATGATAATAGATTTCTCGGTTTTTAAAGTTTTTGTTCAGTTTTTCATTAACCTTTTCATTAACGACGCGAAGCGTAAATTGTTGTAATAATAAGTACAATATAGTTCGTTATATTTGAAAAGTATGTTTGTAAATATATTTGCTTAAATATTTTAATTTCAGTGTCAATATAACTAGTTAGAAAAGATGGCTACTCTACTCCTCAAAAACAGGTAGCAGTAAGAAAATATTTTCGGAAGTCACGTAACAAAAATAATATTTCAGAATTTGCAGAAAATAATGATGGTAAAATAACAATTAAAGTATAATTTTGATACTGGCTTGTACATTATAATAAGTGCTATTATCTCGGATAACATTTGTTAACGAAGGTGGTTCCGTGTCAATAACTAATATTTCAATATACGAGTCTATGTCAAAATTAAATTTTACGAACCATAAAATTAATGAAAATTGAGTAGATCTCGACAAATCAAAGTAAAACCCTGAGAGGAGTGTCTTCGGAGGTCGCTACTATCGTCGATACATTCAGTGTCAAGAGTTAAATTTAAATTTGTGGAATAAGACGACGTGTAATCCTTTCCAATCATAAAAATAGTATGTCTAAAGAATCATAATTGTAGTAGATTAATAATTAATAAATATATCATTCATAAATTGTGCGGCGGCCGAGTGTTTTCATTTAGACTGCAAATTTCACGTTCGCGCCAAAATGGTGCCACGCCATTCTTTATATACCGGAATGGGTGGAGTTAATGAGCATTCCAGCCATGGTTTTATTTTCGTTTGTCGAGCTTTATTAAAATCAATGAAAAGTAACAATAAAACTAGGATCATGCATAATATTAATATCACATCATAATGGTTTTCCGTGACCGAAAGTTTGCGAGTATGAGGAACAAACGTGCTTGTGTGAAAGGAATTATGAATGTGAATGAAGCTAAAGTGATGTGTCAGGATAGGATCATTTGGTGAAGATAATTGAATGAATGATTTAAGAAAAGTGCAGGATTTTTGATTTCAGTTTTGTTGTTTAGTAATTTCATTAGAATGTTTACCTGCACTAAATAAAAATAAAAATTTAATTCGACACATACATTTTTATTGCTTACAATATTTAAATGTTACAGAACACGTTCAAAAATGCGCTAAATACTGGTATTGCTAAATGTCATTCCGCAAAATACTAATTTGAAACAATGAAATGGTCTTTCATAAAAAAAAATGGTTAAACATCGATAAAAAATTGAATTTTACAAATATGATATATATATATATATACGGTTACTAAATTTATTCATAAATTCAGTATTTTAAATTATATAAGAAATAAAAAAAATATATACGATAATGCCCGCAATCACATCACAATAGCTCGAAACATTTTATTGTGATTTTTTATTGATTTTAATACTAAATTTTAATTAATTTCATGGTAACTTTAAGATATATGCAATAAAATTTAATTTTAAATGTTCACGCTTCATAAACAGAATTGACGCTAAAATACAAAATTGAAATATTCGGTTATTGACACACAACCAACTTTGTTAACAAATGTTATCCGAGATAATAGTACTTATTATAATGTACAAGCCAATGTCAAAATTATACTTTATTTGTTATATTACCTTCACTATTATATTCAAATTCTGAAATATTTTGTTTGCTATGTGACTTTCGACGTACTGCTAGCTGTTTTTCAGAAGTCGAGTAGCTCATCATTTCTAACATTTGCTGTAACATTGACACTGAAATTAAAATATGTAAGCAAATATATTTACAACAGGAAAATTAAGTTATAGGGCACAGTCAGACACGTATGACATTAATTTTTGAAAGATTCCATAATTTTAAATATTTTTACTACCATCGTTAAACTTACTTTTCAAAAATCACAAGCTATAACTTATCAGGACATTAATTTACGGTACGTTAATATTTGTTACCACATGCAGGGATAAATAATTGAAACTAAAGTATCGAATTCCACGACATTTGTATCAAAAAGGTGTTTCCTTAACAGAAAATTTTAAAATTCGTGAAATCTATTACTATACAGAAATAATTATTGTGTTATTGATAAACACGGTTCAATATTGTTATTATTTATATTAAACTAATTTTGTAATCACGAACTTTCGTAACCTAAAAATTTATTATTGCGCAATTTATCTCCACCAAAACTTTTAAGCAGTATTGCAGAATAATATGGAAATTTCATATTTTGCAAACAATACTTATAAAAAAATAAAACAATATATTCTGACCTTAAATTGATTTACTTGCAGTACGTTGTAGTATGAAGAATACACAACTTTACCGATGATGTACACATTAATGATTTTGGTGCTGAACAAAAAAGAAAACGTCTAAGCCTAGCAGTGTCGCCAACTCAAATAAATATTTTCTGCCAATCTCATGTTTAACAACAGTTACATTTCAGTGATACGCCTCTTATTCATAAAATATCGCCGGGCTAGGAGAAAATAGTATTTTATTACCAGCAACAACCGTGTAATTATAATATTTATAAATAAAATTTACGTCATATAAATTTCATTACATCTATTCTTTTTTTGGCTACACTGCCAGTAAATATGCTTTTGCTATGGGTAGTACATTACATTTTCGTCGCGCGGAATACTCAGGAGCGTATTTAGATGGAGTTTCAGGCCTTACATTTATATTGTTAACAGTATTGCTGTTTGGAACTTTCTCTAAATATGTACAAATTAATAATTACACATGTGTATAACAGTCTGATATATTTTTGAGTATTTAAATGACTCATGAATTTATTTAACATATAATTGTGAATATTTTTCTTTAAATATGTACAAGTATGTATTAATTATTATAAATTTGCTTGCAGTTATACATTTGTAGATATATTTACCAAATGCAAACCTAACGTCCACAATATGAATTTAACATATTTAAATGTTTATATTATTAATTTCAAATTTATGAACTATGAATATTTTTAATTATAAATATATGTACAAGTATATATTAATAGTTTTAAACATGTGTACAGTTATACATTCATAAAGATATTTACCAAATGCCAACATAACGTTCACGATATAAATTTGACATATTTTCATATTTATGTGTACAATCAATTTCAAATTTAGTAACAAATGAAATTAATTGACGTTAATATATAAAATTCTTCATAAGAAACAAATTCCAGTGATTCACAAAAGTACAGTCCTCAAAGTCACTCGTATATAAACTACACTCTACTTTACCGGCTGAGATGTCCCCAAACAGCCGTCGAAAAGTAAGAACATTAATAAAAACATTATAAACTATCAAATTGCTACAAATTTGAAATTGGTAGTATAAATAGTAGTATTATTACTAAATCAACTAAAAAATATACGTCCCCAACTGGACGTGTATACATATATATATATATATATATATATATATATATATATATATATATATATATATATATATATATATATATATATATATATATATATATATGGATTCATCACGCCCATTTGTAAATCGCTATAGCCTAGAGGGTTTATCCGATTTATTTCAAACTTTTTTTATTTGATAGAGGACAATCATGGGGAGTGCCTTTTGATAGTCTCAGATTTTTAGTGCACATGATGTGCGAGAAAACTTGAAAAAACTTGCGTTTTTGGGGCAAAATCAACTAAGAGTGTGGAGGCTTTGAAATTTTTAAGACGAACATCAAACGTCATTTTTGACATTTGTCAGTGGACATGTCGCATTTTTAATTATAAATTACTTAAAAATGAAACTTTTATGAGTAGTTTTGAAATACTTTACGCATATTGGACGTTTTTATTATAATTATACATTTCAAATATGCGTATTTAAAAAGTAAATTTTTTACACTCCACTATGAAGTTGGTTTTAAAGCAAAACGTCAAATTGACAAGTTTTGTAAAGTATAAAGAATATGGAGGCTTTGATATTTTTAAGAAGAACATCTACTGTCATTTTGACATTTGTCAGTGGACATGTCGTATTTTTAATTATAAATTACTTAAATATTAAATTTTTGTGAGTAGTTTTGAAATATTTTACGAATATTGTGCAAATAAGGGGTCGTTTTTATTATAATTACATATTTCAAATATGTGTATTTAAAAAGTAAATTTTTGACAGCACACTTATGAAGTTGGTTTAGAACGAAATATCAAATTGACAAGTTTTATAATGTATGCAGATAAACCCAATCAAATTTATCCTCGGTAAAAATATATAGTAAAACCAAGCAAATTTTACCCACGGCAAAGTACAATTTAGAAAAAAAAGGTAACTAGAATTGGAATTGGAATTTGAGAATACTTAAATTTTCTATCGGTAATTATTTAATTGACAAATGCTACGAAATCTACCGTATTTGATATAGTGTGAAAATTCTTTTAAAGGACACTCGTGCAAAATTAAAATATTTTCGATTGGCGATTGTTTTAGTGTAAGTACTTCAAAACCTATCGTGTTTGGTATCAAATGAAAGGTCTTTGGAAGGGCTCGCGTGCAAAATTTAAATATTTTCGATCGGCAATTGCCTTAGTGAAAGTGCTACAAAACATATCGTGTATAGTATCAAATAACAGTTCCTCTGAAGGGCTCGCAAGTAAAAATTTATCTTTTTTGATGGGCGATAATTTTAGTTAAAGTCCGTCAAAACTTATCATGTTTGGTATCAAATTGTTTTAAAGAAAGTGCATCAATACGAATAAAAGGTCTTTTGAAGGACTGGCGTAAAGAATTAGATTTTTTCAATCGGTAATTGTTAAAGTACTTCAAAACCTATTGTGTTTGGTATCAAATGAAAGGCCTTTTGAAGAGCTCGCGTACAGTTAATTAGTTTTCAATCGGCAATTATTTTAGTGAATGTGCTTCAAAACCTATCGTGTTTGTTATCAAATGAATGGTGTTCTAAAGGGTTCGCGTACAAAATATATAACTTTCCGATCGTCAATTGTTTTATCGAAAGTATTTCTAAACCTATCGTTTTTGGTATCAAATGAAGAGTCTTTTGAAGAACACGGGTACAAAATTAAATATTTTTTGTTTGGCAATTGTTTTAGTAAAAGTAGTTCAAAACATATCGTATTTGGTATCAAATGAAAGGCATTTAGGAGGATTCGCGTGAAAAATTGATTTTTTTTTTAGTCGGTAATTGTTTTAGTGAAAGTGCATCAAAACTAATGTTGTTTGGTACGCATGGAATTTTCTGATAGAATTAGTTTAATTTCTAGACTAATTAGAAATATTTTCAAAATTGATTTAGGTATTATACGATTGAGAATACTTGTGTTGAACTGTTTTCAATTGATTTCATGTTCATATAAATTTTTTAAGACAAAACGTCAAACTTAACAAGTAGAGTTGTTAAAAGTATATAGTGAAACAAATCAAAATTTGCCCGCGGTAATAATATAAAATAATAAAAAAAATTACTTCTAGAATGCATAAAAAGGTAATTCGAATAAACAATGTCAGAAATAATATTCCAGCGATTTCCAACAGTTTTTCAAAGAACTTTAGAGAAAAATTTCTATTGATTTCATATACATATAAAATATAAATGTGGAACGTCATCAGAAATGACGTTCGAAAGTTTTTAATAGTTTAGCAAAATGTATTCAAAAATAAAACACGTATTTAATTGATATTTTACGACTGTCAATTGTTTTAAATTTAAAGTATTCCAACTCATGCCGTGTTTGGTGTCATATGAAAGAGCTTTAGAAGAACTTTCATAAGAAATAAAAAAATTAAACTTTGCGGCCGTCAATTGTTTAAATTTTAACTATTCTGAATAATGTTGTGTTTAATATCATATAAAAGAGCTTTAAAAGAACTTTTATATGAAATAGAAAAAAAAATGAAATTTTACGATTGTCAATTGTTCCAAACTTAAAGTATTCCGAATCATGCCGCATTTGGTATCAAATAAAAGGTTTTCTAAAAGGCTCGCATGCAAAATATATTTTTTCGTTCCGCAACTTTTTTAGTGAAAGTGCTGCATAAAAAGTTGGTATTTTTTCGATAAAAATTGTTTCAGTTAAAGTGCTTCAAAACATATCGTGTTTGGTATGAAATGAAAGGTCATTTATTTATTTGTTTATGTTATTCTGTACAATAGGACATGAATTCATATTACAGTACAAGGTCCGGACTCACCGAACTGCAGAGTGGTTGTTATTATAATTTCTAGCTGGAGTGGGATTCGAACTCAAGATCTCTGGATTCGAATTCCGTCTTTTGAAGGGCTTGCGTAAAAAATTTTAATACTTTCGTTCGTTAATTGTTTTAGTGAAAGTGCATCAAAACCTGTCGTGTTTGGTATCAAATGAAAAGCCTTTTGAAGAGCTTGCGTACAAAATTTAATACATTTTGATCGTCATTTGTTTTAGTGATAGTGTTTTAAAACCCATCGTGTTTGGTATCAAATGAAAGGTCTTTTAAAAAGCACGCGTATTAAATTAATTATTTTTTCAGAATGATGCCGTGTTTAATGTCATATGAAAGAGTTTTGAAAGAACTTGAAGATCAATTGTTTCAAATTTAAAGTTTCGCGAATCATACCGCGTTTGGTATCACATAGAAGGTCTTTTAAAGGGCTCGCATGCAAAATAGATTTTTTCGATCCGCAATTGTTTTAGTGAAAGTGCTTCAAAACATATTGTGTTTGGTATGAAATGAAAGGTCTCTTAACGGGCTTGCATGAAAAATTGAAATATTTTCGTTTGTCAACTGTTTTAGTAAAAGTGCATCAAAACCTATCGTGTTTGATATCAAATGGAGGAATTGAAGGACTCGCGTTCAGCATTAAATTTTATTCGATCGACAATTGTTTTAATGAAAGTACTGCAAAACCTATCGTGTTTGCTATCAAATGAAAGGTCTTTATAAATTGTTTTGAAATACTTATTTTCTATCTATTAAATATATAAACACAAGATTATAAAAGTATGCACTCCCGACACAATCTTCATATTACGTTTCACTTGATAAAATAAATCATACAATTTGTCACGTACAAAATGATGCACACAATAGAAACTTGTCACTTTTAGAATTATATATGCATATATACTTAAAAATATATTCTATCTATACAATGTAAATCGCATATTTAACACTGATGTGACAGTCAGTCGTTTGACAGTTACGGAACACTTCTAAAATTGTGACGTCACACGCCCTTGGTTATATATTTGACAACTACGTAGCAACAATTGAACATTGTTTATGAAATAAAAATTTTGTAAACGAGTTTATAATTCTGAATTGTGCATTGTGTAATTAAAAGTGATTATATAATTCTGATTCTTAACGTGGTGAGTGTTTCGAAATCTTCGACACTCGATCATATTTTTTTATTTCGATTTGCGAGTTTTGGATCGGGTATTATCAAAGATGTGCAAATAATTTGCCGTTTGCATTGGCAGTCAAGAAAGATTTTTCAATTCAATTCTTCCATCATCGTTTTCTGCTGTTTAAGTGATAGTGTAAGTTTTTTCAACATTTTTGACACCACTACTAGTACAAAACTTTAATTACAAGTAAGTACATATTGATTTATTTAAAATTTTTCTTTTAATTATAAGTGTAGCTTTCAGTATGTAATGTCAAATTTTGATATTTTCTTTTTTCTAGTGTAATATGCTTTATTTGTTGTTTCTATTATTTATTAATGTTTCTTAATTATTATAAACAATTTGTGTTGCAGATCAGTGTAAAATAAAAATAAAATAAATTTATAACATTCGATCGAAGCGCCATCTCCAATGAAAGATTTCTTGGTCACACTTTTTAGTCATTAAAAATAATGTGTTTTTTTTCAATTTTTGTACAATGCAGTAACAAAAATTGTTTATAACAATCTAGGAACACAACAAATATAGCCAGCAAAATCTATAAATGATAACACCAGAAAAAAGCAAGTCAACATAAAAATTTGATGTTGCACACCTCAGACTAACCATACCTATGGTATGGTTAGTCTGAGTTGCACACTAACAACTGTTCGCGCTGTTGTCAAGTTTTTTCGAGATCGGCTTTGTCATGTGATTGCCCACGTTGTATTGTCAACTCAAAGCACCGATGGTAGCGCTGCGAACAGTTCATTTAAGTAAACTGCTAGCACCCGCGAAATATAAAACTATAAATTTTTATTTGTATTTTTAAATTTAATAATTATTTCAACGTATTAATATATCGCAAAATAAAAAGTTTATTATTATATTTATTGACCCATAATAATACATGATATTTAAATAAATAAATAAAAATATAACTTTAAATTATTCTAAGAAATAAAAGATTTAAATAATAAATATTATCTTGCGTTACATATAAAAATTGTACACAATTATCACAAATTAATTAATTACACAAGTAAATCACAAAGAAATATACTTATGTACAAAAACATCATAAATAAATAAAAATGAGATAATAACTGTAAATATAAACATATTTGGTCTTTATAATCATCAACTTCGTTTTCTTCACAATCTGACTCCAAATAAGAACCTAAATAAATCATTACAGGTAATTGTTATAATACAACTACTGTTAAGATAGTAGTACTTTAAATTTGCTAATTTTAACACTTAAACTTAGCATAATACAACTTTTTGAGTAAATGCAAACTACACCACACTTCAGAAATGTAATAGAAAGTACCCATATTATTTATATTGACGACAGTATTTAGTATATATCTTCGAAAATAAGCGATAATTACCCTGTAATATATAGTTACTATCCGTGAAATTATCTGAACATATTGTTTTAATACTTAGATTAATTTTTTTTCCTTGGTCGAATAACAAATTCTTAAGTTTTGCAAATATAAGTTTAACACTAACAAGTGATGTTATTTTCACAATATTTTTATCATTTTTGGAAAAAATATGAAAAGCTAAATTTTCTCGCGTCCCGTATTTGAATAGTATTTGTAAATATAATACGTTATGTTACTTTTCCCTATTTTTACTATTTTCATTATATATAAATAACATGTAACCGCCACTTTAGGTGTCGTCATACAATAATTTAAATTTATGTCACTAGATGTGAGTCATATCGTATTTCTACGATCGTCTATACTTGTTAAAAATATATTCTATCTATGCAATGAAAATCACATATTTAATACCGATATGTGAGTCATAAGTGTGACAGATGAAACACATCTAAAATTATGACTGGACAGCACAGGCAACACATTTGACAGTTGACATGTTGACACTTATCACTACGTTAACAGCTGACAGCTGTTTAAACGCATGCGTATTTCGTATCAGGAATTGTTGGTATTATTAGTAGTGTTCGATTTGAAAACAATCTTATCTCAGTTCATTTCAACTGAGTTGAGATTCTTTAAAATGTAATGATATTTTTTCGATCATAAATCGAACGGATTTTGTCAAGTCTGAACTGAGTCGGTTGCAGTGTCATTTCGCGGCCATGATTTAATTAATGTTTTTGTTGAATGTGAGCTGTGAGGTTTGATTTATAAAAACACATAAAATTTATTAAATAATTTCCAAATATTCAAACTACAGCCAAAACATAAGGAATTCTACCTCCACTCTTAATTGGGTAAAAAATGTTAGTATGCACTAATAAAATAGGTTGTGCAGTCTCATTTGATCTCAGTTATATCAGTTCAAATAGAACAACACAAAAAAGCTGTAAAACTGAGGTGAGGTGAGATTAATTGAGATTTGGTGCAAATCGAACGCTACTATAAATCAGTTTTTTGTTTAGTTTCACTGTATTTTGCCAATCAGCGCGAAATACGAATGATCTACAGCTAATACTTTCTCTCTCTTTGAGTATATGAAATAATTTTATTGACTAAATAACTGTTTTTATTAAATCGTATGCTACAAATATTTTATCTTTCCTTTTAGAATATTGCTGAGAAATAAAACATCCGTGTTTTAAACTATCCTGAGAAACTTCTATAGATGCCAGGAAAGTAGGTACAAAACGAACTAAAAGTAAGAAATTTTAAATTTCAATAATTAAAATATTGTACACATATAGTTTAATTTTGAAAAAAAAAATATTACAACTAATTTCTTATTCATTCACATACGAGTAGAAACTATATATACTCATTTTTTGACATATAATAAATATCTAAATAATCTATTTAAAATTTTATTTTATAAAAAATAAGTATTTACTAATTTAATATTTGAAACAATTTCCCTAAAAGACAATTTAGTCAAAATGCCTTCCAAAGCGCGCTTACAACGCGAAAAACGACAAAATAAAAACTTGGAAAGTAAAACCAAACTAACAAAGGAAGAAGAAACTAAAAATAACAACAAATTAGAACAAAAAGAATTTCAATGTAATTTATTAGTTAGCGATATGAATACTGTACTTAATCAGCAAGGATATTTAGAAGATATACATATGGACAATTATTTCGCACTTCTTAGTAACGTTTCCAACTACAGGCCACAGCCTACTTATTACCTACAGGTTCCAGAACGGATTGTTGCTGTTCCACTAGGAACTAAGCACATTCAAATATTATATTTGAGTAATTTTGGAAATGGAATCGTACATTGGATTTGTACTTACTATGATGGAGTTACAATAACGAATTATGATAGTTTGAATAGTATACAACTGCATCAGGATGCAGAAATTTATTTAAACAGATTATATCCTTTCCGTCCACTCAGTATTTTTGCGCAAGTTCAGCGGCAAACAAACGCCTACGACTGGTTTATTTGCATTAGCGTTTAGTACTAGTCTTTTACACAATCGGGATCCTACGCAGGAAACGTACGACATTAGCAAACTTAGAACTCATGCAGCTGAAATGTTTACATCGAATCGTATTACCTTATTTCCAACATTGAACCGTCAAATACAATTGAGTGAAAACTACTTGAAAAGAAAATTAGAGGAAACTAAAGATGAAAAAGTTGAAAGCGAAAGATTAAATTATATACGTCAAAATCAGCCTGCTCTCAGAGTAGAACTGTATAGTGGCTTAATGGATCATATTAACAATCTAGCTAAAAATGAGGGCGCAAAACCTGGTACAATGGTTATTTTACCATCGACTTTCCAAGGGGGTAGCCGATATATGCAAAAATTATATCAAAACGCTATGGCTATGGCACGTGAATTTGGAAAACCTGATTTGTTTATAACTGTAACGTGCAATCAAAATGGCACGAAATAACTGATCAATTGCAAAGTAGTCAAACCGCATCAGATAGACCCGATATCGTTGCTCGCGTTTTTTTATGGTAAAATCAAAAGCATGTTGTACGAGTTCATGCACGAAGACATTTTTGGAAAAGTTGTTTCATTTATTTACGTTATTGAATTTCAAAAAAGAGGACTACCACACATGCATTTGTTACTGACACTCAATGAAGATAGTAAAACTCGTAACAAAGACGATATAGACGCAATCGTAAGTGCAGAAATTCCAGACGAAGATGAAGAACCCGAATTATTTCCAATTGTAAAAGCACACATGATACATGGACCATGTGGCATTTTAAATAAAAATTCACCATGTATGAATGATAACAAGTGTACTAAAAAATATCCGAAGGAATTTTGAAAAGAAACGCATGAAAATATAAACGGATATCCGCTATACAAAAGACGTGACAATAACAGAAAAATGTATATCCTTTGGAGAAATGGAACGACCAAGTACATAGTTGATAATCGGTGGATTGTACCATATAATCCGTATCTCCTTAAAAAATACAGAACACATATTAATGTCGAGATTTGCTCCTCGGTTAAAAGTATAAAATATATTTGCGTCTATTTATGCAAGGGACACGATTGTGCAAGTGTGAAATTAGGTCAATTAGATAGTACAAAAACTGTTCAATGGGATGAAATAAATGGATATTTAGATGCACGTTATGTTTCACCTCCAGAAAGTTGCTGGCGATTACTAGAATATCCAATGCATGATAAATCACACACCATTTTCGAATTAGCAGTTCATTTACAACACCAACAAAGTGTCACGTTTTTCCCAGGACAAATTAAACAAGCAGTAGAAAGAGCGGCATAAAGAAATACAACACTCACCGCCTGGTTCTTACTCAATCAATCAGATGTCGCAGCAAGGCAATATCGATACATGGACATACCCAAATATTACGTTTTCACAAGTGACAACACGTGGAAAAAAAGACAAAGAGAGAAGAAACCACCAATAGGGAGAATGGTATCAGTAAGTCCGAAAGATATTGAAAGATTCCATCTAAGAATGATTTTAGTTCATGCAAAAGGTGCAATGAGCTTTACAGATTTGCAAACAGTTAATGGTACAATTCATAATACCTACAAAGAAGCTGCCCGAGCTAAAGCATTGCTCGCAAGTGATGATGAATGCCAAAAATGTTTGGAAGAAGCAGTACTAGATAAATTTCCAAATCAATTAAGATAATTATTCGCATACTTGCTTTGTTTCCACACATCAGTTGATGCAGTTGCATTGTGGGAAAAATTTAAAAATGATTTGATGGAACATTATTCTAAACAAACGGCACAAAATAAATGTTTATCAAGAATCCAGGAGATATTAATAGCACAAAGACTCCAATTAAAAGACTTTTGTCTCCCAGAACCTGGTCAGGGAAATGAAATAGATGATTTAGACGATCCAATTGACAAAGATGCAGAAAAACTAGAAGGGGAACAA
This sequence comes from Pterostichus madidus, assembly GCA_911728475.2. NCBI lineage: Eukaryota > Metazoa > Arthropoda > Insecta > Coleoptera > Carabidae > Pterostichus > Pterostichus madidus. The sequence goes on along the minus strand of OU452316.1, from coordinate 16,986,825 downwards.
AATGTTGCATTGTTTAACAAAGAACAAACACAAATTCTACAAAATATTTTAAATGCAGTAAATGATTTAACCTATAAAGAAAGATATTTCTTTGTTGATGGTCCTGGCGGAACAGGAAAAACCTTTTTATATAATACAATAATAAGTATTATGCGAGGCCAAGGACTAACAGTTCTTGCAGTAGCTTGGACCGGTATAGCTGCTACATTGCTTAAAGGCGGACAGACAGCACATTCAACATTTAAGCTTCCAGTGCCAATAAATGAAGATAGTATCTGTAAAATTAAAGCAACCAGTAACGCAGGGACATTGATAAAGAAATCATCACTAATAATATGGGACGAAATTACAATGGCTCCTTCTCATGCATTAAAAGCCGTAAATTTGGTTCTTAAAGATATTATGAATAATTCGATTCCATTTGGGGGAAAAGTTATCATACTAGGAGGTGATTTTCGACAGTGCCTACCAATTGTAAAACATACAAATCACAAAACAGCTATAATAGAAATATCAATGTTAAACAGTCATCTATGGCCACTGTTTAAAAAATATTCATTGATACAAAACATGCGTGTCAATAAAAATGAAAAAGAATTTTTAGAATATCTACTTGACGTTGGTAATGGTATAAAAGATATTGTAACAATACCATCACAATGTTTGACCAAAGCTTCTCTGGCTGACGAAATATTTGGGGAAAATATTATAATGCCAGAAGATATTTACGCATTTATAAATAGAGCAATTTTATCACCCAAAAATGAAGATACTATGAAATTAAATGATATTGTACTAGAAAAAATAGCTGGTCCCAGTAAAACTTACTTCAGTGCAGATACGGCTGTATGCGATGAAGACAATAAATTAAATTATCCCATTGAAGTTCTTAATAAAGAAATACCCTCAGGTATGCCACGTCACAAACTAACACTAAAAGTAGGTGCAATTGTTATGTTACTACGTAATATGAAGCCTAAACGCGGTCTGTGTAATGGCACCAGATTAATTGTCAAAGAAATGCGTAATCATTATTTAGATTTAGAGGTCGTTACTGGCCAAAGTAAAGGACAAAGAATCTTTCTTCCTCGTATAGATCTTGCACCAACAGATAATAATTTGCCATACACTCTAAAACGAAGACAATTTCCTATTAGATTAGCATTTTCCATAACGATAAATAAATCTCAGGGCCAAACATTTGACTTAGTAGGAATAAATTTAGAAAAATCTGTTTTTTCTCATGGTCAGCTTTATGTAGCAATGTCAAGGGTAAAATCATTTGATAGTTTAAAAATAAAATTGCCTGAAAACGAAATAGATGAACAAAAAGATGAAGGATATACCTTAAATATAGTTTTCAAAGAAATTCTAAATAAATAATTTTAAATTATTTTCAGTTGCAAATTAAAATAAATAAACAAATAAATATTCCAAGAATTTAAAAATAATATATACATTTTTAATAGCAATTTTAAAAGAAATATGCAGTTTGAAGTAAAAATAACAAATGAAAGTATCCAATTCGCAGTAATTAGCAAATGGGTAAATGACTTAAAGAAAATATTTTTATAAAACAGAAAACAATATTTCTGATCAACACAAAATAAAATTAATATTATTTGACAAAGGGAAATAAATCCGCGATAGGAATGTACTTTATCACCGCTCAGTCAGAAATGTAACGAATGGTGTCATTCTATTTCGGCACGAAAATGAAATGTACAGTCACAATGAAAACACATGCATTAATGATATATTTATTTATTATTAGTTCATCATAATTATTAATCTTCTCATATGCAAATTTTCTAAATGAAAGTTATATAAATTCGAATACACCGACATTTTTTTAATTTTAATTTAACTATAAATATTTCAAACCATTTTTGCGTTAAACTATATTCTTGCATGTTTTCAAAGCGTATTCATTTAAGACGTCATAAATATATGAGTGGCCAAAGAGCTCTGTTTCGTACAGGTAGTTTAACATTTAATATGACAATTATGAATTAGCAGCAAAAAGTATTGCTTCAGCCATCTTACTTATATTTTTCGTATATATTGAATCAAGAAGCAAATATGATTAAAATATATTTAAATACGATCATTTTTAATTTACGCTAACTAGATAAAAGTTGTGTAATTTCGTCGTCATCCTCAACAATAAAATCTTCAAGTTCTAATGCGAATTAATTTGGTTTCTATTTACAACCAGAATCAGTTTAAAACTACTTTGTATCGAAACAAAAGTTTTAATATATCAACGATAGTAACGATCTCTAAAAAACATACCTCCAAGGGTTGTATTTCCCTTTGTCAAACTATAAATATAACAATATAATTAAGAGAAACATTTTCACACAAAAAAAAATTGTAATCAATCAATTGCTATCAAATGCAGTCACAGATTGAGATTCGTACTGCACCAGAACGAATTAGTCATGCAATAAATAGTCCTTGTAGGACTGTTGTGATGATGAGTAATTTGAAAAAAAAAAAATAACTAAACTGAAAAATAATACGAATACTCACCATAAAATTGTATTTATGAGAAAATGTATTCTTATTTTTCCCACTACAAATATTGATACTTATAAAAGGTTCAGCATCAAACACCAGCAGAAAAATACATTCGAAAATTTCAACCATTGCTGGTGAATTTAAAACTTATGAATGCTAGATCGTTGCCCCTCTCTATAAGTATTATGAATTAATTAGCAGTATCAAAATTGTTTGTAGGAGGGCGCAACGGTCTACATTCATAAGTTTTAAATTCGGTACCAGTAATGGTTTGAAATTTTTCAATGTATTTTTCTTAAGTGCACAGATACGGCTGTATGCCGTATTATTTAAATAATAATAAATAAAAAATAAACCGGCCAAATCAGTGTACTTAAATCTTTAATAATGAAACCTTAAAACAAAATACATGTGAGAGAAAAAAGGTCCACTTTTTCCACAATTGTGAGGTTTTAGCGAATACGAGTACAAAATACGCAATGTGTGTATGAGCGTGAGTGTGTTTGCCATCCAATTAATCAAATATTTTCTTAATTTGATTTTTTTCTTTAATTTGCACAAAAAAAATCTATATTATTAAACATATTATGATGGCAAAAGAATGGATGAATGTATGGATACTGGTTATAATGGTAAGAAATGCTACGATGATGATTATCAAATTATTCTAAAATGTATGTATGATTATTCATTACAAATTAATTATCACATTGTCAAAATTTATTTATATTTTTTAGGGAATAGACGGGAGTCTAATCTACAGTCTACAAATATATCTGGATCATGTGTACAGAAAGCTACTAAAATAGAATATCTTCTTTTGGAATCGACAATCTCTAACATCAAGAATGAAATTAATTTAAAATTATATAAAGCACAATGACACAAATCATTAAATTTGTAAAATTTAACGTTTTTTTTACTATTAACTGAACTAATTTACACTGCTAAAAGAATTATAATTTTACAGATAATTGACAGCATCACTTCTTACCGTGCGTCTTATAAACTTGCATGGCTGTAATGATTTTTTACAACTTATTATCAAATCAAGAATGAACGTCGCTGCAGTATTGCTTCATAAAAACAAAAATTTATAATGAGGTCGAATTACTAAACTAATTAATTGAATGTAGGACGTGAGGATCGCAGAAAAATGTATAAAAATATTTTTTTTTATAATCATAAATTATTTATATTTTCTTAAGAAAAAGTCGTGATCTCCAAATACCAAATATTCCTATGAGATGAAAGCTTTGGCTTGAAACGAATGGATGGATGAAGATGCGGAGGCAATAGACAAAAAATGCGACCACCGTGTAAACTTTGTTAAAAGTTTAAGGACGGTACATCAGTTACAAGCAAGAAATTTTGAAATGAGCAACTAATCAGATAACAGGTAACACGTTTTTTGTGTTTTGTTAACTACTTCTGTTTCATTCGTCATACATGGTTATGTACATATTTTTCTTGCAATCTGATTATTTTGTTCCATAGTTTTTTGATTTTTTTAGAAATTGTTGTCTTTACAAGGTTATTTTGTTTTATTTTTATTTATACGCACCTTTTGGAATATTGAAAATTTAATAGACGGCAATTCCTTTCCCAGATTTTGCAACGCAAACCACGTACTTATCCATGCTCAAAAATGGTATGTGCTAGACTTGAAAACTCAAGAATTGCGTATTGATTTTGGGAAATATTTTACATATTTGAACTGCATTCGACATATGATTGTTTAGTATTTTGCACTTATTTTTTTATCTGTGAGTTACTAATACTCTGTGAAAGTGATTTAATTACATATTTCCATTTACGTGTAAATATCGCATATTTCTTATTTATATTTATTAATATGATCGCATTGGAATGTCCGTTTGACAAATTAAAATTTACATGATATTACAGTGACGGATTAAGATATTTAAAACAAATCGCAAGCACTTTACGTCAGTAACAATAAACAAAAATTAGTATTTACTTTTCTTAATATTTTTTAAATTACGATATCAAAATTAAATAATATGTTTTAAATAAGATGTAGGGATATTGGCAGTATTGTGATATAAAATTTGGTGGGGCACACGGTAAATTTATATCTTAATAAAATATTAATGACTATAATAGCTATTTATAGAGGCTGTTCAATTTAAACGTACTACCAATGCAATCTTGAAAACTATAAGAGCTACAAGTTTAGTTAAATTAGCAAGGAAATACCATTTTTCAAGTCTTTACCTAACCTAAAAGAACGAAAGTAGAAATAATTTGTTACAATTTCAGTCTTATTTAATACTAAATTATCATCTATTTTTTCTTTAAGATTTTTGACTTACACAAACGACTTTTATCTTCATCTCGTCACACCGGGCACCAGTAAACTGAATTGTCATATCAGATCTTCAAAATAAATGGAAAATTAAATACTAATATTAAAGAATAGATTATTTTTATCAACGTAGTGAAGATGTAAGTATTTTAAAATTATATTACGAATTTATACCCTAATTAGTAATATACGATATCTTCTCTAAAGATCATGATTGTTATAATGGAAATTGGATAAGCGGCTTCAAGATTGTTTATATGAAAACAACATCAACAACATTCAACATCTTGTCAAAGTCACACATTTTTCCTCTACAATTTTGTAGAATATGTGAGATTCCTTATGAACATGGTAAAGTGTACATTGGCCAGATAGGAACAACTGTAGCAAAGAGACTAAAAGAACATCAATACTATATTAGACTGAATCATCCTGATAAATCTACTGTAGCTGAATATACCATTCGAGAATGACACGATATTAATTTTAAAATACGAAGTTTTTTTCAAGAAAGAATAACTGGATGAAACGATTAATTAGAGAAATGAAAAGTCAAGAAATCTACTAATAATTTAAATACAAGCTTTGAATTTAACATAACATGTCTTGTTTACTTACTATTCAGACTTAGTAACATAGCCTCTGTTTAAGGTTTTTTTATGTGGTTTTTTCCCTTAAACGTCAGACAAATGTCAGAGGTTCATTTTTCTTTTGTATATGCAAGTCCACGTTACCACATATTTTGTGACTACTACATATTTACACTTATTTTTTGGTTAATTACTTGTAACATTTCGCTATTAAAATAAAGACATATACAGAGCTTATTAGCGGTTTATCAATCGACTGTTAAGAAAATGTTAACAAACAGCAATATAAATTATATATTTTCCTACATTTAATAAATAAATAAACAAAGCAAAATCTTAACAGTTGAATGAAAAACGGGGCAGAATTTATTTAAATATTCATTTTCAGAACTAATAAAACTATGCAGATAAATAATTTTTATGTACGTTTTAAATTTAATCTCTAATTTGATTTATAGAAAATAATAACAACTTCAATCATAAATGCCTATTTGCACCACTAATCTTAAATTTGCGATTAACTAAATAAAACTTTACTTAAAATAATTCTACTTTGCACCGTTCATCTAGGGACTTTCTTTTTAATGTTTTGCTAATATTTTAAACTGTCATTTATTCTAGAAACACGTTGCTGATTGCGGTTATCATCCGTTAAGTTATGGCACCCAAAGATGTGAGTGAAGGGAGAGGCACCGTGGTAGTTTGAATGTGGTGAAAATTGTTTGCCAACTGTGGAAACTTCGAGTGAAAAATTTAATTATATTCGATCGGTAATATTTTTAGTAAAAGTGTTACGAAACCTATAGTGTTTGGTATCAAATGTAAAATCTTTTGAAGGGCTCGCGTACAAAATTATATATTATTCGATAGGTACTTGTTTTAGTGAATGTGAATCCAATATCAGTGTCCGCGGAGCCTAGCGTGAAGGCCTGGCGAAGCCTATATACTATTTTGACAAGGTATATATATATATATATATATATATATATTTATATATATATATATATATATATATATATATATATATATATATATATATATATATATATATATATATATATATATATATATATATATATATATATATATGGATTGATCACGCCCATTTGTAAATCGCTACAGCCCAGACGGTTTATCCGGTTTATTTGAAACTTTTTTTTATTTGAAAGAGGTCAATCACGTGCCTTTTGATAGTCTCAGATTTTTCGTACACATGATGTGCGAGAAAACTTGAAAAAACATGCGTTTTTGGGTCAAAATCAACTAAGAGTGTGGAGGCTTTGAAATTTTTAAGAAGAAGATCTACTGTCACTTTGACGTTTGTCAGTGCACATGTCGCATTTTTAATTATAAATTACTTAAAAATTAAACTTTGTGAGTAGTTTTAAAATACTTTACGCATATTGTGGAAATGAGGGGACGTTTTTATTATAATTACACATTTCAAATACGTGTATTTAAAAAGTAAATTTTTGATGGTCCACAATGAATTTGGTTTCCAAACAAAACGTCGAATTGACAAGTTTTATAATTTATACAGGTGAACTCAACCATTTTGATCTCGATAATAATATACAGTAAAACCAAGCAAATTTTGTCTACGGCAAAGTTCAATTTAGAAAAACCAGATAACTCGAATTAGAATCATTTGGGCACTATCGATAATTTAATTGAAAGTGCTTCAAAACCAGTCATATTTGGTATATTATGAAAGTTCTTTTAAAGAGTACGTGTGCAAAACTAAAATATTTTCGATCGGCAATAGTTTTAGTGAAAGGCTTATCGTGTTTGGTATCAAATGAAAGGTTATTTAAAGCGCTCGAGTACAAAATAGATTTTTTTCCATAGGTAACTGTGAGAGTGCATTAAAACCCATCGTGTTTGGTATCATATAAAAGGTTTTTTGAAGGGTTCACGTGCAGAATTGGAATTTTTTCGTTCGGCAATTGTTTTAGTGAAAATAATTAAAAACCTATCGTATTTAGTATCAAATGAAAGGTCTTTGAAAGGGCTCGCGTTTAAAATTTATCACTATTAGATCGTCAATTGTTTTAGTGAAAGTGCTTCTAACTTATCGTATTTGGTATCAAATGAAAGGTTTTTTGAAGGGCTCGCGTGAAAAATTGATTCTTTTCGATCGTCAGTTATTTTATTGAAAGTGTTTCAAAACAAATTGTGTTTGGTATCAAATGAAAGGTCTTCTGAAGGGCTCGCGTGAAAAATTGTTTTTTTTTCGACAGATAATTGTTTTAGTGAAAGTGCAGCAAAACTAATACTGTTTGGTACGCATGGAATGTTCTGATAGAATTATTTCAATTTCTAGACAAGTTAGAGAAATTTTGAAAATTGATTTAGGCATTAAATGATTGAGAATACATGTTTTAAACTGTTTTCAACTGATTTCATGCTCATATAAAAATTTTAAGACAAAATGTCAGTTAATTTTTAAAAGTATATAGTGAAACAAAGCATAATTTGTCCGCAGTAATAATATACAGTAAAAAAAAATTACCGCAGAGTTCTACAATGCAAACAAAGGTAACTCGAAAAAACCATGTCAGAAATAATATTCCAGCGATTTCCAACAGTTTTTCAAAAAAGTTTAAAGAAAATTTTCAATTGATTTCATGTACATATATATAAAATATAAATGTGGAATGTCATCAGAAATGACGTCCGAAAGATTTTTAATATATAGCAAAATGTATTCGGAAATAAAACATGTTAGGTGTCCTTTGAAAGAGCTTTAGAATAACTTCCAGATGAAATTAAAAAAGTTGAAATTTTACGACAGGCAATTGTTTCAAATTTAAAGTATTCCAAATCATACCTTATTTGGTATCATTTGTAAGGTCTTTAGAAGAACGTTCAGATGAAATAAAAATATATATATTACGACCGTCAATACCGTGTTTAGTGCTATACGAATGGGGTTTAGAAGAACTTTCAGGTAAAATTAAAAAAGTTGAAATTTTACGATCCTCAATTGTTTCAAACATAAATTATTCCGAATCATACCGTCTTTGGTGTCATATTGAAGGGCGTTAAAAGAACATTCAGATGGAATAAAAAAAGTTAAAATTTTACGATAGGCATTTGTTTCAAACTTAAAGTATTCCGAAAATTTACATATTTGGTGTCATATGAAATGGCTTTAGAAGAACTTTCAGATGAAATAAAAAGAGTTTAAATTTTATAATAGTTAATTGTTTCTAACATAAAGTATTCTGAATCATACTGTGTAGAGTGTCATCTGATAGGGCTTTAGAAGATCTTTCAGATGAAATAAAAAAAGTTAGTTTATCAAAATGTTTTCGGAAATAAAACACATATTTTATTTAAATTTTACGACAGTCAACTGTTTTAAACTTAAAGTGCTCCGAATCATATCGTGTTTGATATCATATGAAAGGGCTTTAAAAGAACTTTCAGACGAAATAAAAATTAAACATTGCGACCATCAATTGCTTTAAATTTCAAGTATTCGGAATAATGCCGTGTTTAATATCATATGAAAGAGTTTTGAAAGAGCTTACGATGTTAATTGTTTCAAATTTAAAGTTTCGCGAATCATACCGCGTTTGGTATCAAATAGAAGGTCTTTTAAAGGGCTCGCATGCAAAATTGACTTTTTCGATCAGTAATTGTTTTAGTGAAAGTGCTTCAAAACATACTGTGTTTGGAATGAAATGAGAGGTCTCTTAACGGACTTGCATGAAAAATTCAAATATTTTCGTTTGTCAATTGTTTTAGTGAAAATGCATCAAAACCTTTCGTGTTTGCTATCAAATAAAAGGTCTTTTTAAGGGCTTGCGTACATCCCATCGTGTTTGGTTTCAAATGAAATGTATTTTATAGGGCACGCGTGTTAAATGAATTATTATTTTATGATCGTCTATTGTTTTAGTAATGGTGTTCAAAAGCTATCATATTTGATATTAAATGACATGCCTTTTGAAGGGTTCAAATATAAAATTGGTATTTTTATCAACCGAGAATTGTTTTAGTGAAAATGCTTCACAACCTATCATGTTTGATATAAAATGAAAAAACCTATCGAGTTTGGTATCAAATGAAAGGTCTTTTGAAGGGCTTCCAAAATTTAATCATTTTCGATCGTCAATTGTTTTAGTGAAAGTTCTTCAAAACCTATTGTGTTTGGTATCAAATGAAAGGTCTTTTGAAAGACTCGATTACAAAATGTAATACTTTTCGATAGTCAATTATTTTAGTGATATATAAAATCTATCGTGTTTGTTTTCAAATGAAAGGTCTTTTAAAGAGCACGCGTGTTAAATTAATTTTTTTTTGATCGTCTATTGTTTTAGTAAAGGTGTTTCAAAACCTATCATATTTGGTATTAAATTACAGGTCTTTGAAGGGCACGAATATAAAATTGATATTTTTTTCGACCGAGAATTGTTTTAGTGAAAGTGCTTTAAAGCCAATCATGTTTGATATAAAATGAAAGGTCTTTTGAAAAGCTCGCGTACAAAATTAAATACTTTCAGATCTTCAATTGTTTTCGTGATAGTGTTTTAAAACTTATCGTGTTTGGTATCAAATGAAATGTCTTTTAAAGGGCACGCGATTTGTGGCAATTGTTTTAGTGATACAGATTTAAAACGTATTGTGTTTGGCATCAATTAATAGGTCTTTGCATGAATAAACGTACAGAATTGAAAAGTTTTAGATTGGAATTAATACAGTTTATATTTTGTCATACAGAAGTGAACCTTACTTCAGTGTCCCATAAATATATTACTTACTGAGTTCTGCTACAACAGAGTTCCAGTAATGGGATAAAGGCGTGATGATATATTTATTTATATAATAAGCAAAGCATTGTGTTGGTGATTTTTTGGGATTCGAGATTTTAATCTTCACTGAACCCAAAAATACTTATTTGTGTACCGAGAGCAAAAAGTTATCTATTGCCGCTCGCGCATTAAGATGGGGAGCCACAGAGGTAGTTGTAATGTGAAGAAAATTGTTTGTCGGCTGTGGAAATCCAACCCGGATTCTCAAATCCGCAAGCCTATTCGATACCACTGAGCCACTTACCTTAATAACGAATGTAATATAACTATCTATTGTTTTAGTAATGGTGTTCAAAAGCTATTATATTTGATATTAAATGACATGCCTTTTGAAGGGTTCAAATATAAAATTGGAATTTTTTTCAACCGCGTATTGATTCAGTGAAAGTACTTTAAAACCAATCATGTTTGATATAAAATGAAAGGTCTTTTGAAGAGCTCGCGTACAAAATTAAATACTTTTAGATCGGCAATTGTTTTAGTGAAAGTACTTCAAAACCTATTATGTTTGGTATCAAATGAAAGATCTTTTGAAGGACTCACTTACTAAATGTAATACTTTTCGATAGTCAATTGTTTTAGTGAAAGTATTTCAAAACCTATCGTTATTGTTTTAAAATGAAAGGTCTTTTTAAGAGCACGCATGTTAAATTAATTATTTTTTTTGATCGTCCATTGTTTTAGTAAAGGTGTTTCAAAACGTATCATATTTAGTATTAAATTACATGCCATTGAAGGGCTCGAATATAAAATTGGTATTTTTTTCGACCGAGAATTGTTTCAGTGAAAGTACTTTAAAACCAATCATATTTGATATAAAATGAAAGGTCTTTTGAAGAGCTCACATACAAAATTAAATACTTTCAGATCTTCAATTGTTTCCATGAAAGTAATTTAAAACTTATCGTGTTTGGTATCAAATGAAATGTCTTTTAAAGGGCACGCGAATTAAATTGATTTTTTTGAGCGGCAATTGTTTTAGTGATACAGATTTAAAACCTTTGCATGAATAAACGTACAGAATTGAAATGTTTTAGATTGGAATTAATTCAGATTATATTTTGTCAATTGTCATACAGAAGTGAACCTTACTTCAGTGTCCGCGAAGCCTAGCGTAAGGCCTGGCAAAGCCAGGCCGACCGCTATTCCTATATACTATTTTTATAAGCGATATATATATATTTGTTTATATATATATGGATTCATCACGCCCATTTGTAAATCGCTACAGCCTAGACGGTTTATCCGATTTATTTGCAACTTTTTTTATTTAATAGAGGTCAATCACGTGGAATGCCTTTTGATAGTCTCAGATTTTTCGTGCACATGATGTGCGAGAAAACTTGAAAAAACATGCGTTTTTGGGTCAAAATCAACTAAGAGTGTGGAGGCTTTGAAATTTTTAAGAAGAAGATCTACTGTCACTTTGACGTTTGTCAGTGCACATGTCGCATTTTTAATTATAAATTACTTAAAATTGAAACTTTTGTGTGTAGTTTTGAAATACTTTACGCATATTGTGGAAATGAGGGGACGTTTTTATTATAATTATACATTTCAAATATGTGTATTTAAAAAGTAAATTTTTGACACTCCACTATGAAGTTGGTTTTAAAGCAAAACGTCAAATTGACAAGTTTTATAAAGTATAAAGAATATGGAGGCTTTGACATTTTTAAAAAGAACATTTACTGTCATTTTGACATTTGTCAGTGGACATGTCACATATCTAATTATAAATTACTTAAATATTAAATGTTTGTGAGTAGTTTTGAAATACTTTACGCATATTGTGGAAATGAGGGGACGTTTTTATTATAATTACACATTTCAAATACGTGTATTTAAAAAGTAAATTTTTGACGGTCCACAATGAATTTGGTTTCTAAACAAAACGTCGAATTGACAAGTTTTATAATTTATACAGGTGACCTCAACCAAATTTGATCTCGATAATAATATACAATAAAACCAAGCAAATTTTGTCTACGGCAAAGTTCAATTTAGAAATACCAGATAACTCTAATTAGAATCATTTGGGCACTTTTTATCGATAATTTAATTGAAAGTGCTTCAAAACCAGTCGTATTTGGTATATTATGAAAGTACGTGTGCAAAACTTATATATTTTCGATCGGCAATAGTTTTAGTGAAAGGCATATCGTGTTTGGTATTAAATGAAAGGTTATTTAAAGGGCTAGAGTACAAAATTGATTTTTTTCCATTGGTAACTGTTTTAGTGAGAGTGCATTAAAACCCATCGTGTTTGGTATCATATAAAAGGTTTTTTGAAGGGCTCACGTGCAGAATTGGAATTTTTTCGGTCGGCAATTGTTTTAGTGAAAATGGTTAAAAACCTATCGTATTTGGTATCAAATGAAAGGTCTTTGAAAGGACTCGCGTATAAAATTTATCACTTTTAGATCGTCAATTGTTTTAGTGAAAGTGGTTCTAAACTTATCGTATTTGGTAACAAATGAAAGGTCTTTTGAAGGGCTTGCGTACAAAATTTAATAATTTTCGATCGTCAATTGTTTTAGTGAAGGAGCTTAAAAAATATCATGTTTGGTATTAAATGAAAGGTTTTTTGAAGGGCTCGCGTGAAAAATTGTTTCTTTTTGATCGTCAGTTATTTTATTGAAAGTGTTTCAAAACATATTTTTGTTTGGTTCAAATGAAAGGTCTTCTGAAGGGCTCGCGTGAAAAATTGTTTTTTTTTCGACAGATAATTGTTTTAGTGAAAGTACAGCAAAACTAATTGTGTTTGGTACGCATGGAATTTTCTGATAGAATTATTTCAATTTCTAGACAAGTTAGAGAAATTTTGAAAATTGATTTTGGCATTAAATGTTTGAGAATACATGTTTTAAACTGTTTTCAACTGTTTTTATTTGAAGAAAAAATGTCAGTTAATTTTTAAAAGTATATAGTGAAACAAAGCATAATTTGTCCGCAGTAATAATATACAGTAAAATAAAAAATAAAAATTGACCGCAGCATGCTACAATGCAAACAAAGGTAACTCGAAAAACGATATCGGAAATAATATTCCAGCGATTTTCAACAGTTTTTCAAAAAAATTTTAAGAAAATTTTCAATTGATTTCATGTATATATATAAAAAAATTTGGAATGTCACCGTAAATGACATCCAAAGGATTTTTAATAAATAGCAAAATGTATTCAGATGAAATTAAAAAAGTTGAAATTTTACGATAGGCAATTGTTTCAAATTTAAAGTATTCCAAATCATAACTTGTTTGGTCTCATTTGTATGGTCTTTAGAAGAACTTTCAGATGAAATAAAAAATATATATTTTACGACCGTCAATTATTTTGAACATAAAGTATTAAAAATCATACCGTGTTTAGTGATATATAAATGGGGTTTAGAAGAACTTTCAGATAAAATAAAAAAAGTTGAAATTTTACGATCCTCTATTGTTTCAAACATAAATTATTCCGAATCATACCATCTTTGGTGTCATATTGAAGGGCATTAAAAGAACTTTCAGATGGAATAAAAAAAAATTAAAATCTTACGACAGGCATTTGTTTCAAACTTAAAGTATTCCGAAAATTAACATATTTGGTGACATATAAAATGGCTTTAGAAAAACATTCAGATGAAATAAAAAGAGTTGAAATTTTATAATAGTTAATTGTTTCTAACATAAAGTATTCTGAATCATACTGTGTAGGGTGTCATATGAAAGGGCTTTAGAAGACCTTTCCGATGAAACAAAAAAGTTAAATTTTACGATCCTCAATTGTTTCAAACATAAATTATTCCGAACCATGCCTTCTTTGTCGTCATATGAAAGAGCTTTAGAAAAACTTTCAGATGAAAAAAAAAAGTTAGTTTAGCAAAATGTTTTCGGAAATAAAAAACATATTTTATTGAAATTTTACGACAGTCAATTGTTTTAAACTTAAAGTGTTCCGAATCATATCGCATTTGATATCAAATAGAAGGTTTTTAAAGGGCTCGCATGCAAAATTGACTTTTTCGATCCGCAATTGTTTTAGTGAAACATATTGTGTTTGGTATGAAATGAAAGGTCACTTAACGGGCTTGCATGAAAAATTGAAATATTTTCGTTTGTCAATTGTTTTAGTGTTTGATTATCAAATGGAAGGTCTTTTGAAGGACTCGCGTGCAGCATTAAATTTTATTCGATCGACAATTGTTTTAATGAAAGTGCTTCAAAACCTATCGTGTTTGCTATCAAATGAAAGGTCTTTTGAAGGGCTTGCGTACAAAACTTAATACATTTCAATCGTCAATTGTTTTACTAAAAGTGTTTCAAATCCCATCGTGTTTGGTTTCAAATGAAAGGCATTTTATAGGGCACGCGTATTAAATGAATTTTATTTTTTTTTATCGTCTATTGTTTTAGTAATGGTGTCGAAAGCTATCAAATTTGATATTAAATGACATGCCTTTTGAAGGGTTCAAATATAAAATTGGTATTTTTTTCGACCGAGAATTGTTTTAGTGAAAATGCTTCAAAACTAATCATGTTTGATATCAAATGAAGGGTCATTTGAAGAACTCGCGTACAAAATTAAATACTTTTAGATCTTAATTTGTTTTAGAGAAAGTACTTCAAAACCTATTGTGTTTTGTATCAAATTAAAGTTCTTTTGAAGGACTCACTCACAAAATGTAATACTTTTCGATAGTCAATTGTTTTAGTGAAAGTGTTTCAAAACCTATCGTGTTTGTTTTCAAATGAAAGGTCTTTTAAAAAGCACGCATGTTAAATTAATAATTTTTTTTGATCGTCCATTGTTTTAGTAAAGGTGTTTCTAAACGTATCATATTTGGTATTAAATTACAGGCCTTTGAAGGGCTCGAATATAAAATTGGTATTTTTTTCGACCGAGAATTGTTTTAGTGAAAATACTTCAAAACCGATCATGTTTGATATCAATGAAGGGTCTTTTGAAGAACTCGCGTATAAAATTAAATACTTTTAGATCTTAATTTGTTTTAGAGAAAGTACTTCAAAACCTATTGTGTTTGGTATCAAATTAAAGTTCTTTTGAAGGACTCACTCACAAAATGTAAAACTTTTCGATAGTCAATTGTTTTCTTGAAAGTGTTTCAAAACCTATCGTGTTTGTTTTCAAATGAAAGGTCTTTTTAAAAGCACGCATGTTAAATTAATAATTTTTTTTGATCGTCCATTGTTTTAGTAAAGGTGTTTCTATACGTATCATATTTGGTATTAAATTACAGGCCTTTGAAGGGCTCGAATATAAAATTGGTAATTTTTTCGACCGAGAATTGTGTCACTGAAAGTACTTTAAAACCAATCATGTTTGATATAAAATGAAAGGTCTTTTGAAGAGCTCGCGTACAAAATTAAATACTTTCAGATCTTCAATTGTTTTCGTGAAAGTGTTTTAAAACTTATCGTGTTTGGTATCAAATGAAATGTCTTTTAAAGGGCACGCGGATTAAATTGATTTTTTTGAGCGGCAATTGTTTTAGTGATACAGATTTAAAACCTATTGTGTTTGGCATCAATTAATAGGTCTTTGCATGAATAAACGTACAGAACTGAAATGTTTTAGATTGGAATTAATTCAGTTTATATTTTGTCAATTGTCATACAGAAGTGAATCTTACTTCAGTGTCCGCGGAGCCTAGCGTGAGGCCTGGCAAAGCCAGGCCGACCGCTAGTATATAACTAAAAAGATAAAGAAAATTATTAGAAAATAGTTAAAAATACGAATGCACATCGAAAATATCACAACAAGTTGGGGAATATAACATCGCAACATAGTATAAAGTATAAAAATATTATAAAAGATATAGTTCCACAAGTGCAAACAAATTCCACCTCAAAATTTAAAAAATCAATCGGAGCTGGATTTCCCGAGTTGAATGTAACAAACAAACGTAGGCAATTTATATATTGGAGTGACATTAACAACCTTGTTTCAAAGTTAAGGTTGTTAAATGCTTCAAAATTAGCTGAACACACTGGACATGATGATGAAATTGTTACTAATTGTAACTTAAATAAAAGAAATAGAATATATATTCCCACTGTCAGAATGCCTCTTGATAAGTTAGGAACACATACAACAAAAGGTATACAAAAACGAGTAAAGAAGAGAATATGGAAATATATACGGAGTAAAACATTTGAACTAAAAGGTGTTCGTTTATCGGAAATTCCTGCATTAGTAGAAATGATGTTCTGACTAAAATATGTTTCAAATTGAATAAAGAATCTAGAAAGTGAATTGACACTAAAATTTCAAGATTATGTTAATCAAAGATTATTCGTTTTTGATGATGACATTAATGTTAAAATTTCAAAATATCATATTCGTTTTAAATTTACATGGCGATAAATATAAATTTTAAAATAGAAATGGTGAATTTTTCTATTTGTTTCCTTGTGAAGGAATAATAAAAAATGTGCAATATACTAAAAGTGGTATATTAATTTCAACAAAAATCAATGACACAGCGTTACCGTTAATAGGACAAAAGGTTTCAGTTAATGATAAGTTAACATTCCACCATATAGAAGGACGGCAGAGTGTACAAAGACTTTCAGTGGAAATTTTTCTAGAAACTAGTTTAGTATGAGTAAAAGAGGTATTGTGAATGAATTACACAAAGATGTACGGCGAATCTTTAAACGAAGACGAGTTATTGTGAAAGGTTTAAACGATTTATTTCAAGCCGATCTCGTTGAAATGATACCGTACGCAAAAGAAAATGATTAATACAAATACATTTCAACAGTTATAGAAGCATTTTCGAAGAGAGCGTGAGCTGTTCCAGTTAAATCAAAATCCGGTAATGATGTAACAATCGCTATGAGAGTTGTGTTTCAACACAAAATTATTCCTAAAAATCTGCAAACCGATAATTGTAAAGAATTCTACAATAAAGAATTTTCTATGAAAAAAATATAATATAACGGTTTAATCGAACTCTAAAATCAATTATGTGGAAAGAGTTCAGTTTTCAAGGGTCATAGAAATGTATTGATATACTTAATACTTTAATATTGAAATATAACAATACTAAACATAGAACAACTGGTTTAAAATCAATTGATGAGGGTGAAAAACATGAGAAAAAATTATTTTATATTATTTACAATCGAGTTAAAATAACTGAACCTGCAAAATATGAAGTTGGTGATCATGTTCAAATAAATCAATATTTGAGAAAGGCTACCATCTATCTTGAACCACAGAAATATTCAAAATTATCAAAATATAGTCGACATCTCCGATAACATACTTGTTACAGGATAAAAATGGACAAGATATTGCAGGTGGTTTTTATGAACATGAAATTCAGCAAACAAAGTATCCTGGTATATATCTAATAGAAAAAATATTACGTAAAGATAAAAATCGATATTATGTTAAATGGTTAAATGGTCTTATATAAATAAATAAGGAAGACTTATTATACTCGTAATTATATGAAACAACTATGTAAATTAATAAATATATGAATGAATTACTGCTATATAATTTTTCGATTAATAAATAAAATAAATTATATTCCTGCTTTAATTACCCTAAACTTGTTCCTCAGAAATATTGTCAACAGGTCACCAAAATCACAGCTGTCTGAAACACAGTCACCGAGCGGGTGTCATTGAATGCGCCGGATCAATAAATTAAAAGGTTACATGCAATGTTCAACAAATTCTTATTTAATTATCTCAAACCTGTTGCTAACCGCAATATAAATTTGTCAATTTCTTTGTTTAGACTCCCGTTCCTTTGTTTGGTAGATTTGCATTAATAATATTCATAAAATTGTCTTCATCCACATTTGTATGATATTTACTGTTTATAGTGAATTATCATTATTTCATGTTTATTGCTATGGTACAATTAGTCTTATATCGTTGTAATTTTGTTGTAACGGTATGACTATGATTAGTTTTGTGTAAGAATGAATAGATGGCGCGATCTGTCTGGGGATTCGTGGAGCATTTTTCTTGTAATGCGTCAAATCAATGGTAGGCATGTCGATTCATTCAAAAAATAATCGATCTTCGATTCGATACGAATCGAATGCACTAGAATCGATTCTCAATTAAATCGAGCATTAATAGATCGATTCTCGATTAATCTAATCGTAAGTTCATTTTTGTTACAGTTATTATGCAAACTTGCAATCAAGAAATAAAATCAGTGGCGGCGCTAGCGGAAGGTCCAGGGGGGCGCTTGCCCCTTTAAAATTTTTAGTAGCCCCTGGTTACTCCCCCCCTCCCCCGACATTTAGTGTCAATCAAAAAATTTTACTAGTAATATTGCTTTTAACATCATAACATTTAAAAAAGATAGAAACACTGAAAGAAACACTAAGAAACATTGTTATGCAGCATCATTTTATTTGCATCAATGCACATGTATCTAAAAATCTCTATCTGCATTTAACCATGATTATTATTGGTGTTATAATAAACGCGCTGCCGAACTTGTCCAAAATTGTCAAATTAATTGTGCGAGTCCGATAGCGACGCAATGCAGTTGTAATTGCTTGTTAAGATTGTTATATACTTTACTTACTCGTCCACGTGCATAGTTTAGCAAGTTCAAACATGTTTTACAAATTTTGGTATTTATACGAGTAATGAAAATCTCAATGATCATTCATTATTTTGTGGTCAAAGAGTAAAGTAAAAATAAATATGAAGCGCACAAATAATATTAAAAATTATTTTTTATCAGAATCAGATCAAAAAAAAATTAAAAACTGATATTTTCGTGCCTTCGACCAATATCGGCAGTACAATCAGTAATTTAGAAAATATATTAAAAACGAATGAAATGGTGACATCTTGTAACTTAAGTGCTACTGAAGAAAGTGATAGTGAGTCTAGTTCTTGTGAAAATAAAACTAGTGAGGATGATATAAGTGATGATAATGAAACTGTGGTACATACCCCAACAGTGAGACCTGAACCAGAACAAACAATTCTTACTGTTTCTGGACCTAGCGACTTGTCACAGACTCCTGCAGAAGGACCACGTCAGCTGATACTATCGCAGTATCCAAATTGCCTAGGGCGCTCCGAGCCATTAAATCGGTCCTGTCTAGTACCTAACTCATCATACTGAAAGAAGATTGTAGAAGTTCTCTTTTAGTGTCATGCTGAATTCGGCAATTCAATTTTTCGTAGCAAGCGAATATGAAAAGCACTAAATTTCAAAATTTATATTTGAATAGTACAACTTTTCATATAAAAAGTTTAAAAACGTATATTGACTACAGAGATTCTTCTTAGTGCCACGCTGGATGTGTCACTTCAATTGTTCATAAG
Organism: Pterostichus madidus; assembly: GCA_911728475.2. Lineage (NCBI taxonomy): Eukaryota > Metazoa > Arthropoda > Insecta > Coleoptera > Carabidae > Pterostichus > Pterostichus madidus. Next base: position 16,967,241 of record OU452316.1, on the reverse strand, counting down.
AAATAAAAATAATGGGATAGTTGGCTCAGTGGCATCCAGTCGGCCTGTAGATTTAAGAACACGGATTCGATTCCTACAGCCGACAATCAATTTTCACAACATTAAAACTACTCCTATGGCATCCCGTCCATTAGTGTGCTATTCATATTCGCTTGCTATGAAAAATTTAATTGGCGAATTCAGCATGACACTAAGAGAGAACATCTACAATCTTCTTTCATTATGATGAGTTAGTACCAGACAGGACCGATTTAAGGGCCCTAGGCGATTTGCAATAAAGCGCTGTTTTTCAAATAGATAAAAAAACATTCTTCTATTTCAATAATTTGTTTACAAATGAAATAATATAAAAATTACACAATAAATAAAATATGTTTTTAAATAACATAAATTAATTATTATAAAAGTAAAATAGAACTATTAAATCATCAAAATTTAAATTTTCGACAATATTTATTTATTTATTTATGTATTTATTTTTCAGTAGTTTGACTCTAAACAGAGTATTACAACGACAGAACAACAATAGCAAAATTTATAGATATAAAGTGAATTCATACATTCTAAAATTTATTGATAAGAATTCATCCGTTGAGTAAAAAGGGTTATCAATAAAATACCCTTTCATTTTTACTTTAAAATTCTTTCTCTTCAAAACTTTAATATCATTAGGTATTTTATTGAAAACTTTAATGCATGTGTACGAAGTACCTGTTTTAAATAGAGTTGTGTTATGTTTGGGCATTGAGAGTTTGGAAGCGTGTCTGGTTCGCATACCAGAATATTACTATGTATTATCATATAACATTGTTTCTGATTGTTACAAATGCATCCTAAATACCGTTTAATATTTGTGTTATTTATTTTTTTAATATTTTAGCAAAATGCTACGATATTGTTCTTCTATTAATGATATAAAATATTCACTAATTTTCAAATACTTTAAATAGCAATGTCGCTCTAAAATAATTTCTTGTTTTTAATTTGGTGTGGCAATTTTAGGAATTAAATCAGTTCATTAAAATCTTTGAGGGTCGTGATTTGACGGCTGGTAAGTGCACTTCACGCCCGAAAATATATCACCAAGATCTGCTACAGCAGAATGTCATCCTCTGTAATAGGTAGAAGGCGTGATGATATATTTATTTTATTTTTTAATAAAAATAAAACAGAATAACAAGTACGAGTATATATGAAAAGCACAAACTTTCAAATTTTGTACCTAAGCAGAACAAACCTAGCACTAACTCCTCATATAAAAAGATTTTTAAAAATTTAATAAATTAAATAGGTTCTCTCTTAGCGTCACGTTGGATTGATAATAACATTTGTATATGAACAGAACAAACTTTCAAAATTTGAATCTAAGTAGAACAAACCTAGCACTAACTCCTCATATAAAATTATTTTTTAAATCTTAATATATTAGGTAGGTTCTCTCTTAGTGGCACGCTGGATTCCCCAAGTCAACTGTTAATAATATGTGTATATAAATAGAGCAAACTTTCAAAATTTGTATCTAAGCAAAACAAACTTAGCATTAACTCCTCATATAAAAAGATTTTTAAAAACTGAATATATTATATAGGTTCTCTAATAACATGTGTATATGAATAGAACAAACTTTCAAAATTTATATCTAAATTGAACAAACCTAGCACTAACTCCTTATATAAAAAGATTTTTCAAACTGGAAAGAATAGATAGGTTTACTCTTAGTGTCACGCTGGATTCTCCAAGTCGACTGTTAATAACTTGTGTATATAAATAGAACAAACTTTAGGAATCTGGAACAAAGTAGAACAAACCTAGCACTAACTGTATATAAAATTTTGAAAAGATTTGAGATAGGGGGCCATCTAGCTTGACGCTCATTCAAACATTACATCAAAATTAATATGGTTAAAGAATATATAAATAATTTTAATGCAAACATTAACATAATACAATTAAAATTACGTTTAAACAAATTGCAAGATGTGTGGCAAGAATTTGAAGTTAATCAAACAGAAATAGAAAGATTAGCTAAATCAAATCAAACCGACGAGAGTACAGCAAGAAAACAATTTGAGGATGAATATTTCGAATTATCAGCAAGAGCAGAAGAACTAATTGCTCAACATACAACCGAAGTACAATCAACAAATTATTCTGTGAATCAAGAAATGTCTCCAGTATCGTTACAGTTTAATCAGAATCGCGTATAACTTCCAATTATTAAATTACCTAAATTCAATGGAAATTATCAACAAAGGACACAATATTACGACACATTAAAGTCCCTCATCCATGACAATTCAACGTTATCTTCAATCGAAAAATTTCCTTATTTGAAATCTTCAATTCACGATGATGCAGCAAACGTTATCACTTCATTATCCTTAACTACAGAAAATATGAAGTGGCCGGGAATTTAATAAAGAAACGATATGAAAACAAACGACTGATTGTACATAACCATGTGACTGCATTGCAGGAATTGCCATCGATAACAAAAGAATCTGCTATAAATTTAAGACAATTAACAGATAATATTCTAAAACACATTCGAGCTTTGGAAGCACTTAAACAACCAGTCAGTACATGGGATGGTAGAGTTATTCCACTTTTGTATTCTAAATTCAACAATGATACTAAAGGAGAATGGGAATCAGCTGTAAAAGAATTGAAAGCTACAATTCAATTACTTGTCAAAATTAATAAAACTAAATATGACGAACTTCTAGTAAAAATATATATTTAATAAAACATAAAAATGAAATATATAAAAATATAAATAGTAAATTTACAGAAGTTTAAACTAATATTTAAATTAATATAAGCAAATCCGGCAATGGAAACAACAACGACAACGTATGATTAAACTATATTTTAAGTTACAAAATACTTAATTACATTGCAAGATCTACATCTTGCACTCACGACGAGATCCGAACTTGTGTCGACCGATGCTAAACTACCACTAACTAATCCGTTGTTGTTTCCATGAGATGTTCTGATAAAGGGTAAGGGGTGGTATCGTTGCGTTGGTCGTACATATGCGTTTACTTAAAAAACCCAGACGCGGTTAAATCTATTCGATCCCATGCTTCGCTATAATTTACCCAAATATGTCATCACATCCTGTATAACCAGATGCGACAATTCAGAAAAGCTATAAACTTGATAAATAATGATCTACGGAATACTGAAGTTATAACATATGCACTAATAAATTTGATAAACTAAATAAACTCTGTCAAGTCAACTTTAGAAAGATACTTAAGATAACACTTAATTAGTCTGTATCTTTCGAAGCTGAGTTGATAGTGAAATATCATAATTTATAAACAAAACCAAATTCTGAATTACCCGTTTTGTTACACAGCTAAAAATTCTACTGAACTTCCAACACTCGAAGAATTGATAGCATTTTTAAATAAACGTTGTTAAGTTTTAGAAGCATCAAATCAAAGATATGAACCCTAAAATACATCAATCCCAAATAAAACAAACTAATTAATATCTCATGTAAGTACAAACTATAAAAACATTTGTGCTGTTTGTAACAACGAACATTATATTTATAATTGTCCTAATTTTTTTAAATTAAACGCCAAAGATAAATTTCAAGAAATAAAAATTTAAAATTATGTGTAAACTGCTTTCGGGAAAATCATTTCACCAATGACTGTAAATCATTGTCATGCCGAATTTGCGGAAAACGTCATAATACACTGTTACACATGGATCAAGCAAGAGCTTTATCAGAAGATAAGGTCGAAATTAAACTTGTACCAAAAACAACCACTGCATGTTGTTCAAACACAACAAAAAACCAAGTCATATTAGCAACTGCTATCGTACATATTTTTGATTCAGCTGGCAATGCACACGAGTGTCTAGCTTTGTTGCACTCTGCTTCGCAATCGCATTTTATCTCAGAAAATATGTGTAAAAAATAAAATTACCATGTCACAATTTATCACAACTTCCTGTTAGTGGAATAGGACAATGTACTGCAGACTTACTAAAATCACGATACAATGGATTCCTAGCAACTATGAAATCTTTAGTATTGCCTACTATAACAGAATCCATTTCGAACATGAAAATTGAAAATTCCTAACAATATCAAACTAGCTGACTATTCATATAACACACCTGGAACAATTGATTTACTTTTTGGAGCCGATTTATTCTACCATTTGTTATGCGTAGGAAAAATTCAACTATAAGAAACTCAACCAATACTACAAAAAACAAAATTGGGCTGTATCATTGTCGGAACACTGACACTAGAAAACACGAAGAATAATAAATCATATTGTTATTTCAACATCAACAAAAATCTCGAACATCAACACGAAAAATTTTGGAAATTAGAATAAGTTGAAAATAAGGTGCACAATTCAAAATTAGAAATGAAATGTGAAAAACATTTCGTAGAGAACACAACAAGAGATTTAACTTGACGCTACATTATTAAATTGCCAGTAAAGGAAAATATTGACTTACTTGTAAATTCTTACAACAATGCATTAAAACGTCTACTATCATTAGAAACTCGTTTACAACAAAATGAAAATTTAAGATCATAATATATTCGTTTCATGAGAGAATATGAACAATTTAATCATATGTCTGAAATCATCGATGCAGAAGCTTCAACAGAATCAAGAGTATATTATCTTCCACATCATCCAGTATTTAAGGAGACCAGTAAAACAACAAAGATCCGCGTCGTTTTGGATGGTTCTGCTAAAACAACATGCAACATATCATTGAATGAAACATTATTAGTAGGTCCTACTATTCAAGATGAACTAAGTAACATTCTCATTCGTTTTAGTTAATACCAATTTGTCTTGACAGCAAAAATTGAAAAAATGTACCGCCAAGTGAATATCCATTTCGATGATAAAAACTTATGGGATGGCTAGCACAGTGGTATGAAGTCGGCCTGTGGATCCTGAGGTCCCTGGTTCGATTCCCACAGGCGACAAATTTTCATAATTTGAAAAAGCTATCCCTGTGGCTCCTTCACCACTAACATATTTGGGGGCCGTGATTTGACGACTGGTAACCGCACTTCACGCGCAAAAATATATCACTTACCGAGATCTGCTTTAGCAGAGTGCCACACCCAGCAATGGGTAGTAGGCGTGATGATATATTTATTTATTTATTTATTTATGATAAAAACTTACAACGCATTATATGGCGTGAAGACGCTTCTCAACCATTGAAAATTTATTCTCTTAATACCGTCATTTACGCAACATCATCTGCACCATTTTTAGTAATAAGATCATTAAAGCAGCTTGCAATTGATGAAGGTCATTTGTACCCAAAGGCAGCTGAAGTTGTACTTAATAACTTCTATGTTGACGACTGTCTGACAGGAACGAATATAATTGAAGAAACTAAACAGTTGAAACATGAACTGACAGAATTATTACATAATGGACAATTTAACTTGAGAGGTTGGCGATCCAACGAAAGAAAAATATTAGAAGAGATAACACAAAAAGATGAAAATTTACCTTTAGCCGATGATGAACCAATAAAAACTCTAGAATTATATTGGAATCCAACACATGACAATTTACAATATACAATTGTCATCAAAGACACAACAATAGTAAGTAAACGTGAAGTTTTATCCATTATATCTCAAATATTTGACCCACTTGATCTTTTAGGATCTATTGTTATCACTGCTAAATTAATTAAGCAACAGTTATAGCAGCTGAAGCTAGATCAGGACGAAACATTACCATTTAGTCTATACACCAAATGACAAACCTATTATAATGACTTAAGATCAATAAACAATATTAAAATTCCAAAGAAAATCATAATATCTTGTAGTGGTTAACTTGTCGGCCTATTGGTCAATGTTCTTATTAGAACGAACTCAGACAAAACATTACTAGACGGAGAACAACGGCGTTTGTTGTGAAGTAGAATGGGTTAGAATAACTTGGTGATGAGACGGGTGCGCGGCAAAGAGCTAGTACAAGTTGGTGTTATACAGGTTGCATTTTTGTTGATGACAGTTATCAAACGCGAACATTTTATTTATTTAAATACAAAAGTGCGTATACAAAACACTTAATATGTCAAAAATTAACCTTTACTTTGATGTATGAAAAGTAAGTAATGGAATATAAAAATAATTACACAAATGTTTGTAACTTGCATAACATCAAAGTGTACTCGCTCCTTGCCGCGCACCCGCCTCACCAACAAGTTACTCCAACTCTTTCTCCTTCACAACACTGCATTGACTTGAATACGGCAGACTTTGTCTAAAGTATGTTTTGTCTGAGAGAACGAAGCATTATCCCTTCCAAACAAAACACGAGCCGACCAATAAGAACGAAGCATTGTCCCTAACAAACAAAACACGAGTCGACCAATGAGCGCGATGCATTATCCCCACTAGCTCAGCAATCAGTATAAAAGAAGACGCGCGAGCAGCAGAAGTCAGTCAGTCTACGACAGCCGAACAGGCCTAGTACACTGGTCTCATCCGCACGTCAGCCAAAGAGGCCTAGTGTTATCAACACTCACGAATTCTTACTACAAGCACGCACGACAGTTGAACAAGCCTAGTGTTACGAAGCTCTATGTTTCAGAGTTACCAATAGACTGTTAGGAACGTCAACGACGACAACCTGGATTCGGCCTTGAAGACCACCAAGTGTCACAACACCAGCAGCCGACTTCTCACAACCTTGACCACAACGAGTCTATATAGCGCGCTCCACAAGCAGCACGCTCCGTATCTTCACTGCTGAGAACGTACAAGAAAAAGTCCCGAAGCACATCATCCACGTCTGACATTCCATGCACCAAGTAGCCACAGCAGGCTATCCAGCCTAAACTACAAGACATCTCCAACCTTCGTATCGGCTAGCCATATGCTGTAAAGATTGAATCTGTGCTATAAACATTCAACAAACTTTATGTTATTTTTAATTTATAAATAAAAGATCTTTCAAACTGTTTCAGCTATCTTCCTTATTTCCACTGATTCAAAACAGTTGGTAACGGGCACCGCACGATACGCCCGTACCAACAATCTCATGTTAACACTATCGAGTTTCATGGCTTCAGCGACGCGTTAGAAGGCGCTTATGGCGTTTGTCTTTACATATAAACTACCAATAGCAACGGCAATACAAATGTGGCACTTATTTGTTCAAAATCTAGAGTGGCACCACTTAAAACTATTTCAATACCTAGATTGGAACTTTGCGCAGCATTGTTATTATCAAGACTATCATACAAGATTCGTGAAGCAATATCTATCAAATTTGATCACATTTATCATTTGGAACCAGTTACTGATTAACAGGTGAAGCTTTTTTAGCAACACTAAAACGCTTTACAACGCGTAGAGGGTTATGCGCTGAATTATTCTCAGACAACGGAACCAACTTCACCAAGACTAACAACGATCTAATACAATTATTTGACATTTTAAAACAACAGAAGGATTTAATTGCTACTGAACTTTCTAAACAAAATATAACATTGCACTTTAACCCCCCACGGGCTCCACATTTCGGTGGTTTATGGGAATCGGCCGCTAAAATGTTTAAATATCATCTAAAACGTGTTCTAAACTTAAATTTAACATATGAAGAATTTAATACAGTAACAACACAAATTGAAGCCATAATTAATTCTAGACCACTCATTCCTTTATCATCAAATCCAAATCCTTTATCACCAAATCCACTCATACCCGCACACTTCCTGGTTGGAGATTCACTTATTGCTCCTCTTGACGCTGACGTATCAAAAATTAGAGATCATCACTTAATTAGATGGCAACATCTGCAAAAAATTGGCAAAGATGGTCAAAGGATTACCTTCACCACTTGCAAACCAAAACCAAGTGGACACCTGAAGAGAACAAAATAAAGATCGGTGAACATCCCTCCTCAAATCTGGAGAACAGGAAGAATCTGTCAGCTACATCCTGGTGTTGACGGTGTCATCAACACGAACATGGGCGTTTTCAAACGTGCAGTACGTAAACTCTGAGTGTTACCAATTGAATTGTAATAAAGACATTACTTAATGATTATTTAGTCATATTTATCATTTTCGTTTATATTTATTGAAATTGCCCATTTCAAGCATTTTTCTTGTAATGCGTCATATCAATGATAGACAAGACGTAGACGTGGTGTCAATAAAAAAGCAGCCATTTTTTTAACAGAAACAAGTGTTTTTATTGTCTTTCCAGCTTATTTGCAATCGATAAGAAAAAGAAGCATTAACAAATCATCCAACATTCATAATTCATATTCATTCGTCTATGTTCGTAATATTAAGTTATATGCATTATTAGGTTACACCCATTTTCTTCATTTACATTCATATACATTCATCTATGTTCATAATATTAATTTACATCCATTCACCTTCATCTACAATCATAATTAATTAATATACATGAATAAAATTGTACATCAAACCGGAATCGCAATTCGGGGATCAATCTAGTTCATAAAATGTTGCTGTTGCTAGAGTCCGAACTAAGCTGTCCTACTACTGATTAATTATTAGATTCGTTGTTGGGAGTAAGCGTTAGTAATTTGAGATGTTTTATGCATATGTTATGAACGCCGAAGAAAGAAAATGAATGATAAGTGAATAGATGTAATTAAAGGTTTGTTGTGTGATAAATGATTTCGAGTTTAATAAATAACTGTGCTACCCATTTGATGAGACATAGCGTGCTGAGATATATATATATATATATATATATATATATATATATATATATATATATATATATATATATATATATATATATATACATTAAAGGTAATTACGTTTGATTAAGAGGACACATGTCAGATAAGTACTCAAATAAAGATTATATATATATATATATATATATATTTATACTTTATGTTAAGTACAATGTAATTAATTATTACTAAAGAAATAATATAATAACATAGGCAGCAGAATGTTATACAAAATAATCAATTCATTCTTCGTCGTATTTTCTTCTTGACAGCTTGACAACCATATTTTATTTTCCCTGCCAAATTGCTTCTGCACCGGTCACTACGCATGTGCATTCTGTTCTCCGTTCCTACATATATATATATATATATATATATATATATATATATATATATATATGCCAGAATTCCATTAGAAGTTCTCAAATAAAAAATATATGTACAGAATATCCAAAGGACATGGATCCGCTATAGTCTATACATGTAGCTCGGAGTTTCAGATTACAGAAGTTATTACAATTTCGATATAGGTACCCAATGGAAATTTTTTTAAATTAAAATAAAATTCATTTAATTAGTGAATACCCAAATATTTTTGCCGCAATACAAATATTTCTAAATATATCGGTGTTAACTGCTTCCTACAAGCGACCTTTTCCCTAATTTAAATAAATTAATTCTTTTTAATATCTAAAATTGAGACAAACTATCTCACAGTGCTGTCATATACATTAAGATATCTCTTCGAGATTATGATTCAATTGATACTTACATTCCGAAACTTGTACAAAAAAACTTAAATATATATGTAAAATAATTATCAAACAATGTGCACTTTTTATTTTATTGTAATTTATTGTGATAATAAATATTTATTTCTATTTTATTGGTATACTAGAATTAGGTTTAAAATTGTTTTAATTTTGATGTTCTAAATAAATTTAAAAATCGTATAGTTAGTGTGTTCTTGTCACCGCTATAATTTTATTAAACCTGTACCTCAGTACAAGAAGAGGCGAATAAACATTTAGGTAAAATTCAGTCATGAATCCAAAAAGTCTTGTAAAGAAGCAAAAACATTGGAATCAAATATGATAGTTAAACTAAAAGAAATAATATTTTAGATTTGTGAATTTTAAACATGGCATATAATAGTTATGCTTAAGTTGTTAATGTTAGTACTACTGATATATGATATTGGCTACACTACTAATGTCATTTCGATGATACACATTCATTTATTATATGTCTATTAATAGTAGAAACAGTGCTTAAAAAATGAATATATATATATAGAATATAAAATATGTAGCGCATTTTACTGTACGTACATTAAATTGGTAACTAAAGCTATGTTGTTGTAATGTTTGTAACATTGGAGCAGCGAGGCAGGATGTCCAGTACTATCCAGTCGGGCGAGGCTATTTGGTGGAATTGGCCTGTACAGAGCACGCTCGCTGCGGCGCTGTGCGCGCTTGATGAGGTACACTCGTCACTCGTAAATTCCTTCGCAGCAAAGCTGCGCTATAATATAAAATATACTTAGAATTAGCAATATATTTGGATAGTAATTGAAAAGCATATAACTACAAGAATTAGTTGTGATGGTTTGGCTGTGGCTTAATTAGGGAGTGCAGAGTCCACTACATCCTCATACAATATAAATTTATTTAGTTAAATATGTCAGGGCAGTCAATTTATACTATTGTGATTTGAGTATGTGAAAAGTACGTCGAGTAAAAAATTGGTGAAACTGGTGATGCATAGATATATATATATATATATATATATAAATATGAATGTTTGTTATGTAAACGAACAAATAAGTTTGTAATAAAGGTATTATGAATGTGAGTAAAGCAAAAATGATGTATCAGAATAAGAATGACTGGTAAAAATTAATGTCGGGATTAATCTAATGATAATTAAATATTAATTTCTATGCATTAATACCTTTTTATTTTACGCACATTTAGAATTTTCTTTGTATTTTAACAAGGTTTAATTTTTATAAAAATATATTTTCTTTAAAATAAATTATTTAAATATTACTTTTTAAAATAAATTCCGCAATACTCGTATATAATTAGGAATTCATTTAATTTGTGTGAAATCTGTATCTAAAACATAAAAGCGAAACATTTTATCGGAGTTTTGTAGACATTAAGTTCTGTTTTATTTGAAATCAACGACTAAAAACACATGCATTTTTTATTCAGTAAATATTACAAAAAAAAATTATGCAGTTTCTGTTTTTATTCGGAGTTCTAAATTTTACCTATTAATTACATTAACCTTTAAGTTGTTACGTGGTTCCTATAGGGCCTTTTAGGAAGTTTAAATGTTAATAACTTATACGTTAATTATTATTTTAATATAACATTTATTCTATCCTTCAGACATATTATTGTAACTTGTTATTATTGTAAATTGTTATTAGGTATTTATTTAATTTTATTTAATTTGTAATTATGTGTATATTAGCAACTCTGCTTAATAAATAAATTTATTATTATTATTAGACATTCTTATATAATCGATATTGTATGTTGTATTAACAGTCACTAAAGCGACTAATTTATAATATATATATATATATATATATATATATATATATATATATATATATATATATATATATATATATATATATATATATATTGAAAAATGGCCTTAGGGATCCTTAATTATGGTTGGTAAATGAATAAATACTGGATTTATTTCATATTAACTTATATCATCATCAAAACCTATAAATAGCATTAAATTTAAATTTAGAATATAAATTATAATATATGAATATCAATTATTTGCAATAAGTTAAATAAAATAATGTAGTCTTTACAAGATACAATGATATGAAAAAAAAGAAAAAATTGTACACAAAATTTCGTAAAAATTAACATTAAAAATTATTTTAACAATTAAAATATATTTAAGTCTTCATTTAGAGCGCATACTAGTTCAATAAAAAGAAAAAAACCTTATTACTTAAAGACTAACTGGTTACATTTTTCAATTATATAGAAAGTTATTGAAAATAAATATAAAAAAAAATATTGGTAAGAAAACCACTGCCGATACTTTTGATTTCCAAGTGGTACCTAAACGAATTTGGCTGTATGTAGGCGGCATAAAGTCAAATGTTATATAACCAGAACCAGTAATATGTGACGAGTTTAATTTGTGAAGTGAACAGGAAGCATTCAAAGTGGGTGCTGATTTCGGACTCAAGGATCATCTCTACGATGCAGGTTACTGGTCGGCTGGAACTGGCATCAAAAGGGTCAATTTTTTTGAGACAAAACAACAGCCGATAATAGAACAGAAATTGGAATAATCGATAATAATACTACTTCTTCACAACAAAATAAATAAATAAATAAATAAATAAATAAATATATATATATATATAATATATCCCTGTGGCTCCTCCACCACTAACATGTTTGGGGGTCGTGATTTGACGACTGGTAACCGCACTTCACGCGCAAAAATATATCACTTACCGAGATCTGCTTTAGCAGAGTGCCACACCCAGTAATGGGTAGAAGGCGTGATGATATATTTATTTATTTATTTATTTATTTATATATATATAGTATTATTTTTAGTGTGCTTTATTTTTTTTTATCAGAGATTCTCAAATATGAGGTGCCACTTTCTTTTTTTTCGCTTCTTAATCTTGCATAAAAAAAATTGAGGTAGTAGGTACTCATTAGATGCAGTTTTTATTCCTCAGTGCAAGACGAGATTCTAAGTATCTAACTACAACTATCACTACAAGTTCTTTTATCAACTATGTTGACATCGACAATCGAGTACCATCCTGGAAATGGATGTGATATGCAATGTGTGCATCTTACTGTATTTAGTGGTGATGTAACTCTGCCCTCCTTAGAAAGAAGCTCACCCTGTGAGATTGATAGCTCAAAGTTCGATTTCTATGGTTAAATTGTTCCTGGAAAACTTGTTTTTCAACCAATTATATAAAATGTAATAATAATTAATGCACAATATAATATAATAGTCCATAATAGGCCGGTATGTTTTCTTCTATAGTAGTAATAGGAATTAGAGGATTATCTTTAAAATTCAGTGATCTAAAATTGATTGATAAGTTAGACAATTTGTTTTCTGATAAGTTAAATTTAATGTTGGTTGTATTTAAAGTTTTCTTCCATTACATCTAAGAAGGCCAATGTTAGTTCTTTAAACTTAATTGCACAATTATTGGTTTTTAATAAGTATACACTCACTAGTTGTTTTACAATTACAATGTCTGGGCACTGTATAATAAATCTTTCTTCGTGTGGGAATATTTGTAAATGTTGATCAATTTCAAGAATAATTTCGATGTGACTTTTCTGGATATTTTGTCTTGTATAACGGCAGTTACTGGAGTTTTGATGGAGAACTATTCCATGTTCACATGATGGATTGAAATGGGGGTGTAATGCATTCGGACACTGATAAGTTTTCCTTTTAGAACACATTTCCTTTAGAGGTTTAATTTCGATTTCTGACTTTAAAAATCTAACGTTTGGAATTATGGTTACAAATTTTGTAGGTAAAGGGAGTAAATGATAAAGTTTAAAGTTGTTTCCGAAGTTTATAGGTATTGATATGAAATAAACAATTTGCTACTGCTGATTGTTAAAGTGTGTGATGGTTATTTAAGTTTTCGTATTCGTTTAAGAGTGGTTCTAGATCGTAATAATGAACAAATGTGTGTTTACTTTTCTCTAGTTTCGCCGATCCTAAATTTATTGACAGGATACCTCGATTTTCAGTTATGTTTTTCATTTTGGATCCGTAGCAGATTTCGAGCAACCTGGAAAATTTTATAAAGCATAAGTTTGTTTTTTAGGTCTTTTGATATTGGAAAGTTGGACATTTTCTGTGGCATTGCCGTGTCTTGTCTCGATTTTCACTGTTTTTAAATCAGTGTTTACACTTTAAATTTTTTCGCATTTATATTTATTGCGGGTTTTTTGTCTGTTGTAAACATGTTTCGGAATTTTAGGTACTTCTTCGCTGTGTTTGTTAACTTTACACATTATTTTTTCATTGTTGCAACTTTTCAATAATTTTTGATATACTAATTTCATTTTATTTTTATAGTTTAAAATAAAATTGTTTGTAAGCTGTTTTCCAATTTCTATATTAAAAGAAGAGTTTGTGTCTAAATGGCCAGATATTCCGTTGCGAGTTTTCACCATTGATTTCCGTTGCCAGTTTTCGCCATTGTTTCCGTTGCGAGTTTTCGCCATTTTCTGTACGAGTTTTCGCGTCGACCGGCATTCGTTCGAGCTAGTTTTCGTGTCCACAGTCATTCGTTCCAGCGAGATTTTGTCTCCATCCGTCAGCCGTCTGGTCTCCAACACCAACGCGAGTTTTCGCCCAGGCATCGTTGACCACCAGTAAGTACGTTTCCTTTATCTTGTGTTGTTTTGTTACCTGTTAAAATACTTGTTTGGCTGTCAAAACCACGCGCAAAGCGTCCCCGAGGTCTCGCGTTCATCATTTACGTGTATTGCAGTGAACCTGAACTGCGACGTTATCCCAGTTCTCGAAGAAGCGCCCGCGGCTGTTACGTGGTTTTTTCGATCCCGTCAGCAATCGCGACATTGCCACGAGTTCTTAAGACAACGTCTCGGACTGCAAGTACTTGTGGTCTCCACGGAGTCACCTGTGTGTCCCCACCTTCCGTCACCTTCGTGACGGTGACAGCACGACTGACACGAGCCGCTCAGCTGACGCATCGACACCTTGTCAAGTTTCCAGCACGTGGCCGCTGCGGTCCAGCTCCCTCTCATCATCGTCATTTCATTTTATCTTTCACGCCGTCAACTACCACAACGTCTCCATCACGATGCTCCGGCGTCTCCGAAATCCAGTACCGCAACCGCGATATCATCATCATCCACGACGTCCCCACCTTCACCGTTATGACACACACATATACCATCTTCCTTCTGCCTCCCTGGCATATCAGCACACTGTACCTAATTATGTCAATAAAAGTTTATGTATTTGTTTTTGAACAATATATATCCGTCTTTCTCTTATTGACATATCCTGCTGTCTCCGACAAATTCACTGCTATCCGTTCAAGTTTGGCGTCCGAACATTACTTATGCCAAGGTTTGGAACGTATCGTAGCCAGATACGTCACAGTATTTATATACGCAGATTCCTATGCAATTTGAATTTAACTAATGTCAATTTAATGTGTATTTTTGTCAAAAAAAATACTGAATCGAATAAGCAAATAAAAAAAAATATTCCCATTTAAAATAAGAAAGTGACACCTCATATTTGAGAATCTCTGATCAAAAAAAATATAGCACACTAAAAATAATACTATATATATATTCTCAAATATGAGGTGCCACTTTCTTTAATTTAAAGTGTAAACACTGATTTAAAAACAGTGAAAATCGAGACAAGACACGGCAATGCCACAGAAAATGTCCAACTTTCCAATATCAAAAGACCTAAAAAACAAACTTATGCTTTATAAAATTTTCCAGGTTGCTCGAAATCTGCTACGGATCCAAAATGAAAAACATAACTGAAAATCGAGGTATCCTGTCAATAAATTTAGGATCGGCGAAACTAGAGAAAACTAAACACACATTTGTTCATTATTATGATCTAGAACCACTCTTAAACGAATACGAAAACTTAAATAACCATCACACACTTTAACAATCAGCAGTAGCAAATTGTTTATTTCATATCAATACCTATAAACTTCGGAAACAAGTTTCAACTTTATCATTTACTGCCTATACCTACAAAATTTGTAACCATAATTCCAGACGTTAGATTTTTCAAGTAGTCAGAAATCGAAATTATACCTCTAAAGGAAATGTGTTCTAAAAGGAAAACTTATCAGTGTCCGAATGCATTACACCCCCATTTCAATCCATCATGTGAACATGGAATAGTTCTCCATCAAAACTCCAGTAACTGCCGTTATACAAGATAAAATATCCAAAAAAGTCACATCAAAATTATTCTTTAAATTGATCAACATTTACAAATATTCCCACACGAAGAAAGATTTATTATACAGTGCCCAGACATTGTAATTGTAAAACAACTAGTGAGTGTATACTTATTAAAAACCAATAATTGTGCAATTAAGTTTAAAGAACTAACATTGGCCTTCTTAGATGTAATGGAAGAAAACTTTAAATACAACCAACATTAAATTTAACTTATCAGAAAACAAATTGTCTAACTTATCAATCAATTTTAGATCACTTAATTTCAGAGATAATCCTCTAATTCCTATTACTACTATAGAAGAAAACATACCGGCCTATTATGGACTATTATATTATATTGTGCATTAATTATTATTACATTTTATATAATTGGTTGAAAAACAAGTTTTCCAGAAACAATTTAACCATAGAAATCGAACTTTGAGCTATCAATCTCACAGGATGAGCTTCTTTCTAAGGGGGGCAGAGTTACATCACCACTAAATACAGTAAGATGCACACATTGCATATCACATCCATTTCCAGGATGGTACTCGATTGTCGATGTCAACATAGTTGATAAAAGAACTTGTAGTGATAGTTGTAGTTAGATACTTAGAATCTCGTCTTGTACTGAGGAATAAAAACTGCATCTAATGAGTACCTACTACCTCAATTTTTTTATGCAAGATTAAGAAGCGAAGAAAAATGGCTTTTATAAAAAAAAATTGAGAGTGCCGTGGCTAAAAAAATAGAAAGTAAATGGAAGAAGAGTTATGTAATTTGGTAAGTTCATTAAATATGTTGGTGAATATTTAATGTTCGTTGAAAGTCAAAGAATTGGGAAATAGGTGGAATTTAGGTGGAGGTGGAAAAAGTTTACATGTTGATGCTAATTTATTGATATATTTCGACCACTGAATAGGGCCATCTTCAGCTATACAAAAATGAAAATACAAATCAGAATTTATGGATAACAATAAGATAATGGATAAATAGTAATTACAATAAAAATATAAACTTACATTAGTGTGATGATGAATAATACGAATGGCGGTGAGGGGTGACTGCACGATTGACGCAAATGGTGGTGTATATACGATTTTGGCCGCACAAAACAAATGAGAAGTGAAAGAACTAACTTAACAAAGTAATGCTTTTTCTCAACAGGTGGCGTCTGCATCAGATTTCGCTGTCGGTAATGAATTTGTCTATCAAAAGCTTGTATTGGGGGTGTAAATTATTAGTATCGATGCGGAGGTTAATGGAATTGCGATCTGCGCTGATGTAGATCATTTCAAAAAAATTACGTGACCTGTAGTTTGCACAAGTGTGAAGTATGCGTGTGTCTTTGAAGTTAAAGGTGTGTGACATGTTGATGGCGTGTTGTGTGAGTGCAGTTTGGTGTTGTATATTCTGTAGATGTGGGTTGGTTTTATATCTGTTAGTGGTAGTGTGGTGTTGCTGTATTCGTCTTTTGAGTAATTGTGAGGTTTGACCTATATATGTAGCTTGGCAATTATTGCAATTAATTGAATAAATGAGGTTGGATTTTAGCTCTTTATGAATTTTTGCTTTGGTTTGTGTGAAGAAGGAATTGAGTGTATGGTTAAGTTTATCAGCTATAATGGTTGTGTCTGATTTTAATGTGATCTTAAGTTTTTCTGATAAGTGTGGAATATAGGTCAGTGGGGCATGTGTAATGTGTGTGTTGTTGTGTGTGAGTATGTTTGTGTGTGTATGCGTGTGTGGGGGCTGTGTCGAATTGAATCAATATTTGCAAAGGATTGGTTTGGGGAAGCCGTTGTTGGAGAGTTCATTAAAAATAAAATTTAAGTTTGTTTTGTGAAAGACAATGTTGCTAAGGGTTAGAGCTCTATGTTTGAGATTTTTTATTAAGTTGATTTTATATTTAAGTGGGTGTGAGGAATGGAAATTAATGTATCTGCCGGTGTGGGTCGGTTTGTGGAACCAGTCTAGGATTATTTGCCCGGAGGCTTGGTGGATGAGGGTAATGTCGAGAAAGATAATTTGATGATTTTTTTCCAGTTCACAGGTGAATTGTAAACGGGGGTGGAATGCATTAAAAACGTCGATCGTGGTGTCGACCTGATCACTAGGAATACACGTTATGATATCATCAACATAGCGCTTGAAGAAAGGAAAAGTGAATGGGATGTTGGGAAAGATGGCGTCTTCAAGATATTCCATGACTATATCAGCCAAGGGGGCTGACAAGGGAGATCCCATAGGCGTACCATAGATCTGACTATAAAATTTATCGTTGTATTTAAAAAAAGTTGTACTAAAACATAATTCTATGGCTTGAGTAAATAAGTGGCAAGGGATAGTTGTATGTGTTTCTATTTTGTTCCAATTTTCAACAATGATTTTAATTATAAGGTCAAGGGGAATATTAGTGTAAAGTGATGTTACATCAAGAGAGATAAGTTAGGTGGAATTGTGAAGTTATTGATAAAAGTAGCAAATGTAAATGAATCATGTGTGTAGTCTAAATGTTCACCAGTAATGTTTTTGAGGATTTGGCTAAGGAATTTAGAGAATTTATAATTAGGGGCTTGTATTGAGGAAGTAACGGGGCGCAAGGGGTGGTTTGGTTTATGTATCTTGGGGAGTCCATAAATGCGAGGAGGCATGGCGTTATTAGTTTTGAGCGATTTAGCGGTACTGTCGGAAATGTATTTATTATTTTGGAGAACTGAAATGAAGTTGTTGATTTTAGTTTGATAGGAGGATGTAGGATCTTTGTTTAAGGGTTTATAGGTATTAGTGTCATTAATTAGGGTGGTGATTTTATTGTGATAGTCAGATCTATTGATGATGACCGTGGCTTGGCCCTTGTCAGCTCTCGTGACGATAATGTCATGGTTATCTTTCAGAAAGGATTTAGTTGCCTGTACTGCGGTGTTGATGGTCGTTGAATACGGGTCGGGAGGTTTGACTTTATGTAGGAAGTTGTGGATGATGTTAATCGACTGTAGCCTGGCAGTGTTTTGTTGAGTGGTGGGTAAGAGGGATACAATGTTTTCGGTTTCTGTGATTAGTGTGGGAATGTTAATATTGTTGTGAGCTGGATTAAGGTTGAATTTGGGACCTAAGCTTAAAATAGTTTGTACGTCAGGTGGAATTGTGGTGTTAGATGTGTTGATGAGCCAAGGCTTGGTTGTGTGACTGGGAAAGATTTCTTGTAAGGGGATTTGTTGAAGTTTGGAAATTCTGCGAAATTTACTAATGTGTTTGATTTTTGTGCGTTCGAATATTTTATTGTATGTAAAGTTTCGTGTGTGTTGAAAGTGTTCTAGTGTATTGTGTGGTAAAATGTGTGCAATGTGGGAGTACGCATGTTTGAGTTGTTGTTTAATGTGTGCAATGGTGCTGTAACAATTCTTGATTTCAATGTTGAGGGATTGTTATTTAAGAAGGAAAATATGACTGTGTAATTTCTTGTATAAAATCGGGTTGTTGTGGATGTTAATACATTTGCTGTTTATACACTACCATTTGCGTCAATCGTGCAGTCACCCCTCACCGCCATTCGTATCATTCATCATCACACTAATGTAAGTTTATATATTTATTGTAATTACTATTTATCCATTATCTTATTGTTATCCATAAATTCTGATTTGTATTTTTTATTTTTGTATAGCTGAAGATGGCCCTATTCAGTGGTCGAAATATGTCAATAAATTAGCATCAACATGTAAACTTTTTCCACCTCCACCTAAATTCCACCTATTTCCCAATTCTTTGACTTTCAACGAACATTAAATATTCACCAACATTCTATACAAGTCAAGATTCCCTATCACAAAGTTCATTAAATATATTATAACAGTAACTGCCAAAGTTTGGAATAAAAATTATTTAGTTTCATTAGTTTCCACTGCAGTCTTATCCGTAATTTTATTTTTAAAAGAATTTTTTCGTGTGATTCTTACTCTTACATAATGAACAATTAAGCGCCAATATACACTCATTAGATGCAGTTATTAATTATAATTTTTTTTTAATTACACTTTCCTTAAATTGAATTAGGAGAGCAACAATCACCATATTAAAAAATACCATTCTATTTCCTATGTAACATATTTTTAATCCTATACCCGGTATAGGGTATTTTTATACTTATGAATCAAATTTTAAGGGTACAATTATATGACGTAGTGATAAAAGAACAAAAATAATTGTTTCAAAATTCGTAAAACTAGAAGTGGCTTACCTTATTTAAACATTTTTAGTTCCACTGGTTTGATAGTTTTTTCTTATAAACTAATAATTAAATTATAATTATAAATACTACAATAGTCAATTTATTCATTATACAATATTAGATAATTGATTATTTACTGCATTCATTAGTTTATTTATTTATTATTTTATTACGAGTAGCTATCAATCCCGTAGCACAAACAATATTCTACTAAGATACATTAAATTTAATATTCTGATGAAGTGTTTCCGTCATAGATATTGTCCCATGAAAAAAATTACAAGTCCGCCCCTAGCGATTTCGTTTTACGCCAGTACTGGGTGGTCTCTACCCCATTTTCCAGCCCTCACTAAACCACTCATTTGTTCAACATAGGTCGAACCTCCGTAGATAATCTAGGACGCGTCTAATTAACAAAAACTAGTATAAATAGAGCGACCAAAGGCACAAAAGACAGTATGTGTTTACTACTCGTAAGAGTTCTCTCTAAACGACAAGTACGTGTTCACGACTTACCGTCCGGTTTCGACGCGACAGCGAGTACCATTTTTGGGTAAGCGGTAAATTTTATTTTTTTGGGCAACCGTAGTATTGTAACCCCGAGATCTCACGGGTTTACTTGTTTGTTCGTCGGCAGCGAGCGTAAATTCACCAAAACCGCGTCGTGGCACCAATTCGAGCTCTTGAAGGAGTTTCCCCGACTGTTGACCCTCTCGCCTCTCGTGACAATGTCTCCGCAACGATCGTCTCCGTACTGTTGGTTGTCTCAGTGCGAGGTGACCCGACTATCACCGCGACGCCTATCTGAGCTCTCAGAGAAGCACACGTGTTTATTTGTTGTGTGTGGTTCTCCACCGAATCCGTCGCGATCTCGCCACACTCTCTGTTCCATCACCGTACTGTGCTCGATTGCAAGCATCACCGGGCTAGAGTCGCAACGTTATCACGAGTTCTCGCGACAACGTCTCCGACTGCAAGTGCGTGTGTTTTCGCGGAACCACCTTGTCTCCTCACTATCCATCCCTTCTGTGGCGGTAGTAGCGGGACTTACAAGAACCGTACCGATGGCATCCCGACTCTGTGTTGAGTTATCGACAAATGTTTGCGACGGCCCAGCTGGCGTCTCCCCGTGAGTCATTCCTGGCACCGTTCACTTCTTTCGCTGCCTGTAATATATATATATATATATATATATATATATATATATATATATATATATATATATATATATATATATATATATATATATATATATATATATATATAAATAAGTAACGTAAACATGGTTTACGGTTACAAAAAAAACTTAGAATAATTACATCAGATTATTTTTTAAAAAGTGTACACTTCAGTCTCTCGACAGTACCTGTCTTACAAAAGAGATGGTTACAGACTTCTCGTGTCAAAAAGCTTATCTAAGAGAAATATGATTTTATGGAATGTCCTCGGTTGGGAATGGGAAGGTGCTGTGGTCAGCGGGTCTCGTGAGAACAGCCGTTCTAACTCCTCTCTTCTCAGAATGGAATATCGTCGGGGATGTTCAGCTGGCGTTTAGGGGGTAAAGGCCCTGGTTGGAGTTCTATGACTGGATCCCTGCAAGGGTGCGTCTTCTTCTGGAGAAATCTTTTCTTGGCAAAAACTGCGAAAATAATTATACTGAGAGAGAGAGATATGATGGCATAATTCGTGGTTTCGATGTTGCAGTCTTCGTTGATGTTCTCGAATTTGTTGATAGGTAATTTCAGATCTTGAATATTATGAATGTCGATGCTCATCGTAGGAATTTGGCTTGTGTTTAGATTAATGTCGAAATCTTCTAGGATGATTGGTTTGCCGAAAGTTCCATCTTGAAATTTCAAATTTTGATTTTTAAATTTCAGTAGGCATTGGTTTTCATTTTTTTTTTATATAGCGTCTTGATTTCATCATCTTGTTGACATGATGCGTGAATTACCTCTGGCTGTGGTACGACTGCTAACAACTGATTGATCTCTTCTATAATTTCAACATGGTTTTTTATAATTTTAACATTTGTGTATCGGCAATTTTTATTGTTGTTATATAATATGATGTTCTTTTCGCAAGTTTCGTCGTTAATTTCTTCAATTTTATTTGGACATTGGTAGATGGTTCCATTTGTGCATACGCCGTTCAGTGATTTAATATGACTATCAGGAGTTTTTAAGAAATAATTTTTATTTGGAATGACAGGTACAAATTCAGTTTGATATTTGGTTGGAACAGGTATAAGATGATATAGTTGGAAATCCGTTTCATAATTTCTAAGAAATATACAATTTTATTTGAATTTAACTTGCAATTTACTGTGATTATATTTTCAAATTCTAACATATTTTCGAAAGTAGGCTCCAGGGGAAATTCGTTATTATAATATTTATAAATTTTCTTTAATTCTAAGTAAAATTCATTTAATTTTATAATACTGGGATACATTATGTGCAATTTGAAAAAAGTTAAAGAATTTTCTGTCTTGTAGAATGCTAAAAATCATACTGAATAAAGTATTCAGTTGGTTATAAATATCATAAACGGCTTATTTATTTAATTGCTGAGTTCCATCAATAACTATGTGAAGCAGCTGTTCGATTTTTATTTTTAATTCTTGCTCATTTTGTTTGATTATTTTAATAGTTTTATTGAATTCTTCTATCAACTGACGATTAACAGAATATTGGTTCTTTAATAGATCATTAATTTTATATTGATTGGTTTCTAAATGTTTCAAAAATTTATTATATCTTTTCTCATCTTTCGTATTTAAATTTTCGGTTAGTGCTTTTACAATGGATTCCAATCCATTTATTATTCCTCTTTTATATCTAGGTTTTTCATAATTAATGACTAAATGTGTAAAAGTGTAAAAAGGTGTGTGTTGATTTCTGTAATTTTGCTGTCCCTAATTTGAGTGGTAAAAGTCCAGTGTTCTGTGTAATGTTTTTGATTTCTAGTCCGGAGGCGTACGTGAGGTAGAGGGACCTGGAAGATCGTAATCTGGATTACTTTTCTTCTTTATTTTTCTAGGTCTCTTAATATTTGACAAGTTAATTTTACTTTGTTTTTTTTTATCGTTAGGATTGGTCTGAATTTTAGCAGTTTTTAAGTTTTGATCGATAGTTTTAATATTTTCCTTTTTGAATTTTGCCAGTTTTGTTTTATTTACTTTTTGTTTATTATGTACGTATACAAGTTCTGAGATTTCAGGTAAATCTTCTTGAGTTTCGTTTAATTTATTTATTAAGTTAGTTTTATTATTTTGTAAATTTTCATTAATATTTGTATATGCTAATTTGGTTTTATCTCGGTGATTTAAAACATAGTCTTGTGTTATTATTTTTTCTAATTCTATGTCTATGGGAGAATTTGTTCCAAAGTGCCCGTTTATTACGTTGATTGGTTTAAGACCAGTGGAACTATGGCATATGTTGTTGTCTGCCAATATTGCAAAATTAACTTTGTTCTTAATAATTTCGTTCCTTTGATTTTCTTGTAAATTAAAAAGTCGTATGTGTTCAATTAAGGTTGAATGAAAACGCTCTATGAGGCCGTTGGAGTCTGGATGTTGTGAGCTGGTAAAATGAATTTAAATTTTACGTAAAATAAGTAATTCTTGCAGCTAATTTAGGAATTCCATGATGTGAGAAGAATCTAGTTAATTTGTTGCATATTTCAATTGCATTTGGTGAAGTGACTTGGTACGCTTGGGCGTATTTAGAGAAGGCATCTATGATAGTGAGAAATTTACAAGTTTCTAAGCTTAGTTTATCTACGTGTATTATGTCAAAGGGTTTGCTGTGAGTTGCAGTAATGTTATATTTAGTTTTTATAGGATTACGCTCGTATTTAGATTTTAAACAAATTTCACATTGATTTATGTAATCGCTAATATCTTTAAATTTTAAATAGTATTTTTTCCTAATCTGATTATAAGTTTCGTGAGTACCTCGATGATTGGTCTTGCCTTCGTGATAATTTTTAATGGTATCGTATTAGAAATATCAGTTTTATCTTCTTTATCTATTAGTTTCTTATTACATTTAAGGAAATTAATTTCAGAATTTTTGAAATATATCTGCAAGATTACACTAAATTTCTCATAAATCTGTTGCTCGAAATATAAAAAGTATTTTACTTTAGGTATTATAAATTCTTTAACAAAATTAACTACGCCTTTTTCGAAATAGTTTTTTTGAAATTTGTACTTGGAGTCTCATTTTATCGGTGTGTAATTTAATAAATTTAGGTATGGCGGGTGAATGTAAAACTTCTGAAATTATTAATTGATTTTTTCCTATATTGCCGGAACTTTCAATAATGGGGATACCGATGATAGGATGTTCGGAATTTGAATGAATAGTTGCGTCAGTGTCGTCTTGTTCTTTGGTATTATTATGTGTTTTGTCGTCGTATTCTACAATTAGAGATTTGTAATCTGTTTCATTGTTATTTTCAAGCTGTTTATTAAAGTCTTTCATGTACTTAAAGAAAGCATCGCTGTTATCGTCTTTAGTTTCGTTCGTGTTAATTTCAAGGTTGGGTGTGTCAGTATCAGGCAATTTGTAAACAGTGATAATTATGTTACTATTTTGAAAAATAAATTGCAACATTGATTTTACGTCTTTCCATTCTAATGTGTCATTGCCACATCCAATTTTAGGAATATTTAAAATTTAAATTTTATTTTTTTCACAAAATTATTTTAAATTTACTAAGGTGTAAAACATATTTTCATAAGTAGATTATAAATTTCTGATTATTTCTTAAGTATATCAAGTTACGTAATTGGGGATTTTGTTTATGTAGGACGTCTATATATTTAAATATTTTTCTAAAGTCTTTTGCTATGCCGTCAGACATTTTCAAGTCTTTACTGACACAGTGTGCAAGGCTTTCGTTTGGTGGAGCGTCAAAAAGATTTGCTTCTATTTCAAAAATTTTATAATTGTTGTTAACAGTGTCTTTATTTTGTAAATAAATCTGGTATTATGTCATTTGTGATTTGTTATTAGCGTGTAGTATATTTTGTATAGGAGTAGTTGGTGGAATGCGACTTAGGGCGTCTGCGTTCGTGTTCAGTTTACCCTTTTTATAAATAATTTCATAATCGAATTCTTCCAACTTAAGCGCCAACGAACTAATTTTGAATTTGGTTCTTTTAGTGAAAACAACCATTGTAATGGCTTATGGTCTGTAATAACCTTAAATTTTGTACCAAATAAGTAAGACCTAAAATATTTAGTTGCCCAAACAATAGCGAGTAATTCCTTTTCAGAAGTGGAGTAATTTTGTTCCGATTCATTAAGTGTTCTACTGGCGTATGAAATAGGTAAATCTGAGCCGATAGGTCCCTGTGATAACACTGCACCGATCGCATAATTGCTAGCATTTGTTGTGAGGTTAAAAGGTTTGGTGAAGTCGGGATATTGAATGATTGGTTCGTTAACAAGTAAATTTTTACATATGTCGAAACATGTTACATACTCAGGATCTTTAATATTTATTTCTGCTCCTTTTTTAAGACATTTCGTGAGGGGTTTAGTGATTTTTGAAAAATTTTGAATGAATTTTCTATAGTAGCCTAATAATCTAAGGAAACCTTTGTTTTGTTTTGTTGTTTTAGGAATTGTATAATTTTTAATTGCCAAAATTTTATCGGGGTTAGGCTTGACGCCTTCAGGAGTGACTACGTGACCTAAGTATGCTACTTCTTTACAGAGAAATTCCGATTTGTAAATCTGAATTTTTAAGTTAGCTTGTCTAAGTCTGTTAAATACCACGCGCAAACTTTCAAGGTGTTCTTGCAGGCTCGTACTAAAAATAATTACATCGTCGAGATAAGCAAGACAGATGTTATTTAATAAATTTCGCAATATATTGTCCATTACGCGTTGGAAGGTGGCGGGCGCATTTTTTAGTCCAAACGGCATTCTTAGGAATTCATAATGCCCGTTTTCGGTGGAAAAGGCTGTTTTTTGTACGTCATCACTATTCATTTCAATCTGGTGAAAACCAGAGGCCAGATCTAAAGTTGTAAAATACTGGCATTTACCGAGTTTATCTAGAAGTGTAGTAATATTGGGAATAGGATATTTGTCGTCAATGGTCTTTTCATTCAGCTTGCGGTAGTCAATGACCATCCGCCATTTTCTTTTCCCGGACGCGTCTAATTTCTTCGGAACGATCCACACGGGAGAAGACTGCGGTGAATGTGATGGTCTGATAATGTGTTGTCTTAGCATTTTGTCTATTTGTTCCTGCACTTCTTGTCTATGTTTTTCTGGGTATCTATATGACTTAGTATAAATGGGTAATTCGACCTTAGTTCGTATATCATGTTTAACGTTGTTGGTAAAGGATAAAGAATTATTTTCAGTATGGAATACGTCAACGTATTCTTTAATTAATTTTGTAATTGCCGATTTTTCTTACGCATTCAAATGTTGAGTTCTAATTAGTGATATGTCGAAAGGGGTTTTTGTATTATAAT
Organism: Pterostichus madidus; assembly: GCA_911728475.2. Taxonomy (NCBI): domain Eukaryota; kingdom Metazoa; phylum Arthropoda; class Insecta; order Coleoptera; family Carabidae; genus Pterostichus; species Pterostichus madidus. Next base: position 16,940,748 of record OU452316.1, on the reverse strand, counting down.
GATTATTAAAATTTATGTTATTAATTTCGAAACATTCTAAAGATTCTGTTAAAATATTATCTGTGGTATTTAAAGTTATTTCTGATTCATTTGGATGTATTACTGGGTAATAAAAGAAATGATTATAAATTTTTGCAACACCTTTTGGTATTATGGCATTAGAAATTTGAGATTCTGGGATAAATACTTCTCCATTATCTATACAATTAGTGTAAAACATTATAATTTTCTCTGATTGCGGCTCTACTGATACGTAGTGAGGACGCGGCTTTAGCTGATGATAGTTAATTTTTATCTCGCATGCCGGTGTTGTTATCTTATCGTTTACTAGGTCGATGTTCGCTTCTATTGTTTTAAGATTATCGAGTTCTAACAATATGTCAAATTGGTCATGGAAGTCAAAGAGATGATATTTGAGCATAATATTTGGTTTATCAAATAATTTTGAGCAAGGTAAAATTATACTAAAGTTTTCGGTAGATGTACCGTGAGCAGTGGTAATTTTGAAAGGGTCATTTATAATTTTATCTTTAAAGAATTTACGTGCAATACTTGGTTTGATAAAAGAACGTGTGCTGCCGGTATCAAGCAGTACTTTTAAATTTTGTTCAGGGTAAACGATAAACGGTAGTTCACTCAGATTATTGGTTAAATTCATTAATTCAAATTCGTTTCCGAGGCAGGGAGTTCTAAAAAATTATTTGAAACAGTTTCTTCTTCGATTTCATTGTTATCAATGTCTAATTCGAGTTCGTAAATAATAGCATTATTTTCGTCATAATACTGTTCGTCCGTGTATTCGGTAATTTCTGTATTGTAAATCATTTCTTCGTTAGGTTTTATTTGTGTCTGGGGATATTGTCGTGAATATTGTTGTGGTCGAGACTGATTGTTGTAGCCTGATGGGCCTGGTCTGGGTACGAATGTCTGTCGAGTGCTGATAATCATTGGAGTTGGTTTTGAGAATCGTGCATTAGGATTAGGTTTAAAAGCATTTTGTTTAGACATTTGACTTTGATTGAAGGGTTTCTTCATTGGTGTATTGGAATATAGATTAGGTCGATATGTTAATTGTGGTGTTTGTGTTTGTGTGTATCTGAATTGTGGTTGTTGGTATCTGTGTTGTGTATTATTCTGAATGAATTGTTTTGGTTTTTGTAATGTGTGTATTTTATTTTGTTGCCGCAGACAACTCTCAATTTGAAAGTCATTGGTCAGCATGTTAACCGCTGCATTCATATCAGCTGGGTTCTTCGTACGCATGAGTGTACCTAGTGGTTCTTTTAAACCGCGTAGTAAAATACGCAGTGCGTACTGCCTAAAATAATTAGCAAGTACGGTTGCTTCTACTGGATTATTCAAATTAACATATGAAACTTGTAAGTTAAGTAAATCTTGGATTTTATTATAATAATCAAAAGGTGTTTCATTACCTTGTTTTAACTCTGTTAACTCTATTCCAAGAGTATAGCAATCTCTTTTATCAGAGTAAGAATTTATTAAAGCGGATTTAATAATAGCCCAAGAGTTAAAGTTTGAACTAGCTAAATTTACGGCTGCTTCGCCCTTAATCTTAGATAAAATCGTGGACAACAAATATTCATTCTGAATGTCCGCGGGTTCTACATTATTAAAAAACGTATTCAATAACTTTTCGCAGATTTCTGTGAATCACGGTAATAATTTAGAATCTCCGTGGAAATCCGAGATCATGTCGAGGTATTCTCTTTTTAATGTAGGGGTAGCCATATGATTAATTATATTTAAATTATTAAATTCTCTTAATAGATCTTCTATGCTAAGTATATTTCTTATAGGATTAAAAGGGGGTGAATTAGTGGAAGCAACTGAATCTGTATCCGTATCTGAGTCTGAGTTTAAATTTATTTGAATGATATCACTGATAGACATGAGCACTTACAGGATAAACATCAATTTGTCCATGGGCACGGCTGCGGCGGCTCCGTGGATTGGTGTCGACTCTCGGCGGACTGCGTACAGCTGGGCTCTCCGACGGTCTCTTATTGCACGATATTCGCTCGTGGCAGGATAGAGCTGGATTTCTGTGTACAGCAGGGCCTTCTAAAGATCTTTTCGAACACGATATGCACTCGCGATATGACAGAGTCTCGACGACTTTTCGTTGTGATTTTTCGATGCTCAGTTAATCGTTGAAACGAAACGAGATTTTTTCGATATTGGTATTAATCGATAATTCGTCTGAACATCCTACCGACTGCGCCAGTAACGTAAACGTGATTTAGGGTTACAATAAAAAATAATTTTTATTTTCCACAACTTAAAATAATTACATCAGATTAATTTCAATACAAGTGGACACTTCAGTCTCTCGACAGTAACTGTCTTACAAAAGAGATGGTTACAGACTTCTCGTGTCAAAGAGCTTATCTAACAGAAATATGATTTTATTAAATGTCCTCGGTTGGGTATGGGAAGGTGCTGTGGTCAGCGGGTCTCGTGAGAACAGCCGTTCTAACTTATATATATATATATATATATATATATATATATATATATATATATATATATATATATATATATATATATATATATATAAATAATAGTGCGATCTACGCAAGTTGATTTTTTAAAAAGATATTTATTCGAACACTAGCAACGATGTTGCTTGGTACAAGCTTGATTCTAGACTAACTTACAACTATGTTACATCTTACAAGGCATAAAGCAACTAATCAGCATAATATAATACATTATGATAAATATTATCCTACTAAGCATTATTATAGGGGAGCTACGGCAAGATAACTTATATATATATATATATATATATATATATATATATATATATATATATATATATATATATATATATATATATATATATATATATATATATATATATATATATATATAATGGTGAAATATGTGCAAGGTAAACTAGCTACAGATAACGCGAACTCGTTGCTTTTATCGACAGCTATCAACTATCTCCCAGATTATGATGGACTTACTTGCTTGTGATCTCAGGTTCAAGTCTACGACAAACTCATCCGTCATTCCCACATGGCATACAATGTTTCCAACATATCTAGATGCTAGGATCATTTCCTTTTTTACTCTTACTACGCACTTCTTTTGGGGAAGAGTTATTACCACACAGGCTAAACGTCAAGTAGATTTTATGAAAATCGTTTTGCATTTAGCCTGTCAACTTCAACGAGTTTATGACAAGAAAGATGAAAGAGTTAAACGGAAGTTAACCAAGATCAAAAAATTTATTTCAAAGAAAAGGAGCATATCCACAATTAACAGGTGTGGCACAAAACCAACTGATGGAGTACCCAGCGCTACAAAAAGAGATGTGGAAAATGCGGATTAAAATGACACTACAAGAAGCTATATAGAACCACACTGGCGAGGTATGTGGAAGAATAATTCATTGCATTCAACAAATCTGAAGAGAGTTCAACGGAAGAATTTTCGGAAATCAAAATAATTGGAAAAGTAAACGCGATAAATAAACCATGGACAGTAAAATATAAACTAGGAGCAGAAACACTAATCTTCAAAATTGATACAGGTGCAGATGCGACCATAATAACTACTTAAGAATATCAACGATAAAAACAACAATTTCCGTTAAAATAAAAAAATACTACACTAGTCGGTCCGGGGGCGAGCACAGAAAGTTAGAAACAGCAGGAGTTATTAAAATACCGATCGAAGTAAACGGAAAACAAAAACATATGAAAATATACGTTGTTAACACGAAAGACAATCTTTTTGGCAGACCAGATTTGGAAAAACTAGGAATATGGAAGGAAGACATGGTCACAATCCAAAAACAAGAAAAAAATCAAATAGATTCCATTACACCGAAACAAGATAAAAGACCTACGGGAAACTACAAACAACAAATTCAAGAAAAGTATGAAAAAGTTTTCAACGGTCTTGGCAAGGTAAAAAATATTAAATATAATATAGCAGTCGAAGAAAATTCTGAACCATACGTTATCAGCACACTAAGGCGGGTATTACTTCCATTAATGGAGGAAGTCCAAAAATAACTAAAGAAGATGGAAAAAGAAGATGTGATCCAGCAAATCAATGAACTAACAGAGTCCTGTTCGCCAATGGTAATAGCTAAGAAAAGTAACGGAAAAAAATAACATGCACCGACTTCACAAAATTGAACAAATTCGTCAAGCGCGAGCGATACCAATTACCATCTGTGAATGAAACGGTGGCAAGGACTCAAGACGGAAAAAAATTCTCCAAATTAGACTGTCCTTCAGGTAATTGGAACTAACGGAAGAATTCAAGAAATTCACAACTTTCATTACACCATATAGAAAGTTCGTGTATAACCGATGCCCCTTCGACATTTCTAGCGCATCAGAAGTGTTTCACAAAGTAATAAACCAAAACATAGATACAGGCATATTAATATCCATAATACCACATGCGGCAGATATAATCATAAGCGCACGTGACAAGAAAGAACATGATAAAAATCTAAGAATCGTGCTGAATACCTTACAAGAAAATGGACAAACATTGAACATAAAAAAATGGGTATTAAGGGTCACGCAAATCAAATATCTTGGTTACCTAATTACCGATATGGATATAAAACCACACCCGGATGTGCGAGCAGTCTCAGAATATCTAAAACCAAAATGCGTCAAATATGAAAGACAATTCGTAGGAATTCGTGAGTAAATTTATAAACAATTATTCGAACATTATGCATGAAATTCGTCAACTATGTCAGTATGCTACTGCTCGAAATCATTAAGCCCAGCAGAACAGCAGTTCGCTCAGATCGAAAAGCAGTGCCTAGCGATCAGTGACATGAAGTCGGCCTGTGGATCCTGAGAACCCTGGTTCGATTCCTACAGGCGACAAACAATTTTTATAATTTTAAAAAACTACCCCTGTGGCTCCTCCATCACTAACATCTTTGGGTGCCGTGATTTGACGACTGGTAACCGCACTTCACGCGAAATATATATCACTTACCGAGATCTGCTTCGGCAGAGTGCCAAACCCAGTAATGGGTAGAAGACGTTATGATATATTTATTTTTATATTTTAGATATTAAAGAAACGAAGAAGACATAATTGAAATGCAACAAAAGAATTAATCACTCAAAGTTATAAAAGAATTTGTTCAAAGTGGATGGCCAGAAATAAATAACAAAAATAATAATATCATGGGGCCTTATTATAAATACCGAAATGATATGTCAATCATGGATAACATACTCGTGTTTGAAGACAGAATATTAATTCCTAGCAAACTAAGAGAGAAATGCTTGAAAGAAATTAATTCAGGACATTGGGGAATTAATAAATCCAAAGTAAGAGCCAGGCAGACTGTATAGTGGCGCGGAATTTCAAGAGATATAAACGAAATTATTTCAAACTGTGAAATTTTTTGAAGTGTCAGCATATACAGCTGAACCACTACTCCATTTGGAGATACTAACACTCCCATGACACACAGTCGCAACAGATTTGCTAGAGTGGAAATGAGATACCAGTTTGTCCAAGACTATTGCAGTTTATTTCTAGAAATTATAAAGATGAAGAAGGCCGAAAATAAGTACATAATTGAAGAAATGAAGAAAATATTCGCGAGATTCGGTATTCCGAAAAATGTGAGAAGCGACAACAGCCCTCAATATAACAGCTACGAATTTAAAGAATTTGCTCAAACATATGGATTCAAATATAAATCAAGCAGTCAAATGTTGCCACAATCAAATGGAATAACAGAGAGCGGTGTGAGAACAGCCAAACGAATATTGAAGAAATCTGAAGATTTTTACCTGGGTCTGTTATCATATCGCAATACTCCATTAAACTGCGGATCATCGCCCAGCCAATTGCTAACAGGACGAATCCTGAGGGAAAGGATACCTATATGTGAAATAAAACTCAAGCCGTAGTTACCGAATCATGACGCAGTTCAAACAAAGAAGATGGAAGAGAAAGAAAACAAAAGGCCTACTTTGACAAAAGACACGGGGCCAAAGAGAGACGAGAACTGGAAAAAAAATTAGCGTGTGTGGATCCATGATAAGAAGACGGAAGGTAAGATCAAGGAACTAAACGCACCGAGATCGTATTTAGTACAAACAAAAAAAAGACTGATCAGACGAAACAGGGTTCATCTACAACCACTAATACCGACAGCAACAGCTAAGTGCTCACCAGAGGATCAAGTCTCGGATGAGTCAAGTAAGAAGCAAGAATCAACGGTAGAGACCAGAAGTCATCGCGTAATAAAAAAAAAACATATTACTTAAAATACTATGTAATATAATAATAAGTGAAAGGTATAAGCTAGTTTATAAAAACACAAAAGGAGATGTAACAATTATAAAAAAGTTATGTTGATAGTACGGTTGGTAAAGAGGTTAGTTAAATAACGTAAGGTATTGTTTGGCAAGAGTAAGGCTAAAACTTAATAAACAAGTTATCCAAAAATTGTTGACTGTTTATTACAGTAAATAAACCTTACACTTACCGCATGTCGAAGTGAACATTTATTTTTAAGAGAAAATCCAGTGCAAAGAAGTAAATAATTTCCGTTATTGTAATCAAGTTAATAGTAAAATCATTAAAAGTAATGAGAGCGATTACCAGATAGTATTTATTTAAAAACATGGTTATCCCATAGCTCAATAATAAGCAATTCGTTTGAATGTGAGATTGTTTACCTTGTTGGAATCCTGGAGCAGATCGTAGAGCGTGTGGACGAGACACGAGAACGTGGGTCTGCGTCGCGGTAGCTGGCACCAGCACTCGCGCATTACCTGGTAGCTGCAAACACACACCATTCGTTAAAATACCACACTCACTGTATACTTATCTCTTACATTTCTCTTGTCGAATACTCAGGTCGTTTCAAGCGGTAGCCGTTTTCCAGCAACCGGTAGAAGCGGCAGTCTGGCTCTAGTTCGCCGTAAGGGGTCCGCGCTAGGCTGAAGAGCTCCCATAACACCACGCCGAATGCCCATACGTCGGACTGCGTTGAAAATATCTTGTCTCGAATGGACTCGATTGCCATCCATTTGACTGGCAACGGACACTGTTCACAATTCACACAACATAGAGCTTTAACAAATAACACTATACTGCTACTGCTCACTTGAGATGTCTTCTTGTAATAACCATTGGAGCTTAAAATCCTGGACAACCCGAAATCACTAATCTTCACCATGTAGTTATCATCCAGTAGAACGTTTCTTACCGCTAGGTCTCCGTGCAGGATCTGTTTTAAAGCGAGAAATTCCATGCCACGTGCCACTTGCAGCGCCCAGCGCATCAGTTGCAGTGTGTTGATACCGCCCGAATCACGACAAGCCGCTTCTAATGCACAGAAAGAATTCATACGTATGATGAGTATTCAATATTTAAACACATGAATACCTTCCAACGTGTCATCATCATTATCAGGAAAACAAATTAATTCCGTATCTGGATCTATTAAATTCACGAAATTACTACGATTTTGCCTGAGATAGGTACTAAGGCTCCCATGTTTACAATATTCTATTACAACAAGCAAATTTCCTGAAAAAAAATTGTGAAATTTCAATGCAAACTTAAACGAAAACTATAATAATGTACCTTCCGCAATTCTTTCTGTACATGCTCCTAACAGTTTTAACAAGTTAACATGATCTCCAAGATGACTCATTATTTTCAACTCGTCTATTAAAGAATTTAATTCTATAATATTAAAGTGTCCATGAAGCATCTTCACTGCTACAGTTTTTCCTGATTCTCCGTCAAAAAAATTTGAAACTATTCCTTCGACCACAAGTCCAAAATAACCTGATCCCAAATTACGTCCTATAAATAATGTAGTTTCTATTATTTGTTATAAATTAATGTATAATTGTTTACCTAGTTTAATTGAATTACTTGGAATTTCCCATTTTGTGTCATAGGACAGCAATGCAGCCTGCTCGTCTATATTCACAAATGAATTTAAATTTTGAATATTTTTATATTTAATATTAATAAAACCAGCCTGAAGTAATTCTTTTCTAAATTTCTGTATAACAAATGATTTATTTTTCTGTTATTAATAATTACTCTCAAATATGTACCTTGTGTTTATGTGTCCTTCTTATTAGTAAGGCTGAGACAACAACAAATAGAATAATCATAAAAATTACTCCTTCGATGTACTCAGTTCTTATTAAAACTAAAAATAAAAATAGTATATATTAATTTCAGAAAACTATAATATACAGGATATTCCAGTTTCGTTTGTGTAGCAAAACGAACAATTCAGAATTTGGTTTTGTTTATAAATCATGACATTGCACTATCAATTCAGCTTCGAGAGATCCAGACTAATTTCTTAAGTGTTATCTTAAGTATCTTTCTAAAGTTGACTTTACAGAGTTTATTTTGTTTATCAAATTTATTAGTGCATATGTTATAGTAACTTCAATATTCCTTAGATCATTATTTATCAAGTTTATAGCTTTTCTGAATTGCCGCACCTGGTTATACGGGATGTGATGAAATATCTGGGTAAATTAATAGCTAAGCGTCTGGCCGGATAGATTTAACCTTTGTAACTTATCCCGTCTAGGTTATTAATGTAAACACATATGTGGGAACGGTTTCTCGACCAACGCGATATCTCCCCCTAACCCCTGTCAGAACATCCCATATAAACAACAACATTTAGTGAGTGGTAGATTGGCTTTTGTCGAGACAAGTTGTCTCTCGTCTTCGCGTGCAAAATGTGGTCTTGCTGAGTTATTTAGTAACTTTAATTAATAGTTTTATTCATACGTTGTTGTTGTTGTTTCAATTGTCAATTCTTTTGTTTAATTTATAACTTCTGTAAATTTTACTATTAATATATAATATATGTTTATAAGAAGTTCATCTTATTCCGTTTGATTTAATCTTGTATTAAATCGCGAGTTATTAAAAGTATTTTTCCTACAACTGTGCGATTTCTTTGTTATTACGTAACTATAATTGCCTTGGTTATGTATGGAAAGTAGATGAATGCAGACCAAGTGCGTTTCCGAAAGCAAAGAAACACTAGTGCGGAAAGTGCTTCATTACGTAACTGTCAAAAGAATATTGTTTTGACAGCGATTTAAATTTCGCGCCGAGCGCGGAATTCATATTTTGACCACAGACGCTTATGGAAGAAGAAGATACGGTGAACCAGCGCTAGTAAATATGCAGTAGTATATTTTGACGTTTATAAACATAACCTTAAATTGCAATATATCTAATCTGTAACAACTAATAAAAAGAACCGAACAAAGTAAAATATATCGATAAATGGTTTTATTTAAAGAGTAAGTGAAATACTTCATATTTATTGTTTGTGTATATTATTAATACAGTTGTTACAGTTGCTTATATTGACATAATGTAAAGTGGAAACTTTTGTGTCTAAAGAAACATTGATTACTTCCGTACCTGTTCATATTATTACCAGTAATATTATTGGTAACAATTTCGGAGGCTTCAGAAGTACCAGCTGCAGGTTGATTGTCATTGTCGAAAATAGATCCAACATAGTATGATCCGGAGCTTCAATTATCTTTGGAGGTGTTAATGATAAAGAAGAATCACTCACTGTACTATTCCAATCAAGATGAATTTGAAGAAATTATTTTGACGTTAGTGAAAATTTTTTAAATAACCTAGAACAATGTGCAAGCAATCAACAAACAAACCATAGCAACGCCGTAAAACATCGTTGTCAAGTAATATCATTAAAATTTTATAAATTTTATAAATTTTAATAATATTTTAGTGATTTATTAAATCGCACAGTTGTAGGAAAAACGTTGTTTATAACACGTGCCGAAAAAGGTTACGTGCTCGTGCAGATTTCCGCACTCGGCAAGCCTCGTGCGTTAAATTCTGCACTTGCACGTAACGAGCCTTTGTCGGCACTTGTTATAAAAATAACTATTATCGTCAATTAATTTTGACAATTAATTTATTCGCAGCTTCATAATTTTTAATTTGCCACCACTGGGATATCGAAAACTAAAAGAGCTACGACTTCGGTCAAGTAAGAGTAATTGTGAGTCTTTGGAGAGTCATTTTAGACATGTACTTGTTTTTTCAATAAAATCATGGGTCACTAGATAATCGTGAAAAACTTATTTTGGCCTATTTTTGCTTAACTACATAATTTCTAAACAGCTGCATATCGAGAATTTTTTTTTTAAATAAACAAGGTAAATACTTTTTCTTCATTAAATAGCGTAGCTATTTTTTTGCGCCTATTAATTATTTTTACTTGCAAAATATGTTATTTAGTTATTTTTCTGAGAAATGTATTAGGATGTAGGTATAATTTTATTAGTATTAAAAAATTATTTATCTTGTGTAAAACATAAAACAAAAACAAATATTGACAAAATAAGCTTAAAATTAACAATATATGAATTAACAATCATTAAGAACAATTGTAAAAGTTAACTCAAATATTAATTTACTTGTTACTATATACATAACCAAACAAATAACTATGCATACAGGTAGACACTTATTAATACTATTAATTGTTTGTGTGGTTGGCACTTGATAATTTTTTTTAACCGAAGTTGAGGATTCACTTGTTTATACGTTTTATATAAGCATAACTTGTATTTGAAAGCTGCTTACGTGTCAGAATGGAAAATGCGTTTAGTACCCTATTCCCAAATTCTTCAACTGTAGAAACTTCATTTACATATACGTCTTTAATGTAACTCCACAAAAAGAAATACAGTGAATTAAAATCGCAGAGGCCAAGGTACATAACCATATGTTTCAAACCATTGGTCACAAAATTATTTTATAAATACTGCTGCACTTCGCGACTATTGCGTAGTGGAGCCCTATCTTGAAGAAATCATATATTTCTTCTGTCATGTAAGATCAGTTCGTCTAGTTTTTCTTCTAAATCGTAAAAGTCTTGAATAATTCACTGCATTTAAATTTTCATTAGAAATAATCGTCGCTATTAATTTTGTTGTAAGAATCCCACACCAAATCTTAAACTCAAATTTAATTTAATATCACGATTTCCTATTTTCAAATAAATTTTACCTATTCCAACTGTGATAATTATGTCTTCTAAATTCCGTTATTAATAAATTTTGTTTCGTGATCAGTGTTATTAAAATTTGTATTTTCTTGTACCCTATTCTTAACCAAAAACAAAATTGATATCTTCGGTCATAACCAGTCGGTCGTAAAGCTTGAGGTCTGTAAGGATGATAATTTTTTTGTCAAGATTCTGTGGACTGTACTTTTTGATATAGCAGAATTTTATGCATATTTTAAATCAAAGTTGAGGGTTCAATTTCAAAACCAACACATCTATGATAACATTTTCTTTTAATTCATACACAATATTTCTCACGAACAGCATTTCGATGTTTTTTATTATAAATCACAAACGTATCAGTTTTCTCTTGGTGATAAAAATTAATTTTGTTTGCTGCTAATTTTATAAAACTTTATTATAAATAATTAGATATAATAAATTTTTGAACGGTCACTTATAATTTTTAGAGTAACATTGATTTTAGTTTTTTTTATCGGCATCGTCAATATTTCTTTCAATTTAATACATTTTGTTATTACCTTTAAAATGAGTGAATTAAATGATGAAAGCATTAGTATAATTAAATTTAATTAATCTTTTAAATATATTTTAGTAATAATTGCCTTAGTTTTATGTTTTACAAGTGATTTAAAAATAAATTTATAAATACTAGCAAAATTATATACATATCTTAAAATGTTTCACAAAAAATAATCAAATAACAAATTTTTCAAGTAAAAATAATTAATAATGTTATAAATTTTATATCGTTGGAAAGAGATAAAAAATTAATTTTTTTTAGGGAAAGGTAATAATGGACAAACGGCTTAAAGATGTAGTTATTTTATTAGCGAAGTAATAACTGTTATTACTTCGCTAATAAAATAACTACATCTTTAAGCCGTTTGTCCATTATTACCTTTCCATATTACTTCGGCTTTCTAAAATACTCTACTAATTTTTTTTTAGATCAAAATTAAATATGACTTCTATTTTTAAAATTATAAGTTTGTGTTGTATCTCGAAAATATGCCGCGGGAAACTAAATTTTGCCTACGCTACTGAATAGACATAAAAATGTCTACCTAGTTTAGGTATTATATAAGAAAGAAAAAATCGGCCAAAATAAGTTTTTCGCGATTATCTAGTGACCAATGATTCTTTTGGGGAAACAACGATATACCAAAGATGGTCTCCCAGAAGCGCAGAATAAATTCTATTTAACCGAAGTCTTAGCTCGCACAATTTCTGAGATCCCAATAGTAGTAAACGAAAATAAGACATCTTTTAATATGGAAAACCAAAGTATTTCTCCAAGTAATCAAGTAGGGTCAAGTGGGGTAAATATGCAACACTTAAAAATTAGGGTAAAATGAAACAAGCATATAATTTATTAACATATGAAGTTATTGTAATTAAGCAAGCGCTATTATTTACGTTATAATTTAATGAAGGGGATATACAAATATGAAACACTAGTTATAAATTTTGCACTGTCCATGAGGTATTTTTGAAATCGGCTTGAAAATATGTAAATAAAATATCAAATCTTGCTGCGAAACTTTTTCTGTCAATGAAAAATAAAATGGAGTATCAGTTCTATTTTAATTTTGCGCATAGCAAATAGATCACAGATCATAATGTGCTTCCCGTTTTAATTTTCCGCTAATTAGCTTTTCTAAAATATTAACTTAAACATTTGGGAAAAAATGAAACATCATTTAGGGAAAAAATGAAACAGAGTGCGGGGAAATATGAAACATGTTCTAGTGAAGAAAGCATTGCCATACAAGATAGTTCAGATGACGTAAATAGCGTAGCTGGTGAAAATGAAGTAGAGTTTCAAGACTCAGGCACAGATTTAAAAGTTGGTGATTATATTTTAGCATTATTTAAAGGTGTGAAAAGAAATGCCTTTTTCTACTAATATGTGTGCATCGTTTCAAAAATTGATAAATCAGACATTGAAGTAACAGGACTAAAAAGTTTAAATAATAATAAAAGTGGAATACAAATTAATTGAAAAAGATATTTCTGTGGTTCATCGTGAAGCGATTTCAGGAATTTTACCAATTCCTCAAATAGTCCAAATATGTGCAGACAGAGTAAAATATGTTTTTCCAAAACCAGCGCCTGTGGTTGAAAATGAACTATTAATTTTGTTTAAATTTTTCCCATTATATGTTATAATTAACATAATATATTTAAACATTAAGTATTATTTCTTTTTCACATTTTCGCCAAGTTTGCTATTGTTTTGTTAAGTGTTGTTTTGTTAAGTGTAGCATTAGTTTATTATTTTTTATGTATGTTTATTATAAAAAAATAATAATAATCAACTGATTTTCATCATAATTAAAGTCTTACGTAAATTACTATACCCTTCAGATGCCTTTTATTTTATTTTGTGTGTAAAATATAAGAACGAAAAGCATGCGGCGCATGTTTTCCTTGCATTTTTTCCCGCTTGTTTCATTTTTACCACTTAAAAATCAGTATCACTAATAGTATGGGAGTTATAGGCTTGTTTCATATTTTCCCTATTATGTTTCACTTTTTCCCAAAATCAAGGTTAAAATTGAACCGCTGTTTTTAGTATTTTTTATGGACCTATCTACATTTAATTTTTAAAAAACCCACATTATTGGCAAGATCATACGAATTTGTAATATTAGTGTAATCAAACAGTTCAATTTGACTTCCTAAGTAGCTTAAAAAGTGAAAGTTTTATATTTTGTTGCACTTGACAAAACAGTAAAGCTGAAATTAAGAGTAATGAGCAGTGTGAAACAGTTAATTAAAGATGAATTAGATACTAGTGATATACGTTCAATTCAAATGAAAGAAAGTATTCCCACAAGAACTGAAGCAGTGTGTTTAGGTTATAGACAAAGTAAAGAAGTGAAAAACGTTAGTATTTTGATTGAGCCAGTGCGGGAGATGAATATTATTACAGCTAGGGTCCATAGCAAATGGCGATAAAAGAGAAGTACCAGTTAAAATTATGAACGTTAGTAAGAAATGAAAATATTTTGACATCTGCAGATAAAACTAAAAATGTTTATTAAAGTTGCCGAAGGAAAATATAATAATAAAGATTTGCAAAAGCTTATTTACCGTCATTTAATATCGTTTGTAGAAAAAATTAACCATTATTTCCCAGACATATCAGTTAATATCTACGACTGAATTTAAAATCGATTTGTAGAGTTAACTTCAGAAATAAGTGAGTTAAGTCTTACAGAAGCCGAATAATTAATAGATATATGTAACGATCACACTGTAAGATTGAATCATTTAGAAATATGTCTGAACTATTTTTGGAAAACAAATATGAAGGAATACTTCAATATAGGTTTCAAAGCACTTAATATTTTATTGCGGTTTTCTATAACGCATTTATATGAACTGGGATTTTCTACAATCGTAAATATTAAAAAAAGAAAAGAGAAAGACTCAAGGCCCTTGAAAATGAGATGAGAGTATGTCTCTCAATAACACGACCTAATATCAAAGAAATATGCAAACACCATCAGGCGCAAAATTTACATTAATTTCACATTCACAATCAACGAAATTCCAAATTCCCATTACTATAACAACACAACAGATGAATTTAATATGAAAAGTAGCATAAGTAAATATTATTACTTATTAATTCTATTAAGTTAGGTTTATACGGGTATATATATGTAGGTCGAAATAAATAATTATATACTTCAGGTACGTATGATAGACCGGGTATATTAATATAAACAATACAAAAATTAAAAATAAATCAAAATACAAATGATAACGAACTCGCATGCGACCGATGTGCGAAAACTCCGAACCAGAAAGTCTGCTTGTAACACAGATATATTTGTAATGCAATTAATAATCTGATATAGTATCTTTTAATTAATACTGGTACGATCTTATCACAAAAACTAAGTTGATACGTAGACTTAAATAAACGTATTAAAATTTAAAGTAATTCATTCACTTAATAAAAAAAAGTATTATTATATTTAATTAAATAATATTGAAATGTTTAAATAAACTGAATTAAAATAGAAATAAAATTTTGAAGTAAAACAAAAGAAATAAATAGATAAGTAAGTATGTTGGCGACAATGCTGATAGAGTCAGAGTGTTACAAAAGGAAAAAAAACAAAGATTGAATTATAAGCGCACAATAGGAACATGTAATAAATATACCCCTTAGAACGCCACTGCTATTTATTTACTGTTATAGTTCGGTTAGTATCTTATAGAACTTATAGGGTCAACATCGCGCATTTAGTGAATTGTAGTGTTAATACATGTAACGAGACAAAATTAGACGGATACTGATATATTTACTATTTGAAACCAACACGCATCTATAGTCGTGATCTTAGGAGTTCTACGAGATATTAACTGAGTTATACTTACTACAAGCTTGATATAACACCAATTACATTTTCCAATTAAGGGGTACAATTTAGAGAAATGGTTGCTAAAGATACACAAGTCAAGAAAAGGTTAAAAACCGCTGGTCTAATTAAAAGCAGTTGCTTGAATGTTTTCATTTATATGATCATTAAGTTCGGAGTTACACACAGTACTTACCTGTCTGCACTTGAATTGTTACGGTGCGAGAATCTCGTCCTAATGGATTTTGCGCTAGGCAAGTGTACAGTCCAACATCAAACTTCTGTACATAGTATACAGCAAACTCTGAGCTGTCAGCAGCGAAACCAATGTGCTCACCAAGTCTTTGTACTTCAGTGTAATCCTGTGATGATGAATATTTCTGTTAAAGATTGCATATATCAGGACTGATTGGTGTACCTTCATCCATGTGATCGTGGGTATCGGGTCTCCTTTAGCAAAACATGTCAATTTAAATGTGTCCTCAAGTAATACGACAATTTCTTCTTGCTCCTTGAAATTACTCGTTACAATTTTGGGTTCTTCTCCTCCTAGAGTCACATTAATTAGCAATTATTTATGTTAGTTAAGAGTCTTGTGAAGACAGGGACGGCGAGTTGTTGAAGGTAGCAGATAAATTGCACCCATTTAAACCAGCATTTTTTTTTTCTAATCTGACATTAGGTTTAAATATGTACAAACTGATGTGTAAAAATCAGCTTTATTGTATGAGTCATAAATTAGGACGGTTTTATAGTAAATGGAATAAAAAAAATTAAAATTGTTGTATAATAAAATTCTACGATTTATACAACTGCCTTATGAGTTGCTAGCAAGTTCATCCGCGTTCATGCTGGCGCCCTACAAATGTAGGACATTTCACGGATTAAATGTACCGTGTATCACTATATTCTTTCCTAAATTATTTTATAATCCCATCTTATAGGGTACCTAATGGCTCAGTGGTATCGAGTCGGCTAGTGGATCTTAAGAACCCTGTTGATATAATGGGTTAGTTGTGTAAATAATTTTAAAATAAATTTCTTCTTGATTTATTGGTTTATATTTTTTTATAAGTACAAAAATATCTACTGTGCGAAATAAAAAAGATCCACTAATTTAAATATGAAAACATTCATTCTCGGGAGGAACTATTAGTACTGTGTCTTTCCCTGGTTCGCTATTGATGCAAATCGATTAAACGGGTGCATTGCAACTTTGCAAAACATATTTTAAAAAAGGTTTATACTAAAATTTCAATACACTGCGAAATTGAAATACTCTCAATGAAATATTTGAGGTTCCATCGAAAAGTTAATTCAATAATCAGATTGAATTATAGACAGAAAAATTAGGATATCATTAGTATTGTATGTGGGAATTTTGTTTATATGCTCTTAACCAATTGAGCTATGGACTTATATAATTCAAATCTGACGTCATTTTAATTATAAGAATTGATAAACTCAAATATAATTATAGAAAAAAAAATTACGATACCGTCAGGATTTTACATTTTTTTCTTTATTTTGTTATGTGTTAAAAGGCATTGTCGATTCTATAAATCTTTCAAAGATTGGAAGAAAGAAGAATAAAAAGTTCAAAGCTCACTAGATTAAGAGAATTAGCCAGATTACATGAGTCCTAGGTTCAAAATCTAGTAGTACCACAATTTTTCTTTTTAAAATTTAAATAGATTTTATCAATTATTAAGTATTTATTAAAAAAACTATAATTATATTTCAATTAGTAAATATTGTTCTTATATAACAGTTTCACTGTAGATGATTCTTGGCTCAAATCTTTTGGTGTATGAAAGAGTCATTGGATCGAGATAACCACATAACAAAATAGAGACAAAATATTAATTCAAATGTCCTGTAACTAAAAATAAAAATAGGGATACCAATCTAGAAATTAAAATTGTAACAAATTCTTAGAATTGGAAACATTTTAAAAAATGAGTTGGTGAATTAGTAACTGGGGCAATAAAAAGTCAATTTAAAAATATAAATGCTGCCAATCAAGAACTGCGCTCTAATATTAATAATATGGTAGCTGTGAATACTCATTTAAAATCTAGTAATTAGATCTTGTGGACGATATTAAAAAAATAAAAAAATACGTCCACAAATAAGTAAAATTAAACTACGGGAAAAGACGATTTCACCGTTGATAAAAAGTCTCATGCGAACACAAGTTGAAGTTCTAACAATAATCCGTCATATAATGTAAATTATACTGTTAAAATTAAATCTACCTCTTCCATAAATATCTCTAGTGAAATAAGCACTCAAACTAATATTTGATTCGGTTAATAAGACAAGCAAGTTTCAAGGCAAAAAAAAATTTTGGTCTACGTCGGAAGAGTTTACTCATAACTTCTGCTGAATATAGTTTAACGTATTTAAAATTAAAGAGCCCAAATATTGACTTTACGTGTCCTTATCTTCAAACCACTAGTAAATCAATTAAAGTTACTGCTGACTTTGACCTTCGTGATGCTGCTTCGTGGCCAACAAATACTATTATTAAATGTTTCTTTTTTCGTCAACAACCTCCAAGGAAATTCAGTACTGTGTATATCTGTACAGATACCAAAGGTGATTATATTTTATAACATGTTAATAAAAACAAGTACAATTATTGTACTTGAAATTTTTTAAGTATCCTATATCCAGTGCTTGTTCAACAAAGTGAGTCAGTTCAATTTATTCTTATAACAAACAAATTATAATGCTGTTTGTTCATGAGAACTTTGGTTTGGTGATTCCTAGATGAATATTATTATTTCCAGTTATAAGTTAGTCTCTACTTTTTCAGCCCCAAAAACAAAAATGATAGTGTTTCATTTAATAGAATTTAGAGTATTACAAATTGATCATGCAAACTATTTTTATGAAAAATTATTTTTGTTGTATGCCGGTCGTATGCTTGGAACAGCGAGAACTATTTGGATAAATTTGAAGAATTGTTAATTGTCAGTGTAATAACAATATGAAATCTGAAAATGTGGGCGAATTTAATGTTAATGTGTAGGATACAATTTAAATCTTACGGATCTTAATAATCTAAATTTAATATTTTTTTAACTATTTTAGAATTTACCAGAATAACTTTCAGATCGTCATTATGTCATGGTCCAGTGGCGTAACCGCTAGCGCGCCAGCAATATTTTCTTTAATTCGCATGTGAACAATGAGTACACAAAGCAAATTATTAAATTTAAAAAGAAAAGGATAATTTACGATGCCGAGGGTGAATCTACGTCTATCTCAACTGCTGAGAAAGATGTGTTATCTTTTAGATGAAGAAAAAATTGAAACAAAGAATGTCATTTATCCACAACATATTAGCAATTTTTTACATAAAATAGTTCCAAATAAAATAAATACCATTAAATATTTTTGGGTTTCCCAACCATCATATGCTTTTCGTCTGATAGGAAAGTTCAAAAATAAGAAAAGAAAACTGGTATTTTAGCGTAAATAGACAGAATACAATTGGTTTTGCTATTCTGCAAAAGAAAAGATGCATTTTGCAAATATTGTGTACTTTTTGCTACTATTGGTTGAGTTGGAAGGCAGACGTAGGGTAGTTTTATTAATGTGAAAATGGGCAACTGGAAGAAAGCAAAAGAGGTAAGTGTATTATCATAAAAGTTCGATAATATTAAGGTAAATATATATATATAAAGGCTTCAAGATCCAATAATAACAACAAGTTATATATAAAACGTTTTTATTTGAGGACGTTTCGAACGTATTTCAAGAAACTATGATTATTGACAGTATTAAAAGAAAGGACCAATCGTGAAACAAGTATAAATTATCAGACAAGTGCTTATAATAAATTAAAATATGCCCGTAATTTTATTAGAAATTTTACTAACGTCTAATTCCAGTAACATATTTTTGAATTATTTTTGCTTTATTTTGACATCATTTTGAAAATTTGTTTTTTTTATGACAATTTTAATTTTTATATTTTGGTGAACATTTTATATTCTGTTTTTGCTCTTTTATAACTCTTCATATTTCGGTAATTATTATTTATTCTGGTATTATAATATTGTTATTTATTTTGATTTATTTATAGAGCTGATGATGAATGTAGTGCACGTTCGAAACGTCCACAAATAAAAAAGTTTTATATAGGTATAACATGTTGTTATTATTGGATCTTGAAGCCTTTTTACATATTTATTAATTTTACGATTTGGGTCCTAAACTTGATTTTTTTGTAAATATATTTAATATATTTTTTGGTATTCAATGCACATCAAACTTGTAAATAGCACAAGGATTCAATTTATGCATATGAAAATTTAGAGAAATAGAGGAATGAAGACAAGAGAAAGTAACAGATTAAATTGGCGAAAATAGAAATTTGTAAGCAATAGAAAATCGGGATAAAAATCAAGACCAAAATAGAAACAATAATATTATGCACTTGTCAAGAAATGTAATTTAGAGGAGATAGGGGCTCCGGAGATTTAAAAACAGATAACAGTAAGAATAAGGGGAGATTTAAATTTACGGGAAATATTTGAAACGTCAAAATGAAATTATTAGTAATATAAACTCTGTAATGCTGAATCAGATTGTATAAAAAGTTAATTAGACAAGAGCATTTTGTGTTCTTGTTGATGAAAAGACAGACTTATCAATTGATAAACAAATGACTTTATGCGTCAGATATATTAGTGAAAATAAAATATATGAATATTTTTTATAATATGTCAAAGCTGAAAATTTAACTGGCGAGAGCCTATATAAAACAATTTCAAGTAATCTGGAAAACCTTGGACTGAATTTAAACAACTTAGTAGGGCAAGGTTACGATGGGACCAGAAATAAGTCTGGAAAATTTGGTGTTCAGGCAATAGTTCGCCGAATATTTCCTAAGGCCATTTTTGTCCACGAAACGGCACCGCCCACTCGCTGAATTCAGATATTTCAAAAGCTTGCGATATTCAACAAATGTTCTCTTAAGGTAAATTGAAGAATCAGCACAAAATACTTTGGTAAAAACCGTAATGATACTATTGATGACAAGATGGACTTCATAATATGAGGCTGTCCAAGATATTATGGAACGTAGTTGAGAGTTTGTATGAAATGTTTGCTTAGAGATATTCTGGCGATTCCAGAATGTTGCGAAATAGTCTGACTGATTCTAAATTTTTAATCACACTTTAGTTGTGGAATACCACTTTATCGGATTTCACATAAAATTTATATTGACATAGTACGGTAAAGTGGGTAGCGTTACGGCATTCGAATCCGGAGATCCCGAGTTCGAATCCCACTCAAGCTAAATATATAGGAACTACTACACTACGGCTCGGTGAGTTCGGGCCCTTAATGTAATTAGGAATAAATTCCTATTGTACAGAGTAGTGGAAATAAATAAATAAGTAGTAGAAGCCATTACTGTCACAGGGCATATCATTCCGTGTCTAAAGGAATTACTATACGATACTGAAAAACAATTTGACCTAATTTTTAACAAGTCAAAGGAAGTAGCTTGAAGTGTTGGTTCCGAAATTAAATCAAAAATAATAACTCAGCGGCAAAAACATAGAGCAAATCAATTCACCAGATACAAAAATAACAATTTTTGATTATTTTGGGACTACTATAAATTTACTGATTATAGATATCTTTATAAACCAATTAGAAGAAAGGTTCACAAATCAGAAAGATATTTTTATGATGATTTATAAATTTGCTGTCTGCACTAGAAAAAGGTGATAAAGACAATGACGAACCGACATTAAAAAAAAAAAATGTTTATTAATTAAGTTAAATTGTGACCACAAACAATTAAATAATTGTCCTCATATAATGAACAGATGTCAGGCTCTATCATCTTTGGAAATTTATGGTCAATAAGCCTACCCGGATGTATACAAACGTCTAAATATATTTTTTACTATGCTCGTTTCCACGATAACACCAGAAAGGACATTTTCAATATTGAAAAGAATTGAAACATTTTTAAGGAATACAACGTCTCAAATCAGATTAAATGGACTTGCATTGCTATCATCCATCGAACATAATTCTTTTCATTATAGGTGAACTCGCCCGAAAGCAATCGCGTTTGAGCTTTGTATGTATATTTATTTTTTTTCAATATTTTTATTTACAAGTCATTTTATTACTTATATCACACCTTCCAAGGCTTATGCCTGGATACGCTACTGTCATGGATCCTTGCAACAAGTATGTTACTAAACTAATTCAGTACAGTAACTTGCATACATTTTTCCATGAGAGTTTTTGTAGACAATGAAAATGGTTGGTTATTTCGTTACTGCAGGTTAGATATATTACTTCAACCCTAACAAAAATCTGCAATAGCACTGAAAAATACTGATATTGCAAATTTTAATAGAATGCGTAACAAGTACAAAAATTAAATAAAGATAGCTAAAAAAACATGATTAATTCATTAAATGCTCAACAAATAAAACAAAATAATATTGGCGCTTAATAAACCGTGAAAAGAAGACGATAAATATATCATGTGATACTTCTAATTAATCTGTAGCAAATAACATAGTTTCTAATATTCCGAATCATTCAAATAGTTAGTATGATAATTTCAATTTGCCTTGCTTTCAAAAAATATCTTACAGGGATTTGTTTCTAAGGAGAAAATTTTTCAAGCCTTTTTGATTTAAACATTTTAATTGATTAGATGTCGACATTAATATTAGAATATTTAAAGAATCTTCGTTTTCTGAAAAGACTTTTAAGGTTAAATTATTTGACTTTTTTAAAACTAATGTTTATTTAACCAAATCTATATGGTTTTCACCAAAAAATTCTACTGTTCGTGCGGTTTTACGTATTATAAATGGCATAGTCGAGGATGTGAAAAGTAGAAGTCACACACCGGTTACTCTCTGCGATCTCTTAAGAACTTGAAATATGTCTATCATGAAACACTTGTACAAAAAATTTCCTGTATTCAAAGTAATTAAACACGGAATTCCATAGAAGTCTATACTTGGTCGCTTAATTTCCTTGATTTATATTAATGATTCTCTGTTAAAAGTGTATTGTTTGCCTTGATCATATCTTAAAATGTTATTCATATAGTTATTGAGAGCTGCAGCTCGATTTTTCACAAACAAATTAAATCATAATCAAAAGAAAACACAGAGCTTAACTATTTCATCTCATCCTAAAATAGTAAAAGGGAACTCTGTAAAAGTGTCCAGTTTATACGATGAAGGATTGACATAGTGTGTTCAAAATAACAATTTAGTTAGAAAATTATGAGGTACAAATTTTTTATTAAAGAAGTTAAAACACTGAAAATCTTAAGTTTGAAGAGTTTCTATTTTTTTTATTTCATTCATAAACTGTTACGGTGTTGTTCTATGGGGCAACAAATCTCAAGGCGATAGAGTTTTTAAAATTCAAAGATAAGAGATTAGTATTATTCTGGTCATCGGCTTTAGTGGAATTTTCCAACCATTATTTATAAAATTAAATATAATGTCACTTTCATGTCTGTTTATTAATATTATATACTATTAAAAATTCATTGTAATATTAATAATTATTAAATAGTATCTGACTTTCATGTATAAAATTTAGATCGTGATATCTTGCACGTTTTGCTAAATTTATATTAGCTAAATTTTAAAAAAGATGCTCATTAAATTTATATTTAAACAATACCTTTCCGAACCAAAACAATTTGAAATTTTAATCTTTTAAAAATAAAATAAAAAAAATCTTGTAATATATGGTTTTTATTCATATTAAGAATACTTTCATTACTTAGTTGAAGATAGCATTGGTGTTATAATATAATGTATTGTAACGGGACGGAATTAGATTTAAATTTTTTGGGTAAATAAATAAATGTTTCTTATGATACATAATCGAAAGCAAGAAAGTAAAAGAATATTATTATATTTCACTGAAACACCACTCCGAAACCAGGATTAGAAGTTTTGCAGAGCAGGTACTCGGCTAATTTTAGAGATCTTTAAGGTTTTTGTAGAAAAGGCACTTGAGCTGTGCAGCGATTTTCTGAATATTTGTCAAGTGAGATATTTATCGTTAACATCTGTAGGAAGTTATTTGAAACCATTGTAAGTCAATTCATAGTTTAGAAGGTTCTAAATTATCCAAAATCTTTGTGGGAAACGTCACTAGGTGTGCTCACAGCACAGGGCAATTAGGGAAACAGAATAAAAAGTAATACATTCTTCAAGAAAAAGAATATGAAATGGTCTGCATTGTTCTTCTAAATTCTCCGTGTCCGATTAATGTAATAATTTGTGTATTTAATTGGTCAACAGATTGGTACAATTCTGAATTACTTAAGACCCTAATTTAATTGTTGTATTAGTAAAGTAAAATCACTGCAAATTGATTCATGTAATAAAAGAAATTCCACGGTGATGAAAAGACCATAAATGAACGAGCGATGTTTCAAAAAGTCTACTGAGTGAAATTCTTCAAATACGCAAACGTTTATAAAATGATAATAAAATCAAATTAGAGTAAATGCATAATTAATACAAGAAAGAATCGAAGTCAAAAACGTAGCAAAGGGTTGAGGGTTTGTTGGCTATCTCCGTCTAGCTAAGGATAGGAAGGCTCGCGCGCTCTCACTCTAACTGATACCGACCGCTGATTGGGACACTATGGGTACGGCTTAAGTAAACGGACGAATCTTCGCTAAGCATGTTCAAGACAGAGCGATGTGGGTGGCTGTGACGCAACAGCGTCACACTTTTGGTTCAGTAACAGATACGCGATTTGTTGATGTTTTTAGGGGTGTTGCTTTTTAGTAGAGGTGGTAGTTAATTTGGAGAGGGTAGAAACATCGATGGGGTAATTAGGTTAAATATGCATGTTTGTGTTCGAATCAAGGAACTCGTTCCGTTTGGCTATCTTTGCTCTGTCGAAAAGTGTGTGATCTAGACCGGCTACGCCGACACCGTTGCAGCCCACTTTTAGTATTATTACAAATGTAGTTAAATAGTCCCGCCCAGAACCATCGACGAGAGGGCGAGTTACGGCTATCTAATAGCATCATCAACCACCGGTCTAGCACACCTGTCATTAACCAAATAGCAGTAACAGCATTCGTATTGCATTGATGCGTATCGCCAGCAAATGGTGGATGCGCACTGTGTATCGGCTGCCAACTGTTCGTCTGAGTTAAACCAGCTCGTTTCTAATATTTTTGACTGTTTAATAAATAATTAACACTCGTTTGGTGATTTTATTTCATGACAACCTTAACACATCCTAAATGACGACTTCAAATTTCGAATACTGAGAAAAGGTAGTTCGTTTAATTCAATAAAACACAACGTAGGAATTTAATTGATGATCATAAAGCCTATTATATTATTAATTTATTAATTTCAATTAGATTATTAAATAATTAAATAACTGCCGCGTTACAGTATGTACTATATACTCGTATACTATAATCTTGTATTTTATTCATATTTGTTTATGGATGACCTGACTCAAATAATATGTGTATCGTAGTTAAATAAAAATACTAAATAATACTTCTCAGGACGTATCTGCAAATATATTTTGTTTGTATGTACGATATATCATGTACCTGTGTTCTTTGCACTCATGAAAAAAATATAACTCGCCGCCCCTGTGTGGAGTTAGAATATTAGTTTACTTTTTACAAGAATATATTTTGTTGTGTAATTTCTTCTATTTGTAGAATCTATTACACTACATGAATAATTTCCTTCATTTTCGTATGTTGTGTTGTCTATTTTTAATATAATCTCACCAGATGTATTCCAGATGTCTGGAATATATTTTATATTCAGGTTCTATGAACAAAAAACTTGTTAGATGCATCAGAATATAATTCTTATTATCAGAACCATTACTTTAATCTCTGTATCGTTGGGTGTTGTCCAGACCATTTGGAAGCCAACATTGTGGTCAACATATACTTTACATCGAAGAATTAACGACTGCCCGATGTATGCGTAATTATATGTCAAATTCTGTATGAAAGGTACAATTACGGAAAATTTATCTGCAAATAGAAATATTTCAATTAAACTACCGTTTGCCAGTATCCGTGCTGCAAGTTGCTACACAAAATAATTTCATATTTCAAATATATTTACATACAGAGCTGTGCAGTAGCTAGCTACTTTTGTAGCTTAGCTACTAGCTTAGCTACATTTACCTTAGCTGTAGCTGTAGCTTAGCTAACTGTGAAAAAATATAGCTGTAGCTTGTAGCTAGCTACTTTTTTTCTATTAGCTTAAAAATAACAACTGAAGCTACTTTTAAAGCTAATTTTTGTAGCTTCAAGCTACTTTTTGTAGCTTCGAGCTACTTTTTGTAGCTAAAAGCTACTTTTTAAGCAGAAGGTCAACAAAGTACGCATGCATACAAGCTAAACCCACACAAAATAATTATTTGTTGCCCGTTCTAACTGGCTCTAATACGCAAAAATACACAGTAGGTGCCAGATGGTATTTGCTATTTTTTATATTTATGTACATAATAGTAAATTAACAGTCAATATAACAAAAGAATGATTGATCATATGACAATGGCAAATTTAATTATTTCACAATAATTAAAAAAGTACCTTTAAAATTTAACAGCTACTTTAACGAAAGCTTTTAGCTGTAGCTTAGCTATATTTTACAAAATATAGCTCATAGCTGTAGCTTAGCTACTTTTTTAAAGAATAGCTGTAGCTGTAGCTTAGCTACTTTTTTTAAGTAGCTTGCCCAGCTCTGGTAGCTTACAGAGTTTAAAGCCATAAAAACAAAGAAAATAAATTACATCATGTAAATCACACCGAGGAAAAAAGTAACTACAGCGATGCATTATAAACAAAGAACCATATGAAAAGCATAAATATATTAAAAATTAAAAGTGACACTCAAAAATACGGTAGAAGTCCGGTTACAGTATAGATTAATCCAATATATATATATATATATATATATATATATATATATATATATATATATATATATATATATATATATATATACTCTCGTCTCAACCTAATTCATATTATTCATATTATTATTAATAATGCCTACAAATAACCATATTTGCATTGATATTGCCAGTTATTATGTTTTAGAAAAAATAAGGGCATGTAACATAATAAAAACTAGAGTCGATAGTAAGAACATTATTTTAAGCCGGTTCTAACTATAACTAAAAACAACAACAACGTCATTGTTTTGATAATATTTATAATACTTACTTAAATAAGCAAAATACTACAATGATAATTCTAAACACTCTAGTTCTACCTGTCTACCACAAAACAAGATGAATGTAAACAAACTGATTAGATTAATGCGGCCGTGCATGCGCAGGCTGCCAGCTGTCGTCCGTTCAATTAGAACGAACTATTGCTCTTCACGTCAATTAAAACGAGTATACCGCGGTAATAAAAATGTGATATTTTATCAAAATAATGACTTTTTTTAGCAATTATTGGAAAAAACATAACATACAGAAAAAATAACAACTTTTAGTAGAAATAATGACCGGCTTGCAGCCCTTCACGCAACAAACCTACAACCACATTCATACATTCGCTCCTAAACATAAATAATAAAAATAAAATATATCATGACGTCTTATACCCATTAACCTTTCTATTACCTATAGAATAAACTGAACCATTTTAATTTTATTATTAGTTAATTATTTGAAACTATTGAAAAATATTGCGTTGTACTCCTATTAAATGTAACTTCAAAAGTACTGAATAGTGAAATTCAAATCATTCATTACATTTTTTTATAAATAATGTTAATGAGTAACATACTTGGTAAATGGATCAGTGCGACTCATTGATGATACTCTTATAAATTAAGACATAGTAAATAGTGAACAGAACCATTATTATTTTTAAGGATTTCGCTTTAATTTGATTGTTTAATCCGTTTACTACATTTAAGGAGACCCCAACGTACTACGTATTATATTATATTCTATGGGGAGGTGGCTCAGTGGTATCGAGTAGGCCTGTGGATTTGAAAACCCGGGTTCGATTCCCAAAGCTGACAAACTACCTCTATCGTTCCCTCTTGAAGGCTGTCAACTGCGGTGATGGGTAGAAGGCGTGATGATATATTTATTTATTTTAATTTAGCAGGCTTTCATTTACAAGTGAACTTCTATTCAATAAAAATGACTCGGCATATTTTGTAACAAATAATACGAATATTCTTTGTTTACTCTTTTTTGTGTATGTCTAACCAAATTCGGTATGCTGATAAACTAATTTATAATAATAAAAAATACATCTTCAACTAACAATGATTTAAAAATAAATAGTTATTTTTATAACAAGTGCCGAAAAAGGCTTGTTACGTGCAAGTGCAGAATTTAACGAACGAGGCTTTCCGAGTACGGAAATCTGCACGCACACGTAACAAGCCTTTTTGGCACGTGTTATAAACAACATTTTTCCTACAACTGTGCGATTTAGAAAATCACTAAAATTTTATCAGAAATATAAAAAATTTATGATATTACACAAGAATGATGTTTTACGGCGTTGCTATGGTTTGTTTGTTGATTGCTTGCACATTGTTCTACGTTATTTAAAAATATTTCACTAATTTGAAGATAATTTCTTAAAATCGTCTAGATTGGAGAACTTCACTGAGTGATTCTTTTCCAAAGGTAATTGTTGGATTTATTTTTGACAATGACAATCAATCTGCTGCTGGTACTTCTAAAACCTCCGAAATTGTTGTCAATAATATTACTGTTAATAATATGAACATGTACGGAGGAAATCAATGTTTCTTTAGATGGTATAACAGTTTCCACTTCAAATTATCAATATATACAACTGTAACAACGTGTATTGTGTATTTCACTTACTTGTAGAAGTGGGTGTTGACCTTTAGATATAAAGTTTAAGCAGTGTAGGTTTGCATTCAGGTCATAATTCAGAAATTTCAACAATTTTATTATTGTTAAATCTACATAACGTCGAACGTTTCGAAATGCAAGGCAAATCTTCTTCAGCGACAGAATATTATAATAAAATATAAAACAGGCAAAGCCGTAGTTCAAAAATACATAACAAATAAAAGTCATGTGACAAGACTACTTTTATTTGCTATGTATTTTTTTTATAATATTCTGTCGTTGAAGAAGATTTGCGTTGCATTTCGAAACGTTCGATATTATGTAGATTTTACAATAATAAAATTATTGAAATTTTTGAATTATAACCTGAATGCAAACCTACACTGCTTAAACTTTATATTTCACTTACTCTTTAAATAAAACCATTTATCGATATATTTTACTTTGTTCTGTTATTTTTTTTAATTATCTTATTTAATAATAATATAGTTGAGTTCTTGTCTGCTCAATGTGATGTGTACAGATTAGATATACAGCAGTTTAAGGTTATGTTTATAAACGTCAAAATATATCACTTCTTCCATAAGCGTATGTGTCTAAAATATGATATTCTGTGCTTGGCGCGAAATTTAAATCACTGTCATTTATATTTGCTTTTGAAAATTGCGTAAAGTACAAATAACTTTCCGCAGTAGTGTTTTTTTGCTCACAGAAACGCACTTGGTCTGCATTTGTCTACTTTACACCCGTAACCAAGACAATAATAGTTACATAATAACAAAGAAATCGCACAGTTGTAGGAAAAAAATATTTTGTCTCTTATTCCAGCAAATACTTAACAGAACAGAATAATTAAAGTACTAAAACTGAATATAAGCTAACCCGTAAACTAATAAGAATAACTAAATACGAAACGGATGCGTTGTAGGTCATATTTTGACCTGCCGAGGACGCGAAGGACTTCACTGGTTCTACCGCTCAAAACAAATGCTTTGTTCTGAGCGAGAGAGAAAAGTGCTATTTTCGGGGGTTCAACAGTAGCTGTCTCAAAACCACTCTGTTACATCATTCCTGTATTTAAACATAATTTACACCAATGTGATATAATTATTTACAAACTTGAAACTGACAGAAAATACCACAATGTACAAAACAAATAAAATGAAAGCACATAATCGAAAACGAATACAGTAATACAGAAAATGGTGTAAAAAGTTTACAAAGATCAAAACAATACAATGTAATCGATAGTTAATATTACTTAATTCGAAACTGAACTAGGTCATAATTAACATGCACAAGGTTAATGTGTCGCGGGAAGGTTCAGCAGGTTGGCACTTGTTGAAACATGTTGATAATATTTTTAAAATAGTACATAAAACACTTGGTTGTTTCAAAGAAAATATTTATTTTAATAATTGATGCGCATTTCAGCTTTTACACCATCATCAGAAGTGACGAAAAATTCAAAATCAATCTATTTATATACATATACATTGAGTAACTGCAAGTACGTACAAACAATACAGAGATAGAAACAGTTTATAACATTTGTGAACAGGTCATTACGTAATATTGAGAGACGGCCATTAAAGGATTAAATAGAATTTAGTAATGGCGTATGAATGAGATCTAGTTGTTTGTTTATAAGATTTTTATTCTCCTTCAAGGCTTTATTTATTTCAATTGCTTTCAAACAATTCATCTTTAATCCTTTCTTGGGAACATATGTAGGACCCTTAGAAATTGTATTGTTATACAGTGGTTATTTTCTATAAGATGTTTCGCAATATTAGAATCCGTTTTTCCTAATCTCCAAGAACTTACATGTTCTTTAAATCTAATGTTAAAACTATCCGATGTAACTATAATCGCAGTCTTTACATTTAATTTAATATTATTAAAAAATGTAATACGATTCTAACGGATAGTGATAAATATAAATTATTAAATATGAACACCTCCGCACCTGTTTTATATGGCCTACCCAAAATACTCAAAAATGATATACCGATTCGTCCTGTTGTATCATATGTTAACGTTCCTTCATATAATCTTTGTAAAATACTTAATGCTATTCTTCCGAATACATCAAAATTCAAACCTAAATATGCCGTCAAAAATAGTCTAGAATTAATTTTAAAAATACAACACCTAGACGTTCCACGAAATAGCAAATTAGTTTCCTTCGACGTGTGTAGTTTATTCACATCTATTCCAGTTAACCAACTAAAAAACGTTCTAGATAAACAACTGAAGGAAAATTCAAAAAATTTAAAAATTAATCAAGACTTAATGACGTTCAGTAATATTTGCCTAGAGCAAAATTATTTTCAATTTACCAACAAATTTTATAAACAAACAGATGGCCTACCTATAGGGTCCTCTTTATCTCCACTTTTTGCTGACATTTACATGCATCATTTTTAAATAAACTTATTTAAATCCAATAGTAACATATTTAGTTTTGGTATAGATATGTTGACGACGTCATTTGGTTATGGCCTGGAACGGATAGACAGTTAGATTCCTTTTTAAAATCCTTAAACTCCATTGAGTTGTAGTAGTGTTTACTGTTGAAAGATAGTTCGTAGCAGCCTTGAAGGTCGATTATCTACATATTCAGTTAAGCTGTTATACTAATCCTTATACTAACGCAGAAATATGTGGAAGAACTATTACAGAAAATATTATCTTAATACGAAACTGTATCCTTTTTGAGAAAATAACAGATTTTATTTATAACCTACGAATAAAATTGTTCTGCCATCAGGTTTCGTGGCCAGTTGTAGGGACAAGTAGTGTCATCAATTAATTAAAACTATATCCAGTAGATAAGTGAGGACAAATAAACAAAACCTTCTATCACCAACAAAACGTACATGCAAAGCAGGTTGCAGTTCACTAGAAATTAAAGAAATGGAAGAAATATTACAAGCCATAAATAACTTAAACTCCAACTTAACTGGACGTATGGATCAACTGGAAAACAATTTGAAGCAAACAATTTCGAATTTCGAAGGAAAGATCTTAGAAAATAACAATCTTATAAAAATTCATGATAAAAAATTCTCTTACCAAGATAAGGAATACCGAAAGAAAAATATTTTTATTTATGGCTTAAAAAAGTCAGAGATAGACCATATTCGTCGATTTGGTCAGCAAGTCGAAAACAAATCTCGTCCAATCCAAATTAGATTTCTAGCGTTTAGAAAGACAATCGAAATTCTCAGCAATAGAAATACGTTAAAGGAAAAGAATATACAGATTTGGGAAGATTTTCCGAAGGATGTCATAGAAGAGAGGAAAACACTTATTCCACTCATGAAAAAATTTCGAGCTCAAGGAAAACACGCAATAATAAAATATGACAAATTATATGTGGTTGGCTTAGAGGTAAAACAAGACAATAAGAGACAATTGTCAGATAGCACAGATGATCAGGCACCTGTTCTCAAACAGATTAAAGATAGGAAAAGCGCTAGTATCCGGAGAAACAGCGTCACAACATCCAATATCCAGGGTAACAAGAACGAAAATATTCTACAGTATTTCACCCGCCCAAGAACTAACTCCACTAGCTTCATTAATACAGCCTCAGAGGATAAACAAGACGACAAGGATAACCAAAATTCTAAAAAGTAGCAATTATTAAAAAAATCAGATTGCACCTTAAAAATAACAACGGCTACGAACAGGGATATCACGTCTCAAGTAAATATAAAAAAGAACCAGAATCAAATTTCTCTCACCAAGGCTGGTCACCTTGGGAGATAAAGACCAAAAACCCCCAAGCAAAAGTCAAATCAAGATTTTATCTATGTACTTTAAATGCTCGAACACTAAACGAAGAAAGTAGAATGACAGAATTAGAATACGCTATTAACAAGATTAATAGACAGAATATCTAATACTGAATTAAAAAGAAGGACTAAAATCTCAGACATTATAAAGACGATAAAATCGTTAAAGTAGAGCTGGGCGGGCCATGTCATGCGCCAGCAAGAAGGATGGAGCAGAGAAGTCTCAGAATAGGTCCCTCTAGGAATAAGAAGAAAAAGAGGTCGCAAGATGAAAAGGTGGCACGATGATTTTAGGTCAATAGCGGGAAGGCAATGGCCAACTAAAGCGAGGAATCGCGCCGAATGGAAGAAGCTCGGGGAGACCTTTGTCCAGTTGGGCAACCATTAATTGTTTATATATTTTGTATATGCATATTATTCACAATTGATTGTATATTTTGGAAATGGAATATAGGTTTAATAATAATAATAATAAACTCCATTGAACCCAAAATTCAGTTTACTTTCGAAAAAGAAATAGATGGATCTATTAATTTTCTTGATTTAAAAATAAGTCGAACATGTAAAAATTTCACGTTTGATATTTTTTGTAAACCAACTTTTACAGATGCAGTAATAAATTTCAACTCCACCCATCCTTTTACTACCAAAATGGCTGCCTTCCATAGTTTCATTCAAAGATTAATTACCGTTCCTTTATCCACAGATAATTTTAATAAAGAGTTAAAAATCATGTAACAAATTGCTGATAACAACGGTTATAACATCTGTTGTATCAATAGTTTACTTTACAAAAAACAAAAGAAATTGATTTTAAGTAAAATAAAGCATAAGCTGGACAAGCGGTGGAAGAATGTAAAATTTATAGGAAAATACATTATTTTGAAACTGTCTGTAATAAAATCTCCGAACAACTTAAAACTGTAAATATTTCGGCTGCATTTTTCAATGATTTTACTAGTAAACAATAAAATTAATGTTAAGAATAAATTAAACAATAGCGGTATATACGAAATTAAATGCAAAGACTGCGATTATATTTACATCGGACAGACAGGCCGTAATATTGGATTTAAAGAACATGTAAGTTCTTGGAGATAGGAAAAACCGATTCTAATGTCGCGAAACATCTTATAGAAAATAACCACTGTATAACAATAGAATCTCGAAGGGTCTTACATGTTGCCAAGAAAGGATTAAAGATGAATTGTTTGGAAGCGATTGGAATAAATAAAGCCTTGAAGGAGAATAAAAATCTTATGAACGAACAACTAGATCTGTTTCATTCGCCATTACTAAATTCTATATAATCCTTTAATGGCAGTCTCTCAATATTTCTTAATGACCCGTTCAAAAATGTTATAAACTGTTTATATCTGTGTAATGTTTATATGTACACAATGTATATGTATATAAATAGATTGATTTTGAATTTATCGTTACTCCTGATGATGGTGTAAAAGCCGAAATGCGCATCAAATATTAAAATAAATATTTTCTTTGAAACAACCAAGTGTTTGTATTTACTATTTCTAGAAAAGGGACATGCGGTCACTGATATTGCACCGAAGTTACACTTGCTGTCGCCATGGGCGTCCGCAAGGGGGGGAGGCACGGAGGAGCGCTCGCCCCCACTGATTATTAACTAACCAAATACAATATAAATTTGTATATATCAATAAAATATAAAAAATAATTATAAGTTTAAAGATAATAAATCCAAGTTGAATCTAAATTTCTGACAGTATTCTTATTGCCAGCTAACGACATATTTTCTACCGTAGGATTGAGTAATCTAAGTTTATTAAATATACATATAAACAAAATATTAGAAAATAAGAAATGTAAAACTGTTAAATCGGAATTTATTGAAGAAGTGGTGTACAATTTATGGAAGATATATTCAAAGATCGTCCTTTCTCTTTAATTCAAATCCCTGGCGACAAAGAATAATAATTTATTTCACAACTTTCAATATATTTTTTTTGTCTATTTGTTAGTTGTATTTGTATAGAATTTATGTATATCTGAGATTTTTTGCTGTTTGAACTATGATGCTCCTGGGATTGAGTTGTCGTAGTCAAAATCATACTGCGGGTACATAGTTACCAGCGGGTGCGGCGGAACTCCTAGGTACTAACTACATTAATAGGATGGTGGCACTAGCATAAGAATATATTTCATTGCACTTTATTTAAATTCCCTGCTAAATAAAAGATCGAATCAAATTTACTTTCGTAGGGCTGACACAGGCAAGATGCACAGCCAAATTAAATTCGCTGATAACCAGTTAACAACTTTGGTGATCACTCGCAGCAGTTAGATAATTACCGCAATTCTGCATAAATTACACCGAACTTTTCCTGACTATCCTACCGGATGCTTTTATATATATATATACAGAGTGATCAAAAGGAATTGTTATAGTTGGCAATAAAAAAAACTACTTGAAATTGGTAAGCCTGATACATAAATTCATTTCCTGTTGTTAACAGTGACATTTAAAATTTAAATTTGAGTACATTTATTTCTAAAGTATTTCTATTACTTGAAAAGTCAAAATTTTATTAGCTGTCAGACTCCTGATATAACACCTATTTGTATTTATTAGAAATGTCAAATAGCATTTCCGCCTATATGTGGAATAAAAAGATCTCTGGAATTGTATTGCCAACTATAACAATTCCTTTTGATCACCCTGTATATACATATTAGGGTGTCCGTTATTTTGGCAAAGTTGGAAATTTGATGCTCTCACCCTCTAAAACTACTCATAATAAATTTTAAAAATTGAGCCTAAATCACAGGTCTGTCAAATGACGTTAAAACGTGCCGCAAGAGGGCTCAATATTTGCACATAGTTTAAATGGGAAAATTGCTTTTTCCAATACTTTTATCCATAACATTTTATGATTTAGTCCTAAAAATATTTCAAGATAACTACCGGAAAGCTTATGGAATAAGCTTTTAGACAGTTTTCCAGTTATTTGGATAAAAATCAACGCCGTAGCGTCATTTTGAGTAATACGAAGTTTGAAGCATAAAAACGACAAAAACGTTAATATAAGAATTTCGATTAATATTTCAGTTCTCATCAGTAAAATTTATTCAAGAACGTCAAAAAATAAGATCTCCAAAGTTTATATCCAAAAAATTTAAAATTCATATTTGCTTATGAGCTCCGAAGCATTCTCCTATGAGCACAGAATGCTGCTCTGGTCAGTCTATCAAGAAATATTAAATAATTAGTTTCTTGCAAAGAAAGTCCCGTTGCAGTAGACTTTTGACATCACCTTAAGGCAACAATTATGAATTTTAAATTTTTTGTATATAAACTTTGGAGATCTTATTTTTTGACCTTCTTGAATACATTTTACTGGTGAGAACTGAAATATTAATCGAAATTCTTATATTAACGTTTTTGTCGTTTTTATGCTTCAAACGTCGTATTACTCAAATTAACACTATGGCGTTGATTTTGATCCAAATAACTTGAATTTTAGTCCCTCTGAAAGCGTATGAAATAAGCTTTCTGGCGGTTATCTTGAAATATTTTTAGGTCTAAATCATAAAAAGTTATGTATAAAAGTATCGGAAAAAGAAATTTTCCCATCTAAACTACGTGCAAATATTGAACTTTCTTGATTTAACATCATTTGATAGACCTGGGATTTCGGCTCAATTTTTTAAAATTTATTATTAATAGTTTTAGAGGGTGAGAACATCAATCTTTAGACTCTGCCAAAATAACGAACACCCTAATATATATAACAGTTCGGCTGAAAAGTTCGTAGGTTAACATAGTAAAACACATTTCTATGGTAAAATTCGATTTATTTATTCAATGTAGTTACCTTCGAGGGCGATACAACGATTATAGCGGTCATACAATTTTCCAATGCCATTTTTATAGTACGATTTCTCTTTAGTCTCAAAATAGGCCTCAGTTTCGGCGATTACCTCTTCATTAGTGCTAAATTTTTTTCCAGCGAGCATTCTTTTGAGGTTTGCAAACAGGAAAAAGTCACTGGGGGCCAGATCTGGAGAATACGGTAGAAGGGGAAGCAATTCGTAGCCTAATTCATGCAATTTTGCCATCGTTTTCAGTGATTTGTGAAACGGTGCATTGTCTTGATGAAGCAGCACTTTTTTCTTCTTTAAATGGGGCCGTTTTTTTGTGATTTCATCCTTCAAACGCTTCAACAATGCTATGTAATAGTCGCTGTTGATGGTCTGACCCTTTTCGAGGTAATCATTGAATATTATACCATGCGCATCCCAGAATACTGATGCCATGACCTTGAGAGCCGACTGTTGCGACTTTCCACGCTTTGGATTCGGTTCCTCGCGTGCAGTCCACTCGGCTGACTGTCGATTGGACTCTGGAGTGTGGTGATGGAGCCACGTTTCATCCATTGTCACACATCGTCTGAAAAATTCGTCTTTATTACGATTAAATATCGCTAAAAATTGCTCCGAATCATCAACACGTTGTTGCTTTTGATTGATTGTGAGCTCGCGCGGCATCCACTTTGCACACAGCTTTCGCATGTCCAAATATTCATGCACAATATGTCCAACACGTTCCTTTGATATCTGTAGAGTCTCAGCTATGTCGATCAACTTCACTTTACGATCATTAAAAATTATTTTGTGGACTTTTTTGATGTTTTCGTCGGTCACTGCCTCTTCGCGTCATCGCGAGCATCGTCTTCGACGCTCATTTCGCCTCGTTTAAATTTAGCAAACCATTTTTCAACGGTTGATTTCGCTTGTGCAGAGTCCGAATAATGTTTATCAAGCCAAGCCTTGGCTTCAACAGAATTTTTGTTCACCAAGAAGTAATGCTTCATTAATACACGAAATTCTTTTTTATCCATTTTTTTATCAATAACAAAAGTTGCTTCCCTCACAATGCTACATCTCACGAATAAATTGTCCGAAAGCTGACAAATTTATACACGTATTGTTTGAAGGTTAGTACTAACTAAAAATCATATGGATTTAATTCTAGTGACGCCATCTATGTGTCAGCCTACAAACTTTTCAGCCCACCTGTTATATATATATATATATATATATATATATATATATATATCATCAATAAATAATATGTTTTACCTCGTAATTGAAGAAGAACATGAAAACAGACTTGAACTAATATATTTGTAAATATTGAAATAAATTTTGTAGAGAAGAACTATTTAAAAAAGAAGTTGATAGTTTGAAAGAATAGACATAAACCCCAAATAAGAAATTCAATTTTTCAATAGGTAAACAAAAACAAAACAAAAAACCATGATAAACATACAAAAATATCTTCAGGGAGAAACATAATGTAGCAACAAACATTCATGCATACAAACATATCTTCACGCAATATCCCAACAAATGCGGCAGCACGGACCCTATAATCACTCATTACTTTCATCAAATAATCATCCCTCGTCAAACATTATCATCCAAACACACCACCGTCACTTCAACCACATTCATAGATCACTCCATATAAACTCATTCATTTATTACACTCGAAATCATTTATCACAATCAAACCTTAAATCACATAATTCCTATTCACTTATCATTCATCTTCTTTCTTCGTCGTACATAACAAATGCATAAAACATCTCAAATTACTCACGCTTACTCCTAACAACGAATTTAATAACGAACCTAACAACGAATCTACAAAGATTAGAAAAAATAAAAGCGATAGCGTGTACTTGTATATGAAAGAAAACTCCAGACAATGCAGTAACTCAAAATCAAACAAAAAGATAAGAAAGGAAGGGAGTGTCGGACCAGCGCTTGTTTTTGAAAGTGAATTTCACACAATTGTAGGTAAACACTTGAATGAAATTACTAAACAACAAAACTAAAATAAAAAATCGGGCACTTTTCTTAAATCATCAGATTCATTCCGCAATTAATCTTCGCCAAACGTTCCTATCCTGACACACCACTTTAGGTTCATCCACATTCATAATTCCTTTCATACAAGCACGTTTGTTCCTCATACTCAGAAACTTTTGTTCACGCAACAATCCTTCAATCATATTCATCCATTTATTCATAGGTCGTCCACCCAATCTTTCACCCTCAATTTCACCAACATATACCTGTTATACCAATCTGTCATACGACATACGTTCTAAATGACCATTCTTCACAATTTCACACTCATCATACACCAATGTATTTCGGACACGATCTCTTCTAGTATAACCACACACACCCCGCAAATACCTCATTTCCACAGCAGTTATACGACGATCATGTTTCTTCATCCACACCCAACATTCACTACCATACATCAATATAGGCACTAAATTACCATTATAGGCACTCAATCGAGCATCTCTGGACACATTCACATTTCGAGCATAGGTTCCCAGAGCATTCAATACCTTGCATCCCGCAGATACTCTTCTTTCAATCTCACAATCAATACGTCCATCCCTCGAAAACATACTACCCAAATATAAAAACTCACTCACTTAACCCAATCTCTCACCATTCACCGAAACGTTGCAGTCAGACACCAAATCTCTTCTCAAGCACTAACACTTTTCATTTATCAGCATTTAATAACAAATTTAAATCTTTTCCTACTTAATTTATACTTAGAATCATGCGTCTCAATTGCTCTTCAGATTCACCTATAACAACAACATCATCCGCATACGTTAACGCAGGCACAACACTACCCCCAATATGTACACCATCCACCCCATTCAACGCCGTTCGTAACAATACGACCATGTACAAATTAAGGAGCCACGGAGACATCCCACAATCTTGTTTCACGCCAATATCTATACAAAACCAATCACTCAATCTACCATTAACTATCACCGCAGCCTCACTACCTTCATACAGCGCACGAATTGCCCCCAACAAAGTATCATTTATACCGTACTGTAGAAGTACATTCCATAACGTCTCGCGATGAACACTAACATAAGCTTTTTTAAGATCTAGGAAGCCACAGAACACCTTCTTATTCTTAGCAAGTGACTTTTCAACAATCATACGAAGAGAAAACAATTGATCCACTCATCCTCTCTCAGTCAAAAAACCACCTTGCGCATCGCTTAACTTGGAAATTGTTAGGGTTCGTACCTTACGAATAAGAATCTTCCCGTACAAATTCCCTACCATACTCAGCAAACTTATCGCACGAAAATTAGTACATTCACTCGAACTACTTTACCTTTAAATAAAGGACAAATGATAGCACGTTTCCAATCATCAGGAGCCACACACCGTTTTAAACAAAATCTAAACAAATAACCACGAACACACGGTTTTCCCCATACCATTTTGGATGAGGTGCCGGCTTCTCAGTGAAGAAGAGTGGATCGCTCGGGGAAAGAGGAAGGGCGCCACGCAATTGGAGCAGAATGCTCACCCAAACCTAATTGCGAAGGTCGATTTGGAGAACCGATAATTCGCAAACGTGAATGATGGCGAGGACACAAAAAGTGTATCAAAATAAAATGTAATCCAATAAAGAAAGGAAGTGAATAACTGTAAATTATATGAAATAATAAAGCCGTGGATCGCCGTGTTTTAGGGTAGACTTTAGGACTGGGAAGTAGGAGTAAAATAATCCCTAAATAATGAAATAAAGGCGCAAAACGAAGCACGCTATACGCTAGTACCAACCTACGCGAGAACGAACGCCGAATTAAATGTAAAACGCAGGCCCTACAAGATACCGTGATGCACAAACCACACACCACTACTGTGAAGTTCAAATAAATCAAAAATAAATTAAATTGAATAAAACAAATATCGCTTGACCGGATCTTACAATTAAGATTAATAAATCAGAATTAGTTAATTAATAAAAATAAAGTAGCTCGTCAATAAACAAATTATAAACAAAACAGAAAGATTTATCTTAGCTGTTGGCTTTCCCGCGTCGTCAACTTGAAATGGCGTCAGCTGGAATGATCGGTACGTAGGCGGATTTGCCCAAACTGCTCCGAGGAAGGATGGCTAACGAGTACACTCCAAAATGGCGGTCCCGCTGCTCCGTCTGATGAATCGGCAGCCGACTCCACGTGCAACACCGTGACGTCACACCCGTTTCCTTCACAACAGCACAAATGGAGGTAGGTTGTTTGGACAAAATCCAAACAAAAACGATACGTAAAAGAAAAACAAAAAGGAAAAAGCCTGAAAAAGAATGTCGCAATTAGGACCATACATAGAGACGGAATGCCACTGCATTTAAAACGAAGATGTAAAACTGACTGACTTTAGCAAACAAGATGAGTTGATTTTAAATAATAAAATACTAGCATTTACCTTGGTTCTTGGGCGGCTTTTAAATTGTAATAAAACTTTGATTCTTGGTTGAATCCAAATCCGGAATTAATCCAATGAATAAACAATATTCAAAATAGTGAAGTTATTTTCAAATACCAAATAATTGGTAATTAATTTTACGCAAAATACGACTCCAAAAACGTAAAAATCAATCTTCGCAAAAAACACAACTTTCAACTTCAAATCTTATTTTACAATGACAGTTACAAAAAATAGCTAGATAAATTATTCAAGTCAGTTCGCGAATTTGCTAATTAATTTATACTGAATGCAGTGACGATTCAAAGGCCTCCACGCATGACACTTCATCGCGGCATTCCGAGGATACGAAGATAATAAGAAAAAGAAAGATAATAAAGCAAGCTAAGAAACTACCTAAGAATTTGGGTACGAACTATAATCTAGGAAAAATAAATTAGGAATAAGGATCACAAAATGTAAATTAATTTATTTAACAATAAATAACTAATAATGAATTCGCGCCTTTATAATTTTTTAGCCAACCGCGCGCCAGTGGCAAAACAATAAACTAACGCTATTGCTAATTGACAAATGTGAACAAAACATTTGACACAACTAAAGAATAAATAAAACATTTAATTCTATTTTAGGTTAAAGAAATATGAATAAGGTAAAGAGGATCAAGGATTAGATTGGCACGTCACAACTAACCAGTCAAATATCCTCTCGCCTTCACACTTCAACACCTCATAGGATATATCATCCAAACCGGGAGCCTTACCATTCTTCAGACGCAACAATGCAAAACTAACATCACTCTCATCTATACTCCATTCATCACCACTTTCATTTTCTCTAACATTTTCACTACAACCATTTGGTCTATTAATGCTACCATATAAAGCCCTCAAGAACTCATACCATCTATTAGTAACATCTGATTCATACCGCATACTTAATCGTTTTCACTGTCCTTACATTACCACTTCTCAATCTCTTCACTCTCAATCCAAACATTATTTTATTCATACTAAAATGATAAGTCAATCTTTCACTCATCAAATCATAAAAACGCGTCTTGCTTTCTCTCACTACTCTCTTAACACATTTATTTAACCTCTTGTATTCCAGCAAGCATTCATCACGTAAACTTTCAGGCACAGCTTTCACATTTAGAAATCGGAAATATGCTCTCTTTCACACCTTAATCGCCTCTTCTACTTCTTCATTCCACCATGCATTCTTTAGACAAGAGCCTAACCTACTTCATTAGCAAATTTAACAGATTAATTAAAGTATTAAAACAAAATATAAGCTAAACCGTAAACTAATAAGAAATAACTAAATCAGCACCAAGCGCGGAAACGGATGCGTTATTGACCAAGTTCGTGTACTCGGCAGTACAAGACCTGCCGAGTACGCGAACTTGACTTCACTGGCTCTACCGCTCAAAACAGACGCTCTGTTCTGAGTGGGGATGAAAAGTGGTATTTTCTGGTGTTCAACAATGGCTGCCTCAAAACCTGATGCTGATGAACAACACTCGTCAACATTACCATAAACACTGATGAACTTGTTCGCTGAGATATTGTTGCATGTCAGGTTACAAATATAGCGGCCTGTATTTGCATTCGTTACGTCATGTAATATCAGCTTATTTACTAATACTTTTCCTCCATGAACGCTGATTACTTCTCTTTCTTCAATTATTTCCTGAAAAGAAAATAATAATAATTTCTTTGGATATACAAAATAATATGGTATTGTCATGTTTTAATAAATAAATACTATAGTTATAAGAAAATTATACAAAATATCGCATGATTATTTTAACAAAAATTACATATAAAAATATACACGGTAAATTATTTACATGGCAGATAATTTTTCACAATCTCTGCTTGTCAGATTATTTTAGAAAAAAAAATTCAAACACGAAGGACATTTAATAGATTTATAAATTAATGTTTTTTTGTTAGTTATAAATGTATATATTTTTCAACTTGCGAATTTTTTACATATTCACTACATACATAACTAGCTGAGTAGTGAATACTTTCTCTGCTTAAATCCGCTATAAGCCTTCTAAGTGTTGGCTTGAACATTTTTTTTATTTTCCAGGGTTTGGTACTGGGTGTTATCAGAGACTGCCTACGAACGCACTATGGACCGGTACTCAGAAGATTGATAGCCAGATACACAAACGTTTCCATTTTTAGTTTTGTTTGTAATATATAGAATTTTTCAAAAATATGTGATCTAATATGTGATAATAGTAATTTATGTAC
Source organism: Pterostichus madidus (assembly GCA_911728475.2). NCBI lineage: Eukaryota > Metazoa > Arthropoda > Insecta > Coleoptera > Carabidae > Pterostichus > Pterostichus madidus. The sequence goes on along the minus strand of OU452316.1, from coordinate 16,897,985 downwards.
CAACGGCATTATATAGATGTTAATGTGCAAAGAGTGAGGGTATCCTGCTACAAGGTCTTTGGACCGCTGGATAGATATCGTCCGACATCACTATAATATATTAACATCCGTGGTGCATACAACATTACATTTTTATCTAGAATATGTAGAATTAATTTCTATATGTCATAATTATGATTATAAATATTGTAGATATTTTACGTCGTAAGAAAAGCGATAAACTACACTCATAGAGAATTGTAAACCCAGCTGGCAATGGGATCCAGCTATGTGGAAGAGTTTTCATTAAGCATGTGGTATATCTTTGGGTCGATTCCCGACACATACATTTTTCGCATTTCTTTATAATTATGATTAATGTAATGCGATTAAGATTATAAATTAACAATGGTGTTTTTTGAGTTGATGGAGGAAGAATTTGAAATTTCGGAAAAAATAGAATTTAGTAAGAGCGAAGAAGATAACGTTGATATTTCTCGTTTTAATCGTTTGGTGCTATTTTATATATATATATATATATATATATATATATATATATAAATATATATATATATATATATATATGTAGGAACAAAGAACAGAATGCGCAGGCGTAGTGACCGGAGCAGGAGCAAGTTAGCAGGGTAAATAAAATATGGTTGTCAAGACGATATTAGTGCAAGCTGTCAAGAAGAAAATACGACGAGAAGACGAAGAATGAATTGATTATTTTGTATAACATTCTGCTGCCTGTGTTATTATATTATTCTTTAGTAATAATTAATTACATTGTACTTAAAATAAAGTGTTTAATTCAATATCAGTAAACCGATCCCCACAAATTGGGGGCTCAACCGGGATAACCTTAAATGCTGGGTCGGTGAGTTTTTCAAAGTGTCTGATTTAATTCAAGCTATAAAAATAGTAAAATAATAATCTACAACGTAAATCATGACAACACTAAGTGATATTGAAGCTGTAAACTATAATATTACAAATGGTAAAACTAGATCAGTTAAAGTACTGTATACAATCGTGTTTGGTGACGTATTGGCACGATTAAACAGAAGTAAACTGAAAAAAATCAGTGGATTTAATTACGAAGTAGGTACAGAAGAATATAATTGCAAATTAGACGAAATAAAAGGTGATACAAATATTGCTGACTTAATTTCTGTTTGTCATATTTTAAATATTGGTTACGAGGGCACGAAAGAAGACATCGCAAGGAGGGTTTTGTCCTTTCTGTGTGAAATTAAAGAAGAAAAAGAAAACGAAGATGAAGACGAAGATAAAGACAAAGATGAAGACGAAGATAAAGACGAAGATGAAAACGAAGATAAAGACGAAGATGAAGACGAAGATGAAGACGGAGATGAAGACGAAGATGATGATGAAATTAAAGACAATGACGACGTTAAAACTAAAGAAGCAAGTAATCAAGAATCTGACGAAACAGAAAACGAAGATGAGCCGGATACTACAAGAAGGCAATACCAGAAGATTAAGAAGACAACTAAAGCTATGGAACGAATGTCTATAAGAGGTGATGCATTCTCTTTAAACTTTCGATATGTAGAAGACTCCATTCGCCGTTTTAATGGGAAAGATGGGTATCCAGTTGGTAAATGGCTAGAAGAATTTGAAGAAATTGCAGAGTTGATAAAGTGGAACGATTTACAAAAATTAATATTTGCTAAGAAATCACTAGATGGATTGGCAAAATTGCTAGTTCAAGCTGATAAAGGTGTTACTTCCTGGTCTAAATTAAAAAAGCTCTTGAATAAGGAATTCGAAGTCAGAGTTAGTAGTGCTGATATTCATAAACTTTTAATGAATAGAAGAAAAAACAAGGAAGAATCTGTTCAAGAGTACGTACTAATTATGAGAGAAATTGGAAGTCGCGCGAATATTGAAGTAGATGTCATTATTCAATATATTGTAGATGGAATACCAGATGATCAACATAATAAAATAATCCTCTATGGTGCAAGAAATTTTGAAGAATTGAAAGCAAAAGTAAAGTTGTATGAAACAATGAAAGCTAAAAATAGAATCGAAACAAAGTCTGAAAGAAAAGATTTTCAAGCGACGAGGAATAAATTAAATAAATTAAATGCACTCAAGTTCAATGAACAGAAGGATCGAAATGCAGAAGTACGTTGTTTTTCATGTGGCGAAAAAGGACACAGATCCAAAGAATGTCCTTCCAAAGGAAAAGGAATAAAATGCTTCAAATGTAATGGATTTGGGCATATTGCTTCAAAATGTACAATGAACACTGTGTATGAATCTAAAAAAGAAAACACATCGTTAGTTAGTCATGCTATAACAAATCTCGATTTTGAAAAAGAAGATTCTACGGATAAAATGCGCAAGAAGATAATAATAAACAATGAAGTCATAATAAGATTAGTCGATACAGGGGGTGATTTAAATATTATCACCAATAGTTGCTTCGAATGTTTAAATATTAAACAAGTAAATTCAAATACTAAAACATTACAAGGGTTAGGCCTACATAAGCTGACAACTTTAGGACAATTTAAAACCAATATAATTATTGACGATGAAGAATTTGAACTACAGTACACATTGTTGCTGATATTGTTACTCCAGTCAACTTTATTATTGGCAAAGAATTATTAAATAATGCTGAAATTATAATCAATACAGATGGGTTGAAAATAACTCGTAATTCGAAGAATGAAGATGAAAATTTTTTAATGACAATTCAGGGTGACGAAAAAGAAGAATGAGATAACGTACCTGAAGATGTTAAATGTTTAGTAAATGAATATCATCCAAAGGCAACTAAGTTTACAAACATACAAACAAAAATTATTTTGAGTGACGAAATGCCAATATATCAGCATCCTCGAAGACTTTCCCTACCGGAGCAAAAAGAAGTAGATAGACAAATAAAGGAATGGCTACAAACTGGTATAATAAGGCCTAGTTCATCAGATTTTGCTAGTCCTATAGTTTTAGTCAAGAAAAAAAATGGTGCGACCAGAATTTGTATTGATTACCAAAAAATCAACAAGAAAATAATAAAAGATAGATATCCTTTACCTTTATTAGAGGATCACATTGATAGACTACAAAATGCAAAAGTATTTACGACTCTTGACTGTGAAAATGGTTTCTTTCATGTACCTGTGGCTGAAGAAAGTACGAAGTATACATCGTTCGTGACTCCGAAAGGTCAATATGAATTTTTGAAAACACCTTTTGGTATGTGCAACTCTCCAGCTTCATTTCAACGATTCATAAATTGCATTTTCAAAGACTTTATTGATCAAGAAATGGTACTGATATACATGGACGATATTATAATACCATCTGTTGATCGTGAAGAAGGCCTAAATAAATTAAAAATGGTTTTAACTCGTGCATCTGAATACGGTCTCAAAATAAAATGGAATAAATGTCAATTCTTGCAATCCAAGATAGAATATTTGGGATATGAGATAGAAGACAATAAAATATCTCCGTCTAAGACTAAAATTAAAGCAGTATTAAATTATCCAATACCAACGACACTCAAGCAAATACACAGTTTCCTAGGACTCACTGTTTATTTTCGAAATTTTATGAAAAACTATGCACAATTAGCTAAACTATTGAGTGATCTGCTAAAAAAGAATACCTCATTTGTATATGGTCCTGAGCAAGAAAAATCATTTGAAATATTGAAGAAACATTTAATAAAAAATCCAGTCCTGGAGATTTATTGCCCTGAAAGGAAAACCGAATAACATACAGATGCCAGTAAATATGGTTATGGAGCTATATTATTACAAAAGAATAACGAAGATGGACATATGCATCCTGTATATTATTTTAGTAAAAAGACTAATGAAGCAGAACAAAAATATTCTAGTTATGAATTGGAAGTTCTCGCAATAATAGAAGCCTTAAAACGATTTCGAGTATATCTACTTGGCGTTGACTTTAAAATTGTTACTGATTGTTCTGCATTTGAAATGACTATGAGGAAGAAAGACTTAACAACAAGAGTTGCAAGATGGGCTCTTTTGTTGGAAGAATTTAGTTACAAAATAGAGCATCGTTCAGCGGACAAAATGAAACATACGGACGCATTAAGCACAAATCCTATTTTACTAATAATCAAGACTGAAGTTAGAGATAAAATTAAAAGTTGGTAACAAGAAGATGAAGAGATTAAGATAATAATAGAATTGTTGAAAACTACTTCATATGATACGTATGTAATGGAACATGGATTGCTTCATAAACATCATGAAGGAAGATCCTTATTGGTTGTACCTAAAAAGATGCAAAATGAAATCATTAAAGTGGCGCACAAAAATGGCCACTTTGGTGCAAAGAAAACAGATGAAATTATACTTCGAGAATATTGAATTTCAAAATTAAAAGATAAAATAATTAGCCAAATAAGAAGTTGCATTCCTTGCATACTTGCCGAGACGAAAAAAGGAAAGCAAGAAGGATACTTGCATCCACTTAACGAAGGTGATCTTCCTCTGGATACATATCATATAGATCATTTAGGACCTCTTTCTTTAACTAGTAAAGGATACAAGTACATTCTAGCAGTAGTAGATGGTTTCACCAAATTTGTTTGGTTATATTCTACTAAATCAACTACAACGCAAGAAACATTAAACAAGTTAGAATTTCAAAGCACAATATTTGGTAATCCGAAAAGAATAATTTCTGATAGAGGAACTGCTTCTACCTCAAACGTTTTCGAAGGATATTGCGATAAAAGAAATATCAAGCACGTTCTAATTACAACCGGAGTACCTAGAAGTAATGGACAGGTAGAACGTATAAACCAAATAATTATACCAGCTTTAACTAAGTTATCAATTGATAAAGCAGAAGACTGGTACAAATACGTAAGCAAGCTTCAGTTATGTTTAAACAATTCTTTTCAATGAAGCATAAATAAAACCCCATTTGAGATTATGATTGGTGTTAAAATGAGAACAGTACAAGAAATAAGAATAAAAGAAGTAATAGATGAAGAATGTCTTAAATTATTTGAAAATAGAGAAGAAGTAAAAAAAAGATGCATAATTAAGATTCAAGAAGAAAATAAGAACATTTTTAATAGAAAAAGAAAGCCAGCTGTTAAATATAAGATTGTTGAGTTAGTTGCCATCAAACGATCTCAATATGCTCCAAATCTAAAATTAAATCGAAATTCCTTGGGCCCTACGAAATAATAAAAACTTCCGGTTTTGATCGATACGTTGTATGTAAAACTGGCAACACAGAAGGACCAAAGAACACTACAACTTGAGCAGATCAGATGAAACCATGGTGTCCTTACAATGATACAGTAGAAACAACATCCGAGGCGAATGTAAGTCAGAATAGCCGATCTGTAGGAACGGAGAACAGAATGCGCATGCGTAGTGACCGGAGCAGGAGCAAGTTGGCAGGGTAAATAAAATATGGTTGTCAAGACGATATTAGTGCAAGCTGTCAAGAAGAAAATACGACGAGAAGACGAAGAATGAATTGATTATTTTGTATAACATTCTGCTGCCTATGTTATTATATTATTTCTTTAGTAATAATTAATTACATTGTACTACTAAAATAAAGTGTTTAATTCAATATCAGTAAACCGATCTCTACATATATATATATATATATATATATTAGACTGTTTCAAAAAAATTGAGAATTTTCTTTTTCTTAATTATATCGAAAATATTGTTCAAAATTGTAAAAAAAAATCCTGTGAAAGTTACAGCTCTTAATATTAATATTAAGAGGTGCCGCATCGTAAATTTCAATTTCCTATTTAAATAACATGGGCACAACGTTCTCTTGGATTTTGGAATTTTGTAACTCACGTTAGGGAAATTATTTTGAAATGATCAAAACACACTCTTGTACAAAATTTGGCGCTCTACAAAAAAGGTCTTTTACAATTTTTTGATATATTTATTTTTTCAAAAGTTAATTAACGATAGAGTTGGCTTGATACTAACTTTTATATTTTTCTAATATTCCGACGCAACCATCAACTTTATGAGAAAATTCCATAGGACATTTTTTGTAGAACATTTCATTTCCTATAACTTATCTTCCAAAAAGTTTTCGATATTTTTTACAGGTTGTAAGTTATTTGCAAAAAACTAAAAAAAATTAATAAACTTGTCATTTTACTGCTTAAAATTAATCATGACATGCATTTGTAAACAATGTCGGCTTGCTTAGCACTGTCAGTTTATAGCGTTTTATGCAACGAGATCACACGTACTTCGTACAATAGTTTTGTCACAGTAACTCCACATTAACCACAATCCCGATTTTGTGGGATTCGTTAAAATTAAAGTCACTGTATTTTAAATCAATTATTATTAAGTAGACGTATATTATTCGTGAGATATTATTACAAGAAATTAAAGTATATTAACAATAAAAAAAAAACATTTTACAAGCTGAACACAGAGAATACGTCTTCACGTCATACGTCGTCCGCCATTACTGTCGTCTCTCCCCTCTGGTCAGGGCCGGACGGGCCCACACACACATCACACACACGTATATATATATATATATATATATATATATATATATATATATATATATAATTTGAAAAAGCTATCCCTGTGGCTCCTCCACCACTAACATGTTTGGGGGCCGTAATTTGACGACTGGTAACCGCACTTCACGCGCAAAATATATCACATACCGAGATCTGCTTCAGCAGAGTGCCACATCCAGTAATGGGTAGAAGGCGTGAAGTTATAGTGCGGAATAGTGCTGACATAGACAAGGAATACTTTTAAGAACGTGACTTTATGTAGAAGTGTCATATAATATTATACGTAGTTGTAGTTTAATGATGGGATATTCTTTGTATGTTTTAAGTTAGTTTTAGCTCAGAATCTGTACTAGTAGGAACTCCTAAAGTCAAATAAATACTTTTTAAAAACAAAGTTAATTTGTTTAATAATATAATTTATCTGTGTTAATGTATATATATATATATATATATATATATACATATATATATATATATATATATATATATATATATATATATATATATATATATATATATATATATGTATATATATATATATATATATATAAATAAATATTAGTATACTATTAATTAGGTACTCGTTTTGAAAATCTGTCGGGTCGGTGGTAATATAATATATATATATATATATATATATATATATATATATATATATATATATATATATATATATATATATATATATATATATATATATATATATATATATATATATATATATATATATATATATATATATATATATAT